>CM042148.1:115834170-115864170 GCA_023376005.1 Doryteuthis pealeii
TTTGTACTGAGTGGATGACGATAGAATAACTTTAGTTTATACTCGCGTAAAGGTCACGTTTCACAGACATTTAGCTGAATTGCTAAGAATTGTTAATAGTCCAAATTTTGTTCAGACAATTTAACTCTTTCTTCATCGTTCATCTTGGACAGGAGGCACTTTGGTATAACTGTTATACACCTATAAATGGAATTTTATTTTTAGTTTCAGGGTTTTTGTACTCTAATCATCATGTTGCACTAATAGCACGGATATTCATGACAATTTCTCACCAAACATCCCTATCATTCATTGTCCTCTGAGGAGCATCAAGTATCCATACAGAACTGGTCAATGTACATCCTTACTGGATGGCCTGCACTGGCATGTCCATGTGCTGGTTTCTATAGGAGGAAAATATTTGATTGTATATGTTCCACTAGAAATTATAAGATCCTGTTACCTTTGGTGTAGAAAAAGTTAACATTTTATTTAAAGAAATTTTAGGCAGTACTTGCATGAGGAGGAAGAGGAACATAATGGTTTTCATTGTAGGAAATGGACTTGTTTAGCCAAGTTCAAATCCTGGACGTGATGCACCTAGCTCAAGTCCTGGATGCAATGAGCCAAGCTCAAGTCCTGAATTCAACAAGCTGAGCTAGATTCCTGGATCTGACAAGCTGAGCTCAAATCAAATATGGCTTTTACTTATTAGTGTGATTTATTATCATTTTCTTGTACACTATATATATTATATATCAGCTAAAGACTGTTAGATATTGAACAGATAATAAACAGACTGATAGATATAAGTAAGGTTGGCCGGGCGGCCTAATGTCAGCAAGGGAGTCTATCCGCTTTTCACTAGCACTAGACTAAGGAGATTATTTTAGCATCTGAGATGGAATGCCACACCTACATCAGCTCCTCACCGCACAGATCCTTGTGCTACTCATACACTGAGTTGGCAAGGGTCAGTATCAAACCAGGCACTTTGTGGTTTCCAAGCCAAACACTCTACCAACTGAGCTAAACCAGCCCCTTAAAGCCAGAAAAATAGGGCACTCACTGAGAGTTAGACTCACTAACAATGTGTCTCCTAGCCTAGCTTGACAATCATTGTGTCATTTGAGGTACCTAATAGTTATGTACTAAGCTTAGCTTAATTGACTACATAGCTAGAAGTATGGGGCACCCAGTGAGAATCAAACTCACTAACACTATTCTCCTAACCTAACTTGATAATCATTACACCATTTGTGGTACCTAATAGTCGTTTACTAAAATTAGCTTAGTTTGGCACAAGACCAGAAGAATAGGGCACTCAGTGAGAATCAAACTCACTAACAATGGTCTCCTACCCTAGCTTGATAACCATTACACCATTTGTAGGATTTAAATGGACACAGCAACACTCCACAGGGTGGACTTGGGAGTAATGGCAATGAAGTGGTACTCCACACTCCCCAGAACTCCAGAATTGAAACTTCACCACTAGATGCAGTTTAACACCATCCCTGGGACATTTAATGATATGAATTGGTTATTTCAATCATTTAACTTTGTTCATTCCCTCATGCAATCTGGGAGAAAAAAAAACAATGCAAGAAAGAAATTTTTTAAAAAAGCAACAAAAAAAACCCTCTTCACTTTAACACACAATTCCTTGTGGTTTTCATACGCTGAATGAGTGAGGGGCGGTATCGAACCCAAAAACTATAATGTGCTGTCTTCATTGGATAACAAATTTTTTTAATGATTTATTACTTTAGTTCTTTTTTATTTTATTTTTGCTCAGTTGGTAGGAACCACAAGGTTCCAGGTTCAATGCCAGCCCTTGCCAACTCAGCACATGAGTAGCACAGCTTGGATCTATGCACTAAAATAGGGAGCTAATGGGAGTTGTGACACTCAACCTCAGGTAAATAAAAAAAACTCCCTGGTCTTTTTTCTCATTCAATTTGATATAAGGGGCCTGTTTAGTTCAGTCGGTAGAGTATTCTCCTAGGAACCACAAGGTTCAAGGTTTGATACCAGCCCTCACCAATTGAGCACATAAGTAACCCAACTTGGATTTGTGCATGAAAGTGGGGAACTAATGGGAGGTGTGGCACTTTACCAAAGATTAAAAAAAACTCATTTTCTAGCGCTAGTGAAAAGGGGATAGACATTCTCACTGTTCAGCTGAAACCAACAATCTATATAATAACACTTGTGTTCCTATCATCTTGCAACACCCTCTGGTTAAAAATGAGACCATCCAAATAAGTGTTGTCACCCTAGCTAAATTATTATAAAGAAAGAAAGGGAAGAAAAAGGACATGCTGCACAAAAATATATCAGAAGAAAGAAAAAAAAAGAGAGTAGGGGAAAGATAAAAAGGAGTGATTGAGCATACAGATCTATTTCAATTGAACATAATGAAATGATGAAAAGAAAGAAAGAAAAAGAGTCAGAGAAAGTTAAATGAAGATTATTATACTTTTTACATATTGAAGAATTGCAATAGCTCTTACATAGATATATCAAACATCGCACAAATTAAATTATCATACTGTGGTATATCCACAGGTCATACTAGTAAAACATTATTTGTAGTGCTACAATGACCAGCAAAGTTCCAAGACTTAGGCTGATTTGAAGAAAGAAAACATTGCAAAATAGAACCTTTAAAGTGGAAATTTCTGAATAAAAATAACATTACTTTTATGCAATGATGATATACACTTTTTTCTTTTTTGTTTGTTTGTTTTCTGTTTTTTGAAGTTTAGCAAAAGTCTGATCAGAAAGAAAAAAAATGTTTCTTTTCAGTCTTGTGGTAATTGCTAAATCACGTGCTTTCCATCTTCCTTACCAAACCCTGGCTGCTAATCAAAGGAACGAGGTGTTTGGTGGACTAACAGAATTGGAAAAACAATTTCATGGTCAAATTCTTCCCCACGGAAAACTGATTTAGTGACACAGCTACTGAATTAGTTATTCTGAATTAGATTACATTTAAGTGAGACTGCATCTAGAATCGTGATGCAACCATTGCTACCTTTTGAGATTCAAGGATCTTGAAAGAACAAGAAAAGTACCATTCTTCAAAAACAAATCTTGTTTGAATCCTAAGAGTGGAATAGGATGAGATACTAATTAGTGAGACTAGCTTGCTAACTGTTACACCAAAAATAAGACACCTAAAGTTAGGTATTTACCCAACCCACTCACCATAGGTAGAATGTGACACAAAAGTATGGGGTATTCAGTGAAGATCGAACTCACTATTTAATAGTAATGGATCTGTGAAACTAGCTTACTAACCATTAAACTACAATAGGATGCCCTTAGAATCTCACTATTCAGTAGTAATGTATTTGCAAGATTAGTTTTCTAATCATTACACTTGAGAGGAAACCCTTTTACCAATGGGTTAACCACAGGCAGGATGTGACACAGGGTTGAAAGTATGGGGCATCCAGCGAGGATCAAAATCACTATTCAGTTGTAATAGATCTGTGAGATTAACTTCTAACATTGCAAACTAAGGCTCACAAGCTTTTGCTTGTTTTATACCAATTTTTTTTCACATGATTAACAATTACTATGTTAAGCCCCATTGATGGTTTTATTAAAACTGAAACGCTTTAGCATTGGCAGTCTGTAAGTCAATGTTTGACTTAATTTTGTTCTTTTTCTCAAAACTTTATACTTTATTACCCTGTCGGATTTTATATCCATTTTTCTTCTACACACACATATATATATATATATATATATATATATATATGCATATGCAGTATAAATTTATGCATTATTGCACATCAACATCTTATATCATAATCAGAACAGATGTGCGGAATTGTTTTGTACAGAAATGTCAGTGAACTATAGAAAAAAAAAAAAAATTCCACTTGAATTAAATGATGATAAAAATCAAGTATATGAAGACTTGATTTATTTGTACATCATATAATTCATTATGATGAAAAATATATATCATAATTATATTATAATAAAAGTACACAATAGCTAGATATAGAGGAAATATAAGCAACATGAACTGAAAGTACAATATGGAAAGTCTTGACAAAATATCTGATATGACTAAGCATATAGATAAATAGACTAGTTTGAAATTTAAATTGTAGTTTGAATGAAAGGAAGTAAGTAGACGAAAAAATGGAATGTTGCTAACCTTGTGGTGGGAGAAAGAAGTTATATATATATACATACTTAAATACACACATATATTACAGGACGGACACATGCATGTGCATATATAGTAAAATAATGATATATATATCTTATACACACACCTTATATTTCTATGTGTGTGTCTCTATCTATCTATATATATATATGTTGTATACCTCTTTACTTCTTTCTTACTTCTTCTATTCTTCTTCTGACGTCTTTCTATCTTACGTTTTCTTCTAGGTCTCTTCTAACATCTCTTCTTCGTTTGGACTTCTCTTGGGGACTTCGTGTCTGGTCTTTCATTGGGGATTTCTCTTTATCAGAAGCCCTGTATCATTGGAATTTTTTAGATAATAACACAAGACTTCGATTTACTTAGATCACATTTTATTCTCGAAATCCCCCACCAGACTACCTGCGCAGATCGAGTCAGAACGTGTATAACACGACTCACCATCATCGTGGTTTCTCACCTTTTGCTAAAATCTATTTCTAATCTAAACCGGAAGAGGGTCTTCTCCACCGATTCTCACGGTATCCACCAGAAGGAAGGATCAGGACAGGTCAAGCCTTGTCATTCATTTTATAATAGCCATTTTGATTTCTACACTATTGCACATAAATATTAGGTATCTAATAATTATGTAACATATATATATATATATATATATATAAAGATTAACAAAAATTGATAAGACAAATGGGAATATTTCTTTTATGTTATTTATTTCTCAGGAAGGCTGTAAGTATTTTCTTTTATAGAGAGATAACACAGCAAACCAGAGTTAGAAGCATTGTAGGAATGAAGAGAGAGAAAAGATGAATTACAATCGATTCTAGAAGTCCAGCCATTTTGTTTCGGTTAATTTGATGTAGCAACATGCAAGCAGGAGAGATTTAAAAAGGGATGTAAGAAAAGTCATGAGAGATGTTGATGAAAAAGGTGATTTGCCAAATAAGTAGGAATAAAGTAGATACTAGGAGAATCTGATCTCCCATACTTCACATTGATACACCCCATTTTTTTCTTCTTTTTTAACCTTTAAACTACACCATCCTAATTTTATTTTTCTTAGAAAAAGATAAATCTAAATTGAAATGGTATCCATTATAAAAGATAAAAAAACATCAACCATTGCATCCTTGTTGGTTAATCAATATTGCACTTGATTTTTACAGATGTTTTTCAGGGTTACTTTTACACTTCAGTTTCAACGTCATATTTTCATTTAATTTGTTTTTCTAGTTTTTACTAACTTAAGTTGAGTATGATAATCATTCATATTCTCACTGTAAATTTTTCTTTTAAAAAAAATAAAATGTAACTTTTAATGATCATCAATATACTCTCACTGTTGACAGTTATATATATACTAGTCAAATCCGGATGAAAAAAAAGTTTGGTTATTGTACTTTTAGCTCAGTTGGTAGAGCATTTGTCTAGGAACCACAAGTTTCCGGATTTTAATCCAGCACTAATGAATTCAGTGTCTGAATAGCACAGTTTCGATCTGTGCAGTAAAGTGGGGAGCTGATTGTAGGTGTGATACTTCACCTCAGATGCAAAATCTCCCTGGTCTAGCGCTACTTAAAGGGGTATATATTGTTCTAAAAAAATTGAGTACTCATCAAGAATGAATCAAACAAAACGTCTTCAGCATAAAATAACCCAACAAGGATTGACATGCTGTAAAATTCAACCAACCAACTAACAAACTTAAATTCACTTCTTAATTGCCTGTTACACTTACAGTGAAAAAATGTTTTCTTTTTTACAAAAAATCTAAAAATAAAAATGTGTCCTTATTTGTAGGTTGGAAATAGTTTATTTACTTTACAAAAAATTTATAATACACAATTTAAAATTAATCTTTTGTTGCTGTCCAGCTTATACTAACAATAGGTCACTCAGCTGAATTTACTTGTTTTGCTATAGGACTTAAGCGAGTGACCGCTTAGTAACAGTTTTCTGTAAGCAAACTAAGACCTTTGTGCTCGACTAAGCAAAACTTAGTGAATAACAAAAAGGGTAATAATACCAAAACAAAACAAAATTGATAACTCATTATCTATTGTTTGAATACATTATAAATTCATTAATTTAATTCACTTGATTTAACAAAAGATTCGACACATAATCATTAAATTTAAGAAACAAAGTTCTAATTGCTGGCTTGATTGAGCAACAAGCCAATTTACTCAGATAATGAAGAGTAATCAATGTATATTAAAGTATATCAAAGGTTGCTTTTTTTTTTCAATTTTTTTTATAGATCTTCACAGCTTATTTGACGTCTACATCTAAAGACAAACTATAACTCTTGTATATTATTGCTATCAGTGTTACATATATTGTATCAAAAGTATTTTCATTTTTTACAGATCTTTACTTCCAAGCTTATTTTATGTCCAGATCTAAAGACTATCTATGATATGTTACTGTTGCCCTTGACCAGGATTGAACTGCAGCCTAGAGATAACTGTCACTTAGAACTGTATTAAGAAAAAGAACATTTCAGTTGCTTAAATCTTCAGTTGTTGTAAACATTGTGCATTAAAGCTGCTATAATGTTAATCCAAATGCATAAAATCCTATTTTACTGCTTTTCTTTGTGTATTTTTTTTATTTCAACAAAAACTTGTAATCAAAAGACAAAAATGTCTCAGACAAAAGATGAAGTCTAATACTGAACCCTATGTAGTCTAAGATAAAGACAAAAAATAAAAGAAATCTAAGACAAAAGACAATAATAAAAGACAATGAAGTTTAAAGACAATGAAGACAATGAAAATCTAAGAATAAAGGCAATAATAAAAGACAATATGATATAATGAAATCTATAATAAAAGACAAAGAAGTCTAAGACAAAAGACCAAAGTAGACAGAGCATAACTGAATAGTAATAAATAATTCAATAAATAGAAAGGAACTCCTGAGTTATAAAATGGCAACTCAGGAGTTCCTGTGTATCTGTCAAGCTTGTTGATCAGTTAACTAGAGAGATCATATCAGTGACTCTGGATATGCAATAGGAAATGACGATTTCTAAAATAATAATTCAGCAAAGCATCCAACTGTTTTCAGCTGAAATTGGTTTGAGAAACCTGACTCTACAGATCACGAGGATGACCCCCACCCCTCAGGCCTTTGATCATAAGTATTGAAATCCTATTAAATTCAGATAGAATGGTTCATTTTCACTTTCTTTGTGTCTTTCTTGGGGTTATTGGTTGTTTTCAAGGTTCAAGGCCACATCTTCTTGTCAGGTAATATCCTCAAGCTCTTTCTCTGTTTTTCTCTCCCTCCAACAAATCCATCCTCTTACACCCAAATATCCAATAAATAAAATTTCTATAGCTCCTCTGCTCAAAACAGATCAATTTTTTTTTTTTTTTGCTAGAAAGCTGAGTTTCTCACTGCACTGTTATAAGTCTTCATTATTAGATCTTTGGATTCAACAATTTTTAAGTCTCCATTTTCTTTTTCTCCTCCGACTCCCCCCCTTTTTTATTCTCTTTAAACCTCCATTTCAGTTAGTCTGTATATTTTTTAAAATCTTAGATTTGTATTGAAAATTATCTTTTTTTTTAACATATTCCTAAAATATTGCGACTGGGGCTTTAGAATACACGACTGCACCTCTACAGAGGAATAAGACTACCCTCCACCCAATGCTGGCCGTGGTGGTGACCAATGATGCTTAAGGATGGAACCCTGGTGGCTGAGCTGTCCATGATATGCTACAGTTCACTTTGGACCTTACTTATGCAAGACAGGCAGTTGGAAAGCCCCCTCCAATGATTCAGCTGATTACGTCAAACCCTAGCACCTATATGATTGTCCCAACCCTATTGCCCTTATGGCAACCCCCAACCCTTTCATCATATATGATGGCAGTGACTGAGGGTCTTAGTGTCCTGTTTATGACATTAAAGGCTATCTGATGGTGAAGTTCCAATTGGGGAGCTCTGGGGAATGTCTTTCTTTTCTTTCTTCTTCTTTCTATTTTCATCTTTTATTATTTTACAGTCTTTTTTATATCAATCTCTTCTTTTCTGAATAATTTTAATGTTTCAGACTGTTGTCCTTATCTTTATTGTGGTATGTATAAATACAGCATTCAGGCAGCTGTATCCTCAGGTCTTGTTCAAGTGTTCTCTATTTATCTTAGATTAAAGTCATCATCAGGTGATAACCCTGAGTTCAAGCATGTTTTCAGAGCTATAATCTTGTTACAACTAATACAGGGCACTCTTAGCATCATAAAATACCGCCAGACATATTTACAGTATTGTGATTAATATATTGGCTAGATCTAAATTTATAGTAAATTCTATTAAATGGTAGATATAAAAAATTAATTGAAGCATGGAAGAAAAATTACATATTCTAAAATAGAAAATTCAAAAGGATTCAGCAGTCCGAACATTATATTTATACATACCACAATAAAGATGAGGACAACAGTCCAAAACATTAAAATTATTCACATTAAGCCTAAAAAATAAAGACTCTTTTTTTTTCTTTTCAAAGTGTTTCCAATTGTATTTATTTACATTTCCATACTCTCTCTCTCTCTCTCTCTCTCTCTCTCTCTCTGTTTTTTTGGGGGTTTTTTTCATTCATTTATTTCCATTACTCTTCTTCTCTTATTTTCCTTCCTTTTATTTTCTTTCTTTCTTTTTCTTTGTTTTGCCTTGATTTTCTCTTTGTTATTTTCTTTTTTCTTTTTATTCTTTCATTAGAATCTTTCTTTCTTTCTTTCCTTTTTCATGTAATTTTTGTATTGGTTGTTTTCCCCGTTTTCGTCTTTTACTTTTAATATTTTACTTTGAGATCTCACTACTTTTAATCTTTATATTCTATTTTTTATATCTCTTATTATTTCACAACCTTTTTTTCATCCTTTTTTGTTTTGTTTTTAAAGTCTGTCAGATTGTGTTTGTCTACATTTCCATAAATCCATATATATAATATATATATATATATATTTCCACATTTTTTGTTTTACATTATTATTCAAGAATCAGATACTTAATGACAGATGTAAAGTTACAAAAAATCTTTTTTTCTAAAAAAAATTTGTTTTAATTTTTGTATCGTTTTGTTTTATGTATCAATTTTTTTGTTTTTTAGTATTACAATGTGCAAGCATTAAAAGGATGATTTTTTAGTAGAAATTGATATTTAGGAAAGCCAAAAAGAAACTCACCAAATAAAAATATATAAGTAAAGTAAAGCTTATAATAAATAAATTATTGATAAAATAAAGTCTAAGAAATGAAGACAATTTAAAAAATAAGAAATGGAGAAACATTTTGAAACATCATATGTATTGATTGACAAGAGAAGAAAAGTACATTTTAGAAGAAAAGATAAACACAACTTAGCTGTAAACATATCTAATAAGCAAACGTTTTTACTTAATAGAATGGTTGTTTTTTCTTTGTTTTATGGTATATCAACCCTTTTGGGGTCTCTTTGATTTAGCTCAGTATGGGCTGGTTTATCCCAGTTGGTAGAGCATCCACTTGGAGCCAAAGTTTCCCGGTTCAATACTGGGCTGCACAAACTCAGTGCATGAGTAGCACAGCTTGGATCTGTGCGGTAAGTAGGGAGCTGATGATAAGTGTGGTGCTCTACCTCAGCAAAATATATCTCCCCGGTCTAGCGCTAGTGAAAAGGGGATAGACTCCCTCGCTGTTTGGCTGATACTGACAAAAGCCACTGTGCCAACTTAATGTTGAATCAAGTAATTTGGATATGAAGTTGCTTACAGTACCAGCTGTTGCTCAAATGGTCACCCATCTATGTATTGAACAGGCTCAATTCTGCTTAACTTAAAACAAGTGGGAATTGATTATGCAAATTAATAGAATGGTTGGTGGTTTTGTCTTATAGCATATCAACCCTTTTCAGGTCATTTGATGCTGAATAAAACCATTTTGATATCAGTTTGCTTACATTACCTGCCTTTGCTTAAATGGTCACCCATCTAAGTTCTGAATAGGCTCATCACTGCTTAACTTAACTCTAGCAGACATTCTTTCAGTGGGACCATAATATCAATAGAATGATAATGATTTGAAAACCAATGGTTCTAGACTCATAAAAATTCAGCTACATTTATTCAGGATATCACAAAGTATCCTAGCTGATCTCAACAATGCTGTATGACTTTATTCTTCACCCAATATCCAGTTCCCCACTCTCCTTTCCAAGCCTTTGGGGACCATGCCAATGACATTGACTTATTGGAATATTTTGAATATATAAGGTGTGCTGGAGGCCGCAACTTAAATTTATAAACTTTTGTGGCAGCGTGGATTCAATCAGTCACTCAACATGCTTGAATACGTGCTTAACACAGACAAACGGATCAAAAACCAAGGATTCTGCTTAACATTGAGGAACACAAGGATTCTACTTAAAATGGATCAAACTTAATGCCACAAGGAATATCCAATGTAAAGTGCTCTTACCTGCAGCCTAAAAATGGCCAACACAACCACATTATTTTTCTCAATGTATGTGAGTTTTTTTTTTTTTTTTTTTTTTTTTTTTTTTTTTTAAATTAGTTGAAACTGGTGTTTTTTCACTAAAGTCTGTGACAAGATTTTTCTGAGTATTCTTGCTGATTTCAACAATAATACAGTGACTTGGACTGTTCCAATTTTTCTCCTAATCTCTAGTTCATCTAACCTCTTTTCTAGGATCTTGGGAACAGTTCAATGCACTCTGACTACAACTGGTATCACTGTCACTTTCATGTTCCACAATTTTTCTGTTTTATTATATACAGAATTTTAAAAAAAACATACATTATTATAGATAAGTAGCACAATTATTAAAATGATTTCAGTTGAATGTTGAAAATATAGAATTTGTGTAGGCAGTCTCCATGGTTAATTGGCTAGCATGGTGGATTATTCCAAGCTAACACAAATAATTTTCACACCTTTCAATGGTTTCAAATATTACCTATCCAACATTTCACAGATATCCACTCTTACGTGACATCCTCAATCAACCAGAATGCCATGAAAAAAGGTCAACCAGAAGTTAAAAGACATCAATCAAACTTGTGTTATTTTCCATAACTACTTTCAAATTCATATTCTTTTACACTTTATTGTAAAATGAATAGGCTACCCATCCATTATGTAACAAAAAGACAACAGGAAGAAGTAGATTTGTGCCTTATTAATAAGGAACTAATAGCTAGGCTTCTGCTAGACCAGGGAGATTGTTTTTGCATCTGGGATGGAGTGCCACACTTAGCATCAGCTCTCCACACAGATCCAAGCTGTGCTATTTATGTACTGAGTTGGTGAGGGCTAGTATTGAACCCGCAACCTTTTGGATCCTAATTGGACAAATTACTGACTGGGCTAAACCAATCGGCTATAACATATGATTGTGAAACATGGAAATGAACTAAATCAATAAAAAAAACCTACAGAAATCAACAGAAAGGAAAATGCCATAAATAACTTAAAGATTTTAAAAAAGATCAACATGGATCAGAGTTTGAACTCAGTTCAGTGATTCCACTGTAGTTGACACACCAGTGTAGGCCGACCAGCAAAACCTACATCAATCAGCTCTGTCCAGATACTGGATGCTGTGCGGAAGACCTGCTGGGAGCAATGATTGATAGGGTCTGGTAGTGAGAGAGATTCATGGAATCCGTGCTGTCGACATGATCTGATGATGAAGATAATTGATGTATTAAGTCCTATTTGCTTATTTTTTCAACCTTCATAACCCAATATAAATTCAGCAGTATTTTTGACAAGACTCTTTTGTCTTAAATGATTTAATGATAATCGTTATTCTCAGCTGCTAATCATTAAGTCATTGCAGACGTCTACATTTTAATTTTGAGCTTTTTATAATTTTCACTTTCAATGAATAATGTTATTTTAAAAAAGAAAAGAGTTAATTTTGAAGGCTATCTTTTCTACACTGACTTTATTAATATGTGTGCGACAGACATTTGAATATGAATGACTAAACTAAAAGGAAGCAGACACTTGAAAAAAAAGAAAAAAGAAAAAAAGAAAAGAACATTTTTTTTATATGAATATTTTGAATTTATTTTTTTTTCTAATTTAAAAAAAAAATTGTTTTTTTAGAATTTGCAATACAATAGAAGCAATTAATTTCAGAAACAATTTTCTTGTTTTGGTACTTGATCAAAATATTGTATTAATATCCGCGCATAAGTACCACAAACTCGGTTCAACTTAAAAACTGGCGTGTACTGGGTATGTTGTTAAACTGCATCTAATGGTGAAGTTCCAATTCTGGAGCTCATTATTCTCAGGTCCACCCAGACCCGGACTGGTAGTAACTGTTAGGGTCCCATCTATGGGTTAAATAGATTTAAAAAATGAGTATTAAAAAAATTGAGTTTGAAATGATAATTGAATACCAAACAAGAAAGAATAAAACAAAATATCTTTGGCATAAAATACCCCATCAATTCGACACATAGCATAGTGGATAAAGGCATTGGTTTAAAGACAGTTCGAAGTGACAGTTATCTCTAGGCAGCAGGTTCAATCCTGGTCAAGGGTGACAGTAACATAGAACAATGATTAACACAGCTTAACACCTGTACCCTAGCTATTGTTAGTGGAATGAGAACAGGATACTCCCATGGATTTGAATAAAGGATTGGGTTCAAAGTTCCGTGATGGCTCCCGATTATGACGCAAAATACCTGAAAAAGGCCGGTGGGCACATCAGCTGAAACGTTGTACAGATAACAATAAAGATGAGGACAATAGTCTGAATAATCCAAATAATACTTACTCAGCAAGGGTTGACATGCATAAAATCCAAACAACCAACCATTTAAAACTGGGTTATGAAAAAAGAGGTGTGCTTAGCATAATGGTTATCATTATTGGAAATGGAATCGGTGACTTGAGTTCAAATCCTGGATGAGGCTGTTCATGTTTCACTTAGGGCTAATGCCTTTGGCATGAATCTATCTGGTCCCACACCAAGCTCTGGGTAGATAATAGAGCAGACTGGGTTCTTTAGGCTTGGTAAACTCTGAATTGAAACCAGCTGTACTCTATTTAAACATTGACCTAATATCACATCCTGCTTTTGGGGAGGTGTTGTGTTGTGGTGTGGGGTATATCCATACACAACTGTATGAACTCATGGCAGCAAGTAATACAGATTTATGACACAAGCTTGCTAACATATTAGGTATCTAGCAAATTAGATGTCTAGATATTTATTAAGTTTAACACAGTCTGACACAAGGTTATAATAATTGAGCACCTTGATGAAATATTCAGCAAGGCAAAGTTTATAACCATCATAGCTATGGTATACAAGTTTCGGTTTAGAAATAATAAGACTGTAAAATATGATTATCAACCTTATTACATATCAATATAATGCTTACAGTTAAGTCATGTTGAAAGCACCAGTTCCTGCTCGATCATTGAAGTTAAGCAGTGATGATCCCTTCAGTATCTAAAAAGGGTGACCATTTAAGTAACAGCAGGTACTGTAAGCAACCTGATATAAAAATGATTTGATTCAGCATTAAATGACCCGAAAGTGTTGATATGCTGTAAAAAAAAAAAATGGGGTAGCAAGAGGTTTAATGTTTAAAACAGTAGCTGGTTATTTTCGGTGCATGTTTTTAGAGTTTGCTTTTAACCCCATTTTATTTGGTGGTCATGCTGAAAAGGAAGAAATTCAGGGAATGAAAAAGAAAGACAAAGTCGGGTTCATGATTTAGGCTTTACTCATGGTACATAGCAACCACGTGGCAAGGAAATTTCTCCCTGGCCAGTAGTCGTGTCTTGTCCCAGACAAGGCCTCAACTCAAATGGATGAGAGATTCTCTTGGGGTCAGAAGTGGGTGCTTTTTTTCACACATGCACAGAGTTTTCTTCCAGTGAAGGCTTGTGGGAGTTTATTTTTTAATTTTTTAAAAAATTCTAATTTCATTTTAATCCCCACACAAAACAATAAACCAACATCAATATTATGGCCTTCAAAATAGTTTCCATAAGAAGCCACATCTTAAAGGAAGTACTGTTTACAGTTGCATCTTTTTGATGACAGACTTCTATTTAACCCCAGAGCACTTTGATTTGCCACCAATTTGAATAGTCTGGCTCAAGGTTATAATAATTGAGCACCTTGATTAATTAATTTGCAAGGCAAGTTTGCTAATCATCAGTGCTACAGTATACACATTCTGTTTAGAAAGTAATAAGACTGTAAAATATCTTTATCAACCTTATTACATATCAATATTATGGCCTTTAAAATAGTTTCCTTAGTAAATAGAAACTAAATTACATCCAGTGAGGAGGTCCCAGCTCTGTCACTCTGGGGAGTGTGAACAACCTCTTTATTGGCATTACTCCCAGGTCCATTCTGAAATAGAGTAAAAGTACTTGTTAGGGTCACCTTATGTGTTAAATAAATCTGTTTTAAAATTATTAGTATTAGAGTTGGTGCCTACACCAGTGATCTGATCATGATGTTCCCTTTACATTACACATAGTTAAGCTAATACTTAGAAATCAAACTGGCTAATTGGATTTCAATAAAAATCAATAATAGAATCCCTAAGGAAATCTTTATAATGGAGGGGGGAGAAGATATTTCAGTGAGAGAGGGGTAAAGAGAGTAATTGATCTGCCATAAATATACCTAGCAAACGTTGCTACATTTTTTTTTATAGAAATCTTTTCCTTCTCCCAGACCAATTGTCATACCAATATTAGAACCCATTCTGCCCTACTATTTACCAATATTTGGAGGGAGAATAGTTGAATGCATACTTTTACCAAGGAATTTAGCACTCTGTGAAATGTAAACATCTGTGTCTAGGATTTGAATTTGTCTCACAATTTCCTTCAGTAGTAACAATTACACAACATACCTTCAACCATTGAAAATCCAATATGGGCATCGAGCTTCATTAGTATTTTCAGGACAACATAGAAACTGTAAATAATCCACTTTTCCTGGGTATTACTGAGTACTGAAGCTAATACATTAATATAATAATATAAAGGAAGAATTTAATGAGTAATTAAAATCTTACCAAATTTGAACCTGTTAACTAAAATTATTTTTCTCAGATGAGAAATATAAAAATAGATTATTTGAAAGGAGTGAAATGCTTTTTTAGTTTTATTCAAAGCTGATTTATTTTCTAAAGTACTTGGGTTGGAGCTTCATCAACTTTGTATTGAGAAATTAGCAGAATATCTAATGGATTTTTTTTCCCAAATTTTTTAATGTCTGAGTTTCCACTCGGTTGACTTCCAAAATAGAACTTATTGATTTTGAAATTAAAATTTATTTCATCTTTATTTTTGTGTTCATTTTAAAAAAAAAAAAAATTTCCATTAATTTTAAATTCTTTTTCCCTATTATTTTTAGATAGAGTTTACTTAATTTTTTTTATTTTTTTTAAAGTTCTTTCTTGTAATTTCCATTCTTATTTTTAGTATTTTATAATTATCAACGACTGTTTTTGTGAAAAAAAAAAATGTAAGAAAATGATGTCTGCATTTTTTTTTCCAGACAGGAATAGGAAGTTCATGATGAACAGACTGAAAAAAAAAAAAAAAAAAAAAAAACCTTTATGAATAAAAATAAACTCTTTCTTTAAGCAAGCAATTTTAATTTTGTTTAATTTTCATTTTTTTCTTTTTTCACAGAAAAACAAATCTTTTAAATTGTAAATTTGTTTTGTAAGGTCTGATTTTGTTCAAAAAGCATTGTTTGTAACTTTCTATCATGAAGTAAATTTTGATCTTTTTAAATCAGCTCTGCTTACACAAAATGACTATTTTTAATTAGCTAATTCTATTCTTATTATCATTGGTAGAGCACCTGCCTTGAAATTGCAAGATTCTGAGTTCAAGACCGGTCCTTGCCAACTCAGCATATGAGTAGCATAGATTAGTAATCTGATCTCTGGGGAAAGGTAGGGAGCTGACGGTAAGTGTGGCGCTCTACCTCAGCAAGGTTCTGAGTTTGAGATTGGTCCCTATTAACTCAGCATATGAGTAGCACAGATTGGTGATCTGATCTGTGCAGTATAGTAGGGAGCTGACGGTAGGTGTGGTGCTATACCTCAGCAAAAATATCTCCCTGGTCTAGCACTAGCAAAAAGGGGATAGACTCCCTCGCTGTACAGCTGATATTGACAATAGTCCACTCTGCCAACTTTACTTTTTACTTATTATTATTATCACTCAATGCAAGTTCTTCATATCAGTTTCAACCGGTGATTTTTCTCTAAAGTCAGTGACCGCAAGATATCTAGATTTCTTCTAAGTATTCCAGCTGTAGGGGCTAGAACTTTCCTGTGCCTAGGGGACAGGAAATTAGAGATTGACGTCCCTTGTTAGGTTGTGAAAACTTTTTCTCAATCAGGCTAGACCACGAGGAATAAACCTTGTGGTGTTAGTCTCTCACCACTCAGTCAACAGTGACTGAAGAAACCTCAGTGAGACAACCTAACCCCTCAGTGAGATATAATTTGTAAGTACTGCTTTCAAGTACTCATTGTATTATTGTGTCAAATTGCATTGTATGTATAGTTTGTACATGGACATTCCTACACAGCTGATCATAGCAGTACTTTGGTCTGGATAGTCTTGATTCTTCTTCTGATCATGAGTTAATCTCAATCCTGTCAGCTGGGACTATAGAATATACCAAACTCATCCTCTGGAGGGGGTGATACCCCGAATGGGTCCGTCTATTGGCTGTGGGTGAGGACTTGATGCTTGGGGACGGAATTCTGCTGGCTGACTAGTCCATGATATTCAACACTCTACTTTTGCACTTACTTAGGCTAGATGGGCTGTCAAAAAGACTCCCTCTGATCAATCGGCTAGTCATATCAAACCATAGTAACTATATTATTGTCCCAACCCTATTGCCCTTATGGCACCCCCAATCCTTTTTATCATATATGTACTAGAAGGCAGAGGATGAGGGTCTTAATGTTCTAGGTATGACATTAAACTGCATCATAGTGGTGAAATTCCAATTCTGGAGCTCTGGGGAGTGTGGAGTGTCCTTCATTGCCATTACTCTCAGGTCCACTCTGACCTACAGAAGTAGTACCTCTCCGTGTACTATCTATGGTTTAACTAGATAAAAATGACTTTAAAAAAATATTGAATATCCAACAAGAATGAATAAAAGGAAATTTTTGTCATAAAATAACCCAACTGCAGAAACTAAAATAGAAACTTTGCCCATAATTGTGTCAAATTAAAGTGACTCTAACTTCATTTGTCCATCAAGAGCCTTGACACTTCTGTGTGGAGGTGTTGATGGTTGTTTGGATTTTATGGCATGTAAACCCTTTTTGGGTTATTTCATGCCAAATACATTTTTTTTGATTCTTATTGGGTATTCAAAAAGATTTTTCTGAACTTAATTTTTTTCAAAGATTTTTTACACTCATTTTTGTCTATTTAACCCATAGAGTTGATCCTAACCGGTACTACGACTCGAGTCTTCAGTGTTAATGGTGAGTAGTCATTACATATCACATGTCAACATGCTATAAAATCCAACCAACCAAATGTGATTATTCAATCCATTGTGTAGACTATTCTCATTCTGTTGTCAATTCCTTGAGATATCTCACATTAGTTAAACAGGTGCCCTGTGTTTGGCACTAAATTGCATCCAGTGGTAAGGCTCAAGTCCTTGAGGATAAAGTCGCATGCATTATCATTAGTTTTCACATTCTGTGGTCCATTTTTGGAAGGGTCCAAAGTATCCTACTGGGGAGACTGACCAGAAATTTATACCTTTGTAGGAAAGGCTGTCTACAGTCTAAAGAGAACAAAATATACATTTTCAGAATGTAAAGACAAAGGGACAGCACATGTACCTTTAACCTATTTTATTTACATACAAACTCAACGACAGTCAATAAAACAAGTACTTAGGGGCAGTACTTACAATTCAGAATATCTCCCTCGTTGAGGGGGGTGTCAGGTTGAGTCTTCAGTTATTACTCCCTCACTGAGGGGGAAGTTCTTTCAGTCACAAAGTCTGAGAAGAGCGCTCATTTCTACGAGGCTTCCTGGTTGGTGCAAAACCGTAAAAGAGGGTTCTTTTCCCGACCTAACAGGGGACGTTACCTTTACTACTTCCTGTCCCTAAAGGCACAGGAGAGTTCTAGTCCCGAGTATCCTACTAGGGAGACTGACTAGAAATTTATACCTTCGATCAAGTTCTTGATGCAGTGTTAAGTTTACATTTTTGAAGAAGCCTCACCTTGAATATTTGCAGCAATCGCCTCATCCGTGCCTCTAGTGATGCTGTGATTTCATGCCAAATAAAATCTTTCAGTTCATCAGTGGCCTACATTTAATGACTTGGTCCTTCAGGTCTCCCCAGGGGAGAAGTAATCATGAAGGGGGTTAGATCAAAGCTTTTCTTCAAATAATTCAAAAATGAGATTTATCATTCATCTAGACATTGGCAAATATCAGTTAAAGATTGGACTTAATTAAATCTTGTTTCAATGTTGGAAAATCTGACACAACTTCTCTTACAAACTGATACTTTTCTCATGAATGTTAATAAGCTGAAGCAAATATGATATATAAATAGTTTTTTTTTAACCAATAGTTCTTAGAATGCGCTGACTATATTTTCTACAAAGGGGTAAAGTCATTGTTGGGTTGGCCTAAAGTTGGTATCAGCCAGACAGCAAGGGAGTCTATCCTCTTTCCATTAGTGCTAGACCAAGGAGATTTTTTTGGCATCTGAGACAGAGTGCCTCACCTACCATTAGCACTTTACCCTACTTTACTGTGCTACTCATACGTTGAGTTGGTGAGGGTCAGTATCGAACCAGGAACCTTGTGGTTCCTAGTCGGATGCTAAACCTCTCAAAAAGGGCATTCTTGATATGACACTAAACTGCATCTGATGTTGAGGCTCCAGTTCTGAAGATCTAGAGAGTGTGGGGTACCCCTTCATTGCTATTACACCCAGGTCCACTCTGAACCAAAGTGGAAGTACCTGTTAGGGTCCCATCTCTGGGTCAAATAGATATGTTTAAAATAGTTGATATTCAATAGGATTTTTCCTTCTACTAGACTGAATGCCATACCAAGGTAAAAGAGCCCAGTCTTTCCTACTTTTCACTCATAGCTTGAGGGAGAATAGTTGGATGCATTCCTTTCTCAAGAGTATTAGTGCTATATGAAATGCTACCAGCTGTGTCCAAGTACTTGATTCACCATATCCATTTCCTATGATGGTAACCATTACACCCTGCGACTTCATATATATACGACCTTGCCCAACGTAGATACGTACATCAGCTAGTTTTAAAAGAATTTATAGAATTTCACAATATACTTCAACCGTGCTCCATATTTGAAGATTTGAAGAATTTGTCAATTATGTTGTTCTGAAAATAAACTACTTCCAGAATGAGTCTTCGTATATTAATCTCTCACAATGAGTGAGTGATCTTTCCTTATTCAATAGGCACCTAATTTTCATAGATATAATACAGATCTCATTATATTCTTAGATGATTATCTTAATCCACTGGAAAGGATAATTGCTCATAGTGCTGTGAAAAGTAGGCTAGTCTTGGAAATCATTGGTACGAGTTCAATTTTCCCATGATGCTTTAGCAAAATATGGATTTGTGTCAGACTTGGTTTTGTCTAAATGAATAAATCAAATCTTGACTCACTGGCTGTCATTCATCTTACACATTAAGAAAGTTTTCTGTATCACGTGATTAAGATTTTGGACCCCCAGTCAAGGCTGATTAAGGGGGTAACAGCCAGTTGCAGCTACTCCTTGGGCATAGGATGGTTGAACGTTTTGCTCAAGGCCTCATTCCCTTACACCAATCTAAACCATTGTGGCATGCTAGTGAGGAGACATTTTGCTCAGATATAGGGAAATATGGAAGTATATCTGGAACTTGTCAACCCAGGTTCAAATCCTAGATGAGGATGTTTGCATTTCACATAATGCTAATACCCTTGGGAAAGATTTGCATCCAACTACTTGACCTCCAGTTATGTTTAAATAGTAGGGCAGACTAGGCTCTTTAACCTTGGATAGGTAACCAGTTTAGGAGAAGGAAAACTCTGAATTCAAACCTGTTAAACTGTTAAACTCTGACCATGTGTCACATCCTGCTGATGCAGAGGTGTTGATAAATACATATATGAAATGACAAATTAAAGGGAGTAATTGATGCATGCCTTTTCCAAATGCATTAATGATATCACTTCAGATAGGATACAAAATAAGTTTGATTAAAATATCATTCTGTTGATCCTATGTAAGTAATTGTGGCATGCTGGTTATGGGACATTTAGCTCAGATGTATATATATATGACAGTTGCAGGCGGTCGAGAGGTAAGAGATCAGACTGATGAAGCGCCTGACTAGAAGTAGCTGTTAAGTATAGCCCCACTGATGAGATGTAAACCTCGAAACACAGTGTCTGTGGATGACTATATATATATATATATATATACATATATGCACACGCACCCACACACAGACACACATCAACCCCTCCGCACAAGCAGTATGCAACACAAGGTCAATTTCTTCAGCGAGTTTAACAGGTTTGAATTCAGTTTTCCTTCTCCTAGACAGATTACCTAGCTACGGTTTAAGTATCTGGTCTATCCTACTATTTACCTATAGCTTGAGGGAGAATAGTTGGATCTACACCTTTTCCAAGGGTATTAGTGCTATGTGAAATGCAAACAGCCACATCCAGGATTTGAACTTTGGTTGATGAGTCCATTTCCTATGACTCTAACCATTACACCACACACCTCCAACTTTTCGCTCGGATAAATGTAAGAAAGACACATTAAAGGGAGTAATGGAATCATGCCTTTTACAAAGGTATTAATAATATGAATTAAACAAGCTTAGCTAGAATTTAAAATAAGCTTGCTTAAAATATTCTATCGATCCTATGTAAGTAATTGTGACATGCTGGTGATGAGACATTTTGCTCAGATATATGGAAGTAAGACACATTAAAGGGAGCAATGGATTTATGCCTTTTGCAAAGGTATTAATAATATAACTTAAACAACCTCAGCTAGAATTCAAAATAAGTTTGCCAAATCAATTTTCTGTGCTAATAACTGTCAAGTGCTTCTTTTTGTGATTACCCTCTCAAAAATAATGAGGGTGAGTTCACATGGCATAGTGGTTAATGTGTTGGATTGCAGCATCATAGTAATTGTTGTATCATGAGGTGGAAGATACACAGAAGAATGGTGTGCTTAATGCCTTATTAAGCACTAACATCCGGTGCCAAACGGATACATACAAACCCAGAACAAATAAGTACAAACAATTAACAAGACAAAACTTACACTAAATAGAGGAGGGTCAGTTTGGTATAGCCAACACAGCAAAGTTAGTCTGAATATTATTCAGCTAGTTAATCCACTTTAATCATAGGCTATTTTATGGCTATGATCCAGTCTATTGGGTAGAGTGCTGACGTGTTGGTAGCTACTCTGCAACAGTAATTGATTTTGAATTCCAGTCATGCTATTTTTTTTATTTTCTGACTATTGCCCTTGGGAAAGGTATGAACCTCTTCTCCCACCAGCTATGGGGTACCACTACCGTTTTTTTACAATGATGATCTTGACATTAAATAACTCACAAAGCTTGATATGCCATTAAACAAAGAAACCAAACTAAATCAATCAAAATAATAACAATGTAGGGATACAATGAATAATTATCTCCCTTATAGAATTGGCATGAGCATTAGGGGCCCTGTAAGGTGTCACATGACAGTTCCAGAAACCCCTTTCTTCACATCTAATTACCTGTTTATTTAACAGTAGAGATGTTGTCTCTGACCTGCTAGGGAATGGTAAAGCCATGTGGCTTTATTACCCACACTTGTCACATAAGCCTTTTTTCATTTTGTACTCCTTCTACATACTGCTTGTTCATGTTATCCTACATGCATGATTCTACCATGGTATACAGCCACTTATTCTTTACTTGTAAAAAAATTGAGTTTGAAAAAATAATTGAATACCTAACAAGAATAAATAAAACAAATTGTCTTTAGCATAAAATAATCCAACAAGGGCTGACATGCCATAAAATCCAACCAACCATACTATCCAGGAACAAAATTAGTATTTCATAGTATTATCCAGGCAACAAAAACAAAGTTTAAATGGAATAATGGTCATTTTTAAAACATAAGCAATTAAGAAATAACACATACTATCCAGGAACAAAATTCATGTTACATCCAGGCCACAAAGTTTGAAGAGAACAAGAGTTATTTTCTATACTTTTATAACAGAAACTATTAGGAAATAATACATACATAAAATTTCTGTTACATGGTGTTGTTGTGGAGGTGTCTGTTGTGTAATGGTTATCATTGTTATTGGAAACTGGTATGACGAAACTAGCTCAAATCCTGGACAAAGTTGTTTGCATTTCACATAGCACTAATACCCTTGTGAAAGGTATACATCCAACTCTTCTCCTTCCAGCTATGGGTAAATAACGGGCAAACTGGGCTCTATAATCTTGGTAAGTATTTAAAAATTGACCATCCTACTCATGTGGAAAGCATTGTGTTATCCAAAGTTTAAAGGGAATCCAATGCATAAAAGCAAAGTTTGAAGGGAATAATGGTCATTTTCATTATTTTGCAACATAAGCAATTGAGAAATAGTATATTGAATCCCGGAACAAAATTGATGTTACATAGTGTAATCTAGTTTTCTATTTTCTTTGAAATCACAAACAATAGTTAATTTGGATCCTGTTGAATTAAATTTAACATTTCTAACACTCTATTTTTGTTTATTTTGCATATGACCTGTTTTTTTACAATGGTTTAATTGATTTTTGTTAATGCCAGTATGCAGTATTTTAGTAACCAGACTGAAGTCTCAAAATAAAATTCAATGTACAATAGACTGATTTGGAAATTTTTTTAATTTGAAAAAAAAAAAGAAAAAAAAAAGGAAATTTTTTTTTTTCAGCTTCGAAGTTCCATGATGCTGGGAATAGGAATTTAGTCATGAAATATGAATTTTATATTTTTAAACTTTCCGTTCTGTCTGGAAACTCAGAATAAACGTCTGGGGTCCAAAATAGAAAGAAAGAGAATTTAGTGTTGCTATTAGCCCAGCCTTTCACCATCTTACCTCGCCCCCCCCCAAACCCCTCTTTCTAATGGCATCATTTCAAACTAAAAACTAATATGGGTAATTTGCTTAAAATTGTAAAATGTATTTGCAGGCTTGGAACAAATTTTTAATAAAAAAGGAAAAGAAAAAAGAAATGCACTTGCGTATATCTGCATCCACATACGAATACACAAATGGATACACCAACTTTTCAGTAGCTCTCTAAAAATAAGCTGATGTAGATGATACCAATATATGTAATTAATATTCATACATAGATGCAGGTAAAGATATACATGTATATGTGTGTGTGTATATGTATATACAGAGATGCTGATCAATACATGTCCTGCGTCCCTGGCAGACAAATATCTAAAAGGACGCAGTAAAATCATATCCATGCATTCCAGTGTTTTTCTGTTTTCTTCCCTCACCATTACAAGCTAACTGTAAATACATTTCAATAGTTTCTTAGAAACGATTTACACAGGATAGGTTACAAGGTAGGAGTTAGCTTTAGTTGTTCCCCCAGATCATAAATAAAAACCCTACAATTTATTAAGAAACTTTAGTTGGGACCCATAAATTTTCCCAGGGACTAATTCAAAGCAAATATGTGCATCCCAGGATGCATTACATCAAAAAGCTATCAGCATCACTGTATGTTTATATATATATATATATATATAAATAAAAAGGCCTTAAATACCATGGGTATCCTGATTATGGACCATTTCCACTCGTGGGTATCTAGGGCCCACAGAGCTTCTTCAGACCACGTATATCTTTTATTTAGACAGGCACATGGCCAAATTCATTTTATATTTATACATATACACACATATATATATATATATATATATATATATATATATATATATATATGTATGTATGATTTCTGGATGTTTGTTTTTTAGAAGCATTGATTACAATGCATGTATCACATAAAATTCGATACTTTAGAGAAAATAAACTTGACAAGTGTAATGTGGCTGAGGCAATATGGCCTCTTACTATGCCTGCTGAGGTCCCGGTTTCGATTTCTGTCAGAGGGGAATCGTTAGTATACATTGCTGATGAGACTTAATAAAGTCGAAACTTTCTCGGGATTACACTTGTCAAGTTTATTTTCTATAAAGTATCGAATTTTATGCGATACATGCATTGTAATTGCCTTCAAGCAAAAATATAAATAATAATATATAAAAATATATATATATATATATATATATATATATATATATATATATATATATATATATATGTGTGTGTTTTGTTGAACTCGACGGACAATTCTTGTCTGACAAGATTCTTTTCTACCCTTTCTAATTGTCATCTTTTTTTGGTATTGGTGTATGAATCCACCAAAGGTTCTTACATGAGTAATTACTGCACTACCTAATGCCATCATCAGGTGTGAACTGGTGAGACATTTCCATTGTTTCTTTTTAAACAAAGAGTAGCAGTACTATTGAAGTCAGTCAGTCTGTATACTGTTGGTTTGGACAACAGCAACTAGCTAAGCTCAACCGAACAAGTGCCCAAGACAGCTGGTACTTATGGAACTTAAGAATAGTCTATTCATGTATTTGGGTGATTCCATTCATTGAGTCCAGATTGACTGCTTGGTTTCTATGATGTTACGAGGCTTCATAAATACTCTGGCATTCTGCAGTAGATTCAACGGTAATTCTAACTTAGTATGATTATTCTACATATTCTAAATAAGTAGGAGGAGGGGCTCACAAGTTTATAAGAATGTTATGGGGAATGGTGACAGGAGAATTAACAGGAAATCATCGGCATTTGAGAATATATTATCTGGTTTTGAAGTTGATCTTGTTTAAGGTGTGTTGTTGCTGTTTTTTTTTTTTGTTTAATGTATAGGGCTTTGAGTATTTTAAGTTTTTCTTTTTGCAGTATGTGTGTTTTCAGTTAGAATTTTCCAGTAATTAGAGGAGGGCATGAATGTGATTTTAAATGTTGTATGATGGAGTTTGTATCAGTTAAATGTAATGTTAAATGGTGTGACAAATTCATTGTTGTGTGACCAATGTAAGTGCTTTTAACTTTGGAGAGACAGTCTCCTACTGGACATTTAAATGTATACACAAGATCAGTCTCATTAAGAATTGTCCATTGAGTTCACCAAAACATGCATAAAAGAAAAATGCTGCCATATATATATATATATATATATATATATATATATATATATATATATATATATATAAACTTAGGGTAGCGTGGACATGGAGTCAATAGTGCTCGGTTACTGACAGCTTCTAGCCTATATGATTGTGGTTTGAACAAATTAACCAAGTAGCATTGACTCCATTTCCATGCTACCCTAACTTAGATCTAAGTCTTCTATCCCCAATATTGAGCATTGTTTACTTATAAATATAGCACCCATATTATCAATATATATATATATATAAAAAACAGTTTGAATGGGGACACCAACATTACATGCCATTTTAAATTTTGTCTCTCTCATATTTGAATATCAGCAGAAGCCGCTACATACTAAAAGCAGAGGCTTCTATTTACTAATAATTTTTTTTTAAAGAGACAATGGCCCCAACAATGATTTGTTAAACAAACCGAAATGCTGTAGCGTCAGCTTAACAAACATCACCTGTCAATGAAACCTGTTTTTTTTTGTTTTATAAAATTACATACTGTCAGATTCACTTCCATTTTTTTCTATATATATATATCAGTTTGGTGGGATGAGATGGTAAGGAATTAAACCAGTATTGTCTTTGTATCAATTAGAAGAGCATGACTTCTCTCACTGACCATATCTTATTGATAGATATCTTAACAAATATCTCATCCCTTATATGCCACATTAAGTTGGATGTTGCCAGTCAAGTTTCTAGAGATGCCACCGATGTTCCTGCATGACACTTTTGACAGTCACTTAGATCATATATAAACTATCATCACTAACCAGCCCTGGTATCTGCGGCTGTAGAATATGCTGACTGCACCTCTGCATAGGGGTAAGATCCTTCCTAATAGAGCCACCTGTTGGTCATGAATTGTGACCCATGATGGTTAAAGACTGAATCCTTCTGGCTGAGCAGTCCATAACATACAACACTCCACTTTGGCCCTTATTTGGGCTAGATGGGTTATCAGAGAGGCCCCTCCAATCAATTGGCTGGTCAGAAGCCCTAGCCTATGATTGCTCGTATAGCAAACTCCCAGCCCCTTTTTATCATATATATGCTAACTGAGCATCTTAATATCCTGGGTATGACATTAAACAACCTTGGTTTGTAGTGGCAAACCCATGTTTAGCCCATTTGTAAACATTTTTTGAGTAAAGCATGCTTCTCTAGACACATCCCACATTCTTCTGTCAATTTCACATGGTTTGAATTTCTCAGCCACTAAAAATTTGATGACCTCTGGTCAAGTCTGGAGAGCTCTGTTTGATTTGCCACCATTTTGAATAGGTTCAAAACAAATATTTTTTTGAGATTAAGATATTTTTTGCTCTTAATTAACTTCAAACACTACAGAGTTTACGTTTCTAGGAAAAACATTCTTATAAAAACATGTATTTTGCTTCTTTTTTTTTTTAATTCCCTTTATTTATTGAATGATCCTTGTATAGAAAATGAAGAAAACTAATAAGACAAACAGGATTGATATTTCTCTATAATTACTTTCAAATCGTTCTCAACTAATTCAGAACTTATGTCATTAAAAAGAAAAATTTTGGTAATTAATAATCTTATTTTAATTAATTAGTCCATAACAGCTGTTTCATAATGAATGCAATTTGCCATTATTCAAAAATTGTGTATACTTTTTCTTATATAATTTCATCTGATGTGATATTGTCATGCTTTTCAGTACTCTCTTGTTGCTAGTGGTATTTTTATGTATTATATTACAAATATGTTATGTATTAACAACCCCTCCACACAAGCTGAGTGTAAGTAAGTTTTTAAGTGGAGTTTAACAGTTTTGAAATCAGAGTTTTCATTTTCTCCTTGACCAGTTGCCATACCAAAGTTAAAGAGACCAGTCTGCCCAGGCTACAAACCTTTTCCCAAGATCTGGTGATTGTGAATGTGTATATATATCTACTTTGTCATTTTATTTTCATAGTTTCCTCCGGACATACATATATACATACACACTAACTGCTCTTTATATATAGATAGATAGATTATTGTTAATTAGCAACAGCCTACAAAAGATATGTATATGATTATTAATTTATGAACATAAATGATTTAATATTATCTAAAAGGGCTTACTTATTTATCAATCTCAAAGTTAACTTTTAGGTGTGCTGTCAACCTCTTTTCTGGGATCTTTTACTAACTCACCTTGTTTTCTTCTCTTTAACACTACAGAATGTAAATTCAATTCGCTGTGAAAATTTCCTATGATGATGACCATTACACCACAAGCACCTCCTAATAATTATTGATTTTGCTCTCTTTTAGAATATTAAACCAACTTTATCAAATAATGTTAAATTTCTAGTCGCCATTTTAGGCATTTCAATCTTCTGTTGGTAAATCCGAGTCAGTATTGAGTTAGGGTTAAGTTAATCCTTATAATCCTTGAAATCCTTGTTAGAAAAGAGCATTGTATCAGTATATTTCCTTGTGATCATAGTCTGTCATGTTTCTTCCTCACTGAAAGTTCATATAGTAATTGATATTCGGCCAGTTACCAACAATATTAAATGCATTCTGTATACATTTCCCCATAGCCAATTTTTAACAGAAGTGTCGGCTGGTGATGTTCGGAAAGTTCATAAATAGGAGTGGCAATTTGGCATGTCTTATACCACATAATGGGGTGTAATGGTTAATAAGGTAGAATTAGCAGACCATTATTAGTGAGTTCAATTCTCACTGGGTGCTTCATATTTCTGGCCTTGTGCCGCATCTAAGCTACATTTAGTAAATAACTATACCACAGATATTCCAACAAATAACAAAAACAAAAGAATAGTAAAAAATCGAACTTTACACACATATTCTATATTTTTAAAGAATGAAAATAAAACAAACATTTTCTTCATTCAAACTTTCTTGATAAAGGAATCATATTAGAAATATACAAAAGCCAATTAAATTTTTTTGCATAATATCACCTTGTTTTTTTACTTTTATCTACAGGTGTATAATTAAAACTGTTACCTACAAGGTAAAAACTGCAAAAGGAGAATAGCATTTATGAATGTGTTCACATGCACAAAAATAGGTATAGATAAATACTCACATATGTAAATTAGTTATATACAATTATATTAATCATAACATGGATATAAGGAAGTCTGATATATTTTATATATGTAAAATGATTTCTTGTATATCTACACACACATTATATATATATATATATATATATATATATATTAGACAAAACGTGACCTGTTGGGTCACCCATTGAGCTCTGGGTAGATAATTGGGATTAGGAAAAAGAGTTTTCAAAGCGATTTGAATTTTTTTTAAAAATGCGACCAGAAAATAAAAAAGACAAAAGCATTAAAATCATTTTGTAAGATTACTAAAAAAGCGAACGTTTGACCTAATTTAGAATTATCAAGATGTTGGACTGGCTGGCTATTTATGAAAAATAACATGCAAATAAGTAATGTCATAACTCTCCAATTTTTCCCTCTCACTGAGAGACTACCAAATATAACGGGGAAGTAACCAACATATACATAGAGAGGGTGAAAGTGACAGGTATGTCAAGTAAGAGACAAGTGTGTTTTTGATTCAATTGCAAATTATGACTAATTAGAATCAATTAAAATGGAATCACTCAATCCTAAAACTAAGGAATATTTTAGTAATTATACTAAACATTAAAAAAGCCTTTAAGACAAAAAAATTGATTAGCACAGCTTTAGTATGATAATAATGATAATAATAATAATATATATCCAATGATCTATTGGCAATCTGTGATGGATGAGATAGATATGTCTTTGAGTTGGTTTTAGCAATTGGCTATGAATTTTTAATGCCACTTTTTAAATGCTCAAGTTTTACTAAGAAGACTGACAGGACATAATCTTTGTATGATAATATCCATCATTATACATTAATGATGCACTTGTCAAATCTATAATACCTACTTTGTACAAGTATCTATTAATTTATCTGTCTAAATATATATGTGTATGCATGTATGTATATACATATATATATATATATAATATATATATATATATGCATTTAGAAAAGGAAATAGAGATATGGATATCTAATAGCATCTGTATATGTACACATTTGTATAACTATCTTATATATATATATATACATATATGCATTGTGTGTATATGTGTTCATGCATGTAAAGAATAAGATACTATTTTTGTTATATATTCTGTACATATTAAAATGTTTGCTCATGTGTGTGTGTGTGTATGTATGTATATATATATATATATATATATATATATATATATATATATACATACATACATATATACATATAGAGAGTTCATGTGGATGATGGCTGTACCAGTTATGAGAGTGAAAGAATCGTGCATGAAACCTAAAGCGTCAACTTCGAAAAGGTTACACCTGTCATATTGGAGAGAACATGGAGGGTTGGAAGTGTCTGAC
>CM042148.1:115869170-115949170 GCA_023376005.1 Doryteuthis pealeii
ATGTTTTAGCATAAAATAACCCAACAAGTGTTGACATGCCATAAAAACAAAAAAAAGAAAGGAAGAAACTTTAAATGTTTTAAATTTTAAATAAAATTTTATGCACAGTTGAATAACTGATGTAGGAAGTGTTAGTTGTGTAATGATTATCATCGTAAGTAAATGGACACAGTAAATCAAATTCAAATTCTGGATGAGGTTGTTTGCATTTCACATAGCACTAATACCCTTAGGAAAGGTATGAATCCATCTCATCTTCCTTATGGGTAAATAGTAGGGCAGACTGGGTTCTTTAACCTTGGTTAGACAACCAGTCTAAGAGAAGGAAAACTCTGAATTCAAATGTGTTAAACTCTGCTTAGGAAACTGACCTTGTGTTGCATCCTGCTCATTCAGAGAGGTTAACATTACAATTTGTGTAAACAAAATGCAGATATTCACAATCTACCTTTAATCTAGCAAGAAATCATATTAAAATAATATATATATGGTTGAAAAAGCCTGTCCCGCTGATATCAAATAGATATACATTACATACCTACACACATATATATATATGAAAGTGAGAAAGACAGAAAAACACACATATATATATAGAGAGAGAGAAAAAAATATTATATGCATGCATATATATATCAAATATATAGTATATATATATATTAATATATATATATATGTGTGTATGTATATGTATATATATATATATATATGTGTATGTATCCAACTGATTGAAAATGCCTACATTCTCCTGGGGAGAGTCTTTTACTTTAAAATATATACCATCATATTTCGAGATAGTGAAAGTGTGGTCTATCTATATATATATAATATATATATATATATATATATATATATATATATATATATATATCCTGCTGAGAACTGCCTTTTGATTTAATATAGCTTCAATATATGTGTGTGTATTTGTGTTTAGAATGAGCTAAAAAAAAATGGGGGCTTACGTTTGAGGACAAATATACAAAATTGCATACCATTCATATTTTTCTCAGTTTTGCAACAAATAGGAGACATTGCATAAAAAAAATACATTTGTAACATTATATTTATTTTTTTCTTTAAAATTACCTTTACATAAAAGCAGTCTTCTGAAAGAGTCTGGATCTCCTTTGATTCCCGACTGTAAATTTCCCTTGCACCATTTTTTTTCTTTCTTTACCTGTCTATTTTAACCTTCAGGGTGCAACAAGATTGTCCACATAAATTCGCATGTATTTTAATAACAAACCTGATTGGTACACACTTTTTATACTCAACTGCATTGCCTTTGCTTAGACTCCTGCTGCTGTTTAGGGTAAAACTTTTTTTAATGGAGAAAGAACAGGTTGTAGATTTAATAGATATTATTTTGAAAATTGTAATAAATCACGTAAGTATTTAAAACAATTGACAAAGACTTGGATTTTCCTCTAAGCATAAGTGAAAAAAACAACAAAAAGAAACTGCTGTTCAAAAATGATGGTAACATACCATAAATTGAAGTTTTTGCAAAAAATGTGTTATTCCACCAATATTGTTGGTAGAACTCTAATAAAACTTGTTAAAAACCATGGTTAGTGAGTTCAGTTCTCACTGGGAGCCCAGTTCTCCTGGCATTGGCCTTTTACATACATACATACATACGCACCTATATGTGATTATGCATGCATGTCTGTCTGTCTGTCTCTCTATCTATATCTATATATATATATATATATAACATATTGACTCCATGTCTTCGCTACCCTAACTTTATTTATATATATATATATATATATATATATATATATAGTTGGGTGATATCAAGTGTTTCCTAGATAGGATCTAATCAAAATTGAGAACTCAAACTTACATATAAAGATTTGCGTATGTATTTTTTATATATATGGAGTATTATACATAAATGAATAGATACTTGGTTTGGATATAGATTTAAATCTATTTCAACATTTTCTTTGTCTCATCAGACTGATAAATATATGTGAATATTCATGTCTCTCTCTCACTCTATATATATGCAACTATATGTGAATATGCATGTTTCTCTCTCTTTCTATATATATATTTATATATGTGTGTGTGTCTACTTTAAAGGATATCTTATACTTTTTCATCGAGCAGCCAATGACAACTCCAACACTTTAATCACAAAAGCGAGGGATTTGTATGGAGAAAGCAAAATATACAACTTAACAGATTTACTTGTTCTTTCTCTATATTATTTATCTGCTCTTCCATTTCATTTTTATCTCCCAGGTTAATAATGGATAAACAGAAAAAAAAAATAATCCAATAATGCCTATCAGTAGTTTTCCGAAGCCATTTTAAACCAGAGTTGTGACAATCTGCCTTCGTAATATCAAATAAGGATTTGAAATATATTGCTCAGCATGAAGAGGAATGAAGAACAAGGATAACAAAAACGAAAAATAATTATATAAACTAAGTAAAGCCAAGTAAGAAAATATGTTTGCAAAGAGATTATTTGATCGAATGCTTAAATCATGAAATATGGTTTCAATTCCTGATTGCAGCTAGCATTGCTAATTGTTGATTTTGATTAATCATCTTATCTTAGTAATAAATGTCTTATTATCAATAGTAATTGATAGTCTGTGTAGGGATTGAAAAACAACAGGCTGGGTGTTGATGTCCCCAGGCAAGAATGCCTTTGCAAAAACAGCTTTATATATATATATATATATATATATATATATTCATATTCAGAGCAGACATCTGGTTAATGCAAGATGGTTTAAATGGTTTCACTTCCAAATCCTGTTTCATAATTCTTCTGACTTTGGTGGTCCCTGAAGTTCAGGGAGTCTCTTTTGAGGATGGGTTTGTCAGCCATCTGGAAGATAAGGATTCCACCGATTCCAGGAGTTCTCTTGGATTGCTGAATACCAAGAACATTAAATCAAGCCCATTTCTTATAGAAAAAGCTATTTTTCCCACAGAGAGAGAGAGAGAAAGAAATATTTATTAAATTTTGTGGATGATTATACAGTGCCTCTCCAAAATAGCAGACTGATAAAATGTCTGTGGTAATTTACAAAAAAGAAAGATTATATAACAGTATAATACTTACATTCACTATGGAGGCGTGCTTAGCATAACGGTTATTGTCATAAGAAATGGAATCGGTGACCAGAGTTCAAATCCTAGACAAGACTGTTTGCATTTTATTTCATGCTAATACTCTTGGGAAAGGCATAACTCCAACTATTCTCCCTCCAGCTATGGGTAACTAATAGGGAAGACTGTATTCTTTAGCCTTGGTAAGGCAACTAGTTTAGTTGAATGAAAACTATAAATTCAAATCCAGCTATACTCCTCTTTAAAATTGACCTTGTGTCACATCCTGCCTGTGGTGGAGAGGTTTGGTAAATACTATATCTTTCTTCATCTCCTTTTTCCTTTTGGTTGGCATTCATCTCTTCTATCTCTCTCTCTCTCTCTCAACATTAAATGGAATACATAATCACTTTCTATTGTTCTCTCTCTCTCTCTCTCAACACCTCATTTTCCTCATGGACAATATTCAACCTCTGTGGGATATATAATCCCTATTTACTTCTCTCTTTCTCAAGTCTTCATTCTCAATGGAATATTTGGTTGGTCATGTTAAGTTCTAGCACCTACAGGATTGTCATGACCCTATTGCCCTTATGGCAGAACCCCAACCCTTTTGTTACACTTTTTTATGTGCTAGAGGGCAGACCAGGAAAAGATTTACATTGATCAGCTCTGTGCCAATACTGGATGTTGTGTGAAAGACTTACCAGGAGTGATGACCAATAGGAACAGGTGGAATCTATGCTGTCAATGCAACCTGATGATGATAACTTGAAACCATTACTTGGGGCATGTAGTGTAATTGTTACCATTGTAGGAAATGGACTCGGCAAGATGGGTTCAAATCCTAGATGAGGCTGTTGCATTTCACATACCACTAATACCCTTGGGAAAGGTATATATCCAACTATTCTCCCTCCAGCTATGGGTAAATTGTAGGGCAGGCTGAGCTCTTTAACCTTGGTTAGGCAATGAGCCTAGGAGAAGAAAAAATCTGAAAACCTGGTAAACTTTACTTGGTTTGGTAATATATATATATATATATAAGTTTATATTTATTTACATGGGAACAAGTCTGCTACCATTGGTTTCTTGCTGTATATGCTTAATTTAAAAAAATAAGCATACACAGCAGAAACCATGGTAGCAGACTTGTTCCCATGTAAATAAATATAAACTAAAATATATATATTTATATATTTATTCATTTATTAACGCTCTATCACAGATATTGAGCATTCTTCTAATAACACTGTATGTTGGATTACTACCGCTTCTTCAAGTATAATAAATACCAACCATACACACACACACATATATATATATATATATATTTATATATAATTGAAACTGTATAATTGTGTAGAAAACATTAGTATTAAATAGGAATATGTGAAGCCATAAAACTGTGTGCAAATTATTTATCTTAAAACTAACAACTTGTAAACATCTAAGTATTCTTGTTTCAATTCTTATTGGTTATAAATCCTGACAGTTCTGGATTACGTCCTCATGAGTGTCAGTTTCTGCCAGATGTGATGCCTTAATGTCTGTGGTTTTAGATTTATTTTTTTAGCTTTTATAAAATCTTTGGCATCTTTTATTTCTAGTGGAGGAGAGGAAATTTAGAAAGCATTTGTTAAGAAATGCTTTTAGATGTCCTGACAAAGCAAGATATATATTTCTACATACATATATATATATATATTTCTACATACATATATATATATATATATAAAGTAAAAGTAAAGTCGTCGGGGCGGCCTAATGTCGGTATCAGCTACATGCGAGGGATCTATGCCCTTTTCACTAGCGCTAGACAAGGAGATTATTTTAGCATCTGAGGTGGAGCGCCACACCTACCATCAGCTCCTTACTTTACCGCACAGATCCCTGTGCTACTCATACACTGAGTTGGCGAGGGCGGGTATCAAACTAGGAACCTTGTGGTTTCTAGCCGAACGCTCTACCGACTGAGCTAACCCGGCCCTTTATATATATATATATATTTCCACATACATATATATATATATATATATATATATATATATATATATATATTTCCACATACATATATATATATATATATATGTATATATCTACTGCAACTCTTTACTGCAAACTCTTTTGAACTTTTTTAATATAAAAATGCTTATAATTTTTAAAATAAAATTTATTTTATTTTTAACAATAAATACGCATTTTTAAAAAAGATTTTTTGAAAATTCTGGTACTGATCGAGAGTGTTCTGTGCCTCGTGATTAATGATATATTTATTTCGTTTTTCCATTTACAATGTTGCTTTGATAAAGACATCTTCATAATGTCGAAACAGATTTCTGTCAGCAAAACTTTTAACATCTTGTTTTTTCTACAAAACTTTCTACACATATATTTCTACATACATACATACATATATATAAAGTTTGTTTCTTTAAGTATCTTTGAAGCAGATATAGATATTTCTACATACATACATATATATTTCTACATACACACACACACACACATATATATATATATATAGTAGAAAGGTATAGATAGATAACCTAGGTTATCAATCTATATCATGCTACTAAATATGCTCTAATTGATTTAATATTCTTTATAACCCCAACTTATTCTAAGTTGCGATTAACTTTTTATTTTATTTCCCAGTAAGTCATCTTCATTTATATATATATATATATATATATATGTGTGTGTGTGTGTGTGTGTTACTAAAATTTTCATTATGTTTGTAAGTATTGTATGGTTGCAACACTTGGATTCTAATGAAATGTCTGGAGAGAAAACTAGATGAGAATTACACTAGGATACTACTTGCTGTTTTAAACAAATCCTAGAAACAGCATTCTACAAAAATTCTAAACAATCCAAGTAAGTTGAGCAAGATATGATGGCTATGGTATCCTACACTCATGTTGTATGAGCAATACATCGCCCGTGCAGCCTATATAAACTGTGATTTAAAAGCTTAGTACTTTTATTTCTGTCCTGAGTTTTGTTTTACTCATCACAATGGGCACTGCTGAGGAAGTAAGGACAAATTCATAAGTGACGTCCCCCAATGAACTTTTACACATGGACACACAGGTGTCAGCCAACCAGAAAAAACATACATTCATCAGTTCTGTGTGGACACTGGATGACGTCTAGAGACTTACCAAAAGTGATGGCCAATAGAGACAGATGACTAGAGAGATTCAAAGGAATCTATGCTGTCGGTATGTTTTGATGATCATCATCTGATCTATACAAAATGGCACATGATTGCAAGATTTTTATTAGAGCAATAGATTTAAACTGTATAGAGAATAATGCAATTTCCAGTCCAATTTGCAAGTTAATTTGTGCTAAACATCACTTTTTTAATCATCCCGAATATGGATAAGTTTATTTCTTTAATGGCATATCAACCTTTGTGGGTTATTTAATTCCCAAGCCATCCTTGTAGAAGAAGAGCTGAGGTACTATTTAAATTCCATCTAAAAATTTAATCATTAACTTGCCATAATTCAAGATCACACAACTAATTGGTTTGATTTATTTAATGGCATATCAACCTTTGTGGGTTATCTAATGCAATCCTTGTAGAAGAAGAATGGTAGGCACTATCTAACCTGGGTATAGGGGGATTCATACCTTTCTTAAGGGTTTTAATCCGAAAGAGAAATGTAATAGTGTGACTGGAATTCAAATTTGCTAACTAAATCCAATATTTCAGTCCCTATGCCATGTGGACTCTAACCCTCCTGCTGGAAACAATTTTTGAGATAGCTATGTGTTGTAGGTGACTCACCTATGACACAAACATGGACTTACCCAAAGGGTACATATGTAACAGAGTAAGGCTACTCAGTCGAGTAGTTCCCAGTCTTCGTGTATGCTGAACAAGGAAACCCTTCCATTGTATGTTGATAAGCTTTGCTGAATACAATCTGTTCCCTACATTTTATACCCGTGTTGAGTTACTATTTATTGACCCTTTAACAGGTTATAACACTATGAAATGCAAATTAGAATTCTTCATTCATTCCTGGATAGAAGCATTGATATTATTTGGGATTGCTGTTATCATGAAAACCCAATGGGTTCTTTTGTTTTTTAAGTCTTACCTAAAAGATATTACAGTTCTAATTCATGATAGTAGCTAAAAACTATTAAATAAATCAGCCTGTGATGAGACAATCCCACTATCAATTGCTACGATGATGGCTGTCACATCTGACACAGGTGAAAGTTTTTTTTTTGCTTCAATACTAGTGAAACATAATCCTTTAGACATTCAACTTTCACTTTCTTGCTGTAAGAAGATATTTACATTGTCTTATGAGTTATCTCCCTTCCACAAAACCCATTCATTTAATCTGTTTCTTGGATAAGAAAACTTTTGTTACTCCCCTTTTCACTCACTCAATTAAAGTTTTTTTTCACTGTCTTATTACTCTTAAGAGATTATCATAATTTCTTTATTTCTCTCTATCTCTCTCTCTTTCTTGTTCTCTCAGTATGTCGAGAGAAAAAAACAACAGGTTTTGTTTTCTTCATACTCTTTTATGAACTGTCTTTTCTGTTGATCTCATTCATTTTGTGTTTAGAAGATAAACAAACCATTGTTTTATTTTCTCTTACAAATCTTTTAAAATCTAAGAAATAGCTCGTCTAATCTTTTAGGAAGCAAAATTCGAATGATATTCTTCTCGTATACAAGGCCTGTTCACATTTGATAGGCTGTTTGGTTTAGCTCTTTGCCTACTTTATGCTGCTCACAGTGGCTCTCCCACCACTGATCCTACTTTAAACTGCTAATTGTTAGTTCATTATAATTGAACAGAAGGGCTCAGATTACAATAATAGGACTTTTTTTGAATAGAATGAATTCTGAGGTGAATAGATGGTGAACTTTGAAATATCCCATCATACAGCAAAAAATACCATAAATTTGGTAGGCAAAGAGTTAATGGCATATCAAATATTGTGGGTTATTTAATGCCAAATATTGTATATATATATATATATATATACACCAACCCCTTGCATGGCCGCCCTGTTGGCTGGGGCGTTAGAATGCACCAACTGCACCTCTGCAGAGGGGTAGACTCCCCAATGGGGCCACTTGTTGGCCGTGGGTGGCAACCCGTGATGCTTAAGGATAGAGCCCAGGTGGATGAGCAGTTCATGACATGCAATACTCCACTTTGGCCCTATCTTGGGCTAGACGGGCAGTCAGAGAGCCCCCTCCAATCAATCGGCTGGTCACGTCAAGCCCTAGCACCTATATGATTGCCCCAACCCTATTGCCCTTATGGCAAGCCCCAAACCCCTTTTTATCATATGGGTGCTAGAAGGTGGTGGCTGCGGGTCTACATGTCCTGGGAATGACGTTAAACTCTATCTGATGGTGAATTTCCAGTTTTGGAGGTTTGGGGAATGTGGAGCACCCCTTCATCACCATTGCTCCCTGGTCCACTCTGACCCGGAGTGGTAATACCTGTTAGGGTCCCATCTATGGGTTAAATAGAAAAACATGAGTTGATAAACAAAATTTGTTATCCATTAAGAATGAATTTCTTTCAAAACTTTGTCGGCATTAAATGACCCACTGAGGTTGATATGCCATAAAACAAATCAAACCAGAAGTTGAGCCTCACTGTCATATACTGTTTGATATCGTACTCAGAACTCCCCCATTTTTGGGATGGGAGAGTCTTACTCCTCTGCAAGGAATACACTCAGTGTATTCTAAGCCCCACTGACAGGGCTTTTGAATTTATAAGAAACAGTTCAAATAACTTTTTAAGGTGTAAGTTATAAAAATATATGGGCATAAAGTAGGGATCAATTCTGTATTATAACTAAGTTATAAACTCTTCAGCCATTTCATCTTCACACAGGGTTCTCTACATTTTTTAGTAGTGGAATCACGTGGCATAGTGGCTAACATGCGAGTTCAAACTCCAGTCATGCTAATACATTTACTTTTGAACTAATACCCTTGGAAATTGTATGAACCCCATCATCTTCCCAGCTATAAATAACCTACCAAGGTTCACATACATTAAAACTATATTAAAGAAAGAAACCAAACCAAATACTGATTTTCAAAGTTATAAAAAATATCTTCAAGATCAGTTTGCAACTTGTTTATAATAACAAAATGATACCTCACTTTACTTCAGAAACACAAATGGCTGAAAACAATTATATGTTATGGTTTATTTATTTTTTAACTGTGTAATCAAAATTGCCCTTGGATTTTCCCATTGATCTCGAAATAGGAAACTGTTCAATTATATTTTAAGATTGCTGAATAGTATTAATAGTATATAGTATGTTTTTTTGTTTACTAAATTAAAGATTAATCTCAAGGGTCAGAGATTTGAAGATGTAGAGGAAATAAAAATAAATCTGATGGTGCAGCTTCACACCATATCAAAAGAGGAGATTCAAAGGTGCTTTGATCAATGAAAAACTTACTGGAATAAATTGGTTGATATTTACCACATACCACAGGTTAGCACAAGGTCCTATTAATGAAGTACCACCCACAAACCAAAGCTCATGGGAGGGTGCAAAAAATGTGTTGATCCGGTTGGTATTCTTAAGGGGTCGCCTCACCAGACAATAAACCCACCGCTGCTCCTTTAAATTGAGGAAGCAGGTGTTGCTGGGGGGGGTCCACTGGAATCAATGATTTTAACTTATGCAGTCCAGGGCCGAAGCCACTGGGCCCTCGGTTGAATGCTAATGAGACTATTTTTAATGAAAATTAAACTTTCGTTGATTGTTCTTCATAAAGGTCTTGGTTAATAGTTTTAGTCTTTATTTTTTTAATACAACTCGTATATTTTATTGAAAAGACTGATATAGTGTAGATAGATACTAATTTTTTTTTGTTTTTTTTTTAAACTACAGTATGTTGGTTAATTGTTTGGGTTTTATGGCATGTCAACTCTTGTTGGGTCATTTTATGCCAAAGACATTTTTGTTTTATTCATTCTTGATAGGTACACAATTTTTTTCAAACAGATTAGTTTCTATTTAACCTGTAGAGGGGCCCTAACAGGTACTACCACTCTTGGTTATAGTGGACCGGGGAGCAATGGTGATGAAGGGGTGCTCCATATTCCCAAGACCTCCAGAACTGGAACCTCACCATCAGATAGAGGTTAACATCACACCCAGGCTATGAGGGCCTTTCTAGCACATATATGATAAAAAGGGTTGGGGCTGAAGTTTGCCATAAGTGCATTAGGGTTGAGACAATCATATAAGTGCTAGGGCTTGATGTGACCAGCTTATTGAGAGGAGGGGACCTCCCGAACTGCCTGTCTAACCTAAATAAGAACCAAATTGGAATGTTGCATGTCGGACCGCTCAGCCACTTGGGTTCCATCTTTAAGCATCACAGGTTGCCACCCACAACCAATAGGGAGTTCAGTCAGTGTATTCTAAAGTACCAGCCAACAGTATACAGTATATAACTAAGTAATAAAGGTTTACATAGTATATGGTATGGATAATAATAATTCACTTCCCACAATGGCTAGAAACTTCTTTCTGCATCTGATCTGTAAATTGATGTTAAGATCATCAATAGCAGTGGCAGTTCCATTTTTTTGAGGGGGGTGCCTGAACATTATTGTGTGCTTGCTACAAGATCGCAAGCCAAAATAGTTGTCTCAGTAGAGTCACTTCAGAGAATGAGTATGATGCTGGAAGACCTGGAACTTGTTATGACCCCAATAACTGATGAGGTGATACTGTGCACTTTTTAAGTGTATTACAAAAATATAACATAAATTCAATAAATATATATCGATATGATACAGTTAATTTGACTTTACCAAACTAAAGAACAGTCCAAGAATCAGAAAAACTAACCATTTCTGTGTAAAAGAATTTTCTAGGATTGAACTTGACCCTCTTGTCCATCTGTCTAGCAAGAGAAAAAGTCGCTTACCACATGTGGCTGTCACTTTAACATAAAGCTGCAATTTAACATAAAGAGCCAACAATTTAAATTGCAATGATCATCTTGTAAGGTTTTCTCATTGAACAACTTTCATATGAAAGATTCAAAGTGTTGTTATTGAATTACTTCAAATGTCGAATGGTTCACTTGGCAAAGATAAAAGCAGAAAGCAGAGAGAATTAAAAAGGAGGAAAACTAATCACCAAATAACAAACTATATATATATACATGATGTTGTTATTGATAATATATAGATAGATAGATAATATATATAATACATATAAATTATATAGTTTTCATATATATTTCATATATATATATATATATAATATATATATATATATATAATACACACACATAACCAGACCTGTTGGTGGTGGAATATTATGATTATGAAGAATATCTACCAAACTCTGCTGATTTTTCAGTTGAAGATTTCTTTCTCTTTGCACTAATAGCTTGTCGAGTTTGAAAAGAGATTTGGAGTGTGTGTGTGTGGGGGGAGGGCGGAGAAATAGAAAGTTATTTTGTATCCCATTGATGGTTTGTTGAAGTTTATAGTATGTCAACCCGTTTAGGGTTATTTTATGCTGAAGAAATTTTGTTTTGTTTATTCTTGATGGGTATTCATTTTTCTTTTTTAAACTCAATTTTTTTAAAACACAATTTTTAATACTCATGTTTTTTAACTCATAAATGGGACCCTAACATATACTACCACACCGGGTCTGGGTGGACCAGGGAGTAATGATGATAAAGCAGTACTCCACATTCCCCAGAGTTCCAAATTTGAACTTTACCATTAGTCAGTTTCATGTCATTCCCAGGTCAGTAAGACACTCAGGCACCAACTTCTATCCAGTATATGATAAAAAGGGTTGGGGATTGCCATAAGCACAATAGGTTTGGGACAATCATATAGAGGCTAGGGCTTGATGTGACCAGCTGAGTATCCCATTGTGAATGAAGATTTAAGAAAGAAGTAAAATGTGATTATATATTCCATACAGGTTGAATGTTGACCACGAGGAAGATAAAGAGTTGACAGAGCAATGAAAACGTTTTCCATTGAATGTTAACCTAAAGCAGAACAAAAAGGAGAGGAGAGAGTGAGAGAGAGTAGGTGTCTTACTAAGGATATAAGTCAACCAAAAAGAAAAAGGAGATAGAGAAAGATATTTACCCAACCTTTCTACAACTGATAGGATATGACACAAGGTCAATTTTAAAGAGGAGTATAGCTGTTTTTGAATTTATAGTTTTCCTTCACCTAGACTAGTTGCCTTACCAAGACTAAAGAATCCAGTTTTCTCAATTATTTGCCTATGGAGGTGGGAGAGAACAGTTGGATTCATGCCTTTCCCAAGAACATTAGCAAACAGTCACATCTAGGATTTGAACTTGGGTTACCATCCATTTCCTTGACAATAATCATTATGCTATGCACTAGAATTCCAGAACTATTCTATTCTGAAGAGGATGGAGTTGGTATGTTCTAAGCTCTGCTGACAGGGCAGAAATTTGGTTTATATATATATATATATTTCTAGTGTGTATATATACATATATATTCTAGAAAAAATATGACCTATTGGGTCATCCATTGAGCTTTGAGTAAATAATCAGGAAAAATTTAGTTTGCAAAATGAATTAAATTTAAAAAATAGATATGGATGGAGCATTAAAAAAAAACAACATTCAATCATTTTGTAAGATTTCTAAGAAAGGGACATTCAAATAATTTAAATGGACTTATTGGAATTCTATTAAAAGCCAAGGTGTTGAGAAGCTAAGGCCGAGCAGATGATAAAGATCAACATACAAATAAAGTGGGAAGTTTAATCTCCCTCTTATACTTTCCAATCTCTCTTTATTCTCACAAAGAAACTAATTTATAAAGAGTAGTTAATCAAGATATATATACATATATAGTGAAAGTGACAGGCAGAATGTGAGGTAAGTACAACTAATTAGAACCAATTAAAATTGAATTTGTCTCAAACATAACTCAATCTCATAACTAAGGAATATTTTAGTTTGTATTTTGTGTCATTAAACTAAATAGTAAAAAGGCCTTTAGGAAACAATCATTGATTCACTCAGCTTTAGTATAATAATAATAATTATATGTTATATATATATATATATATATGCATACAATTGTGTGGCTATGTGTGTATATATGTATAATTGCCTGCCATTGTTTGATGCCTCATTTCTCTGTCTGGATTGAAAACAAAGTACAAACTTTTGTGAAACATCAGCAAACAATGAGTTTTTATGGCTTCTTTGATCTCATCTGATGTGTTGTCTTCGGCCAGCCTCTGAGTCGAAATAACAAACATTTTATACTATTAGACTTTTGTTCCCACTTTCCTTTACTCATTACTTTTATTACTTTTATCTATTTATATACATAACCTGAGATGTAAATATACCTCTATGTATATGCGTGTATACTTTCATATTCATGCATGTATATATTCGGACATTACAACCCCCACATACACACGTATATATTTGTGTGAGTGTGTGTATCAGTATCTGTCTGTACTTATATAAACATATACCTGTAAATATAGTTTAATAGTGTTTGAATATAGTTTGATGACTTTGTCTACCAACTACATTGCACTTTACTTTGTGGGGTCGAATATGTGTCTGTGGGTAGGGTGAGTGTTCACTTATACACCAATTTTTGCAGACATATGCAGAATAGTATTTCTAGTTACAGGAGGAAGTTTTCATTTGGTTGAATAATGTGGTAACATTATAGTCTATTTATATATATTATATATAGTACTAGCAGGACCTGTGGATATATATATATATATATATATATATATATATATATATAATATATGGCCCATGAATAAATGTATATGACAAACATATCCCAAGTGAGGGGTAAAAGAAAGATAAATGGATAGAAAAAAGATTCTAACAGATTATAATGGGTAAGAATTATCTATATATTAGTACTCAAAATCCTTAATTTAAGACTGTTATCATCTTGCAACACCTTCTGGTTAAAAATGAAACCGTCCAAATCATCCAAGATGAAATGCAAAAATGTAAATCCTGATTATCTGGTGTTGCTTATCTGCCGAATTCTTATTTCTTATGAGAGTTAGTACTCTTAAGAATGGACCATTCCATTCTTTATCATAAAGAAAGGGAAGAAAAAGGATATGTTACACAGAAAAAATAAAAGAAAGAATGGAAAAGAGTAGGGTAAAGACAGAGAGAGAGAGAGGGTAAGCATGTGAAAGTGATAACATTAATCTGTTTCAATTGAACATAATGAAAAGATGAAAAGGAAGAAAAAAAGTGAGTTAAATCAAGATTATTATACTTTTTATATATGGAACTATTTTGGAATAACTATTAAGTAAATATATCAAACTTTTTAATGATTAAATTATCATACTGTGGTATATCCACATGTCTGGCTAGTTAATATAAAAAGGAACAGGTAAATAAATAAATAAGTAATCCCTTTCCTATTATATCTTTATTGAAGTCAGTCAGTACATTGTTGGTTTAGATAACAGCAACTGGCTAAGCACAACTGAACTAGTGCCCAAGATAGCTGGTACTTATGGAACTTAAGAATAGTCCATTCATATATTTGGGTGATTCCATTCCTTGAGTCTTGATTGGCTGCTTGGTTTCTATGATGTTATGAGGTTTCATAAAAACTCTGGCATTCTACAGTAGGATTGCAACAAGGTTATATCCGTATTGCGTTACGACTCTTGTTACCTTGTCTTACCAATTTGACAGTAATTGGAACTTGGTATGATTATTCTACAGTCTGTTAAATACACTGATGCTTTCTTAGAACTTTGAAAATGATGCCCATTCTTTCTGAATTGGAAGAGACTTAGTTATCTCCCTTGAAAATCATTGTTAACTTGTGATTACTTAATGTTTTATTCGCATAAGATATAGTTTAATTTTGGAAGTAAAAATCAAATTACCTTGGCCAAATAATTTGAAATTTTCTCGGGAATGACTCTAACAATTGGTGAAAGTTTCGTTGAAATTGAATCAGAAATGGAATTACTTTATTCTTATGGACAGATTGACAGATATATTGTGAATTATTGTAAGATATAGCAGACCTACTCAGCATTGCCCAGGAAAATAAATTTCTTATCTATGCTTATATACAGTTTAATAAAAATCATTTTTCTATATCTTTGTTTTCATCATCTTTTATTCTTTATATATTCTTGTTTTTAATTTGTTTATTTTTATTTTTCTTGGTTGTGTTTTTTCCTTTAACTTGCTTTTTATAATATTTTATCCTTTTTAAATAATTTTAAAAAAATATATCATTGATTTATATACCCTTATTATATTTTTATTTAGCTTTTCTTATGGAACATGAAGTAAAAAAAGGTTGTTTTTTTTTAACTATTTCTTAAACAAAAGTAGGGTGTGGATTTTATTGAACTTTGGTCTTTACTGTCTCCACCAATTTTCCTTTATAAAAGGACATTTGCTCGGTTGTTGTAGAAAGATGCAGACATACACAATCTTTCTTATATATATATATATATATATATATATATATATATATATAAGAGAGAAAAAGACTGAAGAAAAGGGATAGATCTGAAAGCAAGCAACGTATATGGTGTGTATAGAGTTAGATAGCAGATACTATATAGATTCTCTCTTCTGCTTACTCTTGCCATCTCTTTTTGTTCTGTATTTAAGGATATTTAATCTTTGGGAATTACAATGAATATATATTGACAGTGACATCTTTATATACATATATCGTTATCTAGCTTTCTTTCACGTGTGTGTGTGTGTATATTATGTGTGTTCAATTACCTTTCAAAACAGAAAGATAATATAAAGCTAGATGGTGATATACATATATAAATATGTCACTGTCATCTTAATATATATATATATATATATATATATATACACAGACACACACATATGTGCCTTTTTCTCCCTTGCAGTTGATGCATCAATGAATTAATTTGTAATCTGTCAATCAGTATAAAATCAATGAATATTCTATTTACTTATCTAATGATACTTTATTTAATTTTTATCTTCCTCTCCCTCGATCAGTCTGTCACTATTTAAAAGTCCGCTTCCAACGAATGGGCTTCTACTTTTGTTTGTGGCATCAGCAGTTATTTTTTAATCAAAAGGTGGGATTTCAAACACTGATTTCCTTTTTTTTAAATAGACACTCCCAACTGGAGATTAGTTCTATATTATCCTCTGACCCTTTAGCTGTCCATATTATTATTATTATCATCCCAACAAAATCCTAATATGATTTTCACTTTCTCTCAATCCCCAACCTTCCACCCAAACGTCTGTCCCATCATTTTTTTTTATTGCTGAGTTGAAAATTTTCTTTCCAATCTAATTTTATTCCTTCATGTCTCCTTCCATTTCTTCTGCCATTCTTCTATTCTAGTTTCACTTTCACTTTCCCCCAAGTGCAATAGCAATCAGACACCTTCCCCCATATCTTGAGATATAAGTAAAGTGATATTCCTACATAAAACCTATCTTTTTCATTGGTCGATCATCCTTTTACATTCTTTGTCTCGTTCTTTAATTATCTCTTGTTAAGTTGTTCTATGGTTCATATCTTCCGTTCTTTCCTTCTTTTAGACACTTGTCACTCTAATCCTAATTTCTATAGTGCTATTCATTATTTCTTAATTCTTCTCTTCTTGCCATCTTTTGTTGATTGTTCACAATTAGGCTCGTCTTTTTCTAGTCACCTTCCTTCCTTTTTCCATCGACATGCATTATTGAATTTTTACTTAATTTTCTTACTCTTTTTGCCTTTTTTATTCATTTTATTTTTTGGCCTATTTTTTTAAAAAGGTTTTCTTTTCTTTTAGAATATTTTCTTTTTTTTTCTCTCTGTCTCTCTGGTCACCTTTCTTCATTTAAGTTATTTTTTACTTTTCTCTTTTTTTTTTTTTTTTGTGAAATCCATCTGTTTTTTGTGCCTTTCCTTTCTTTTCTTTCTGTCTTTTAAAATGATGTTTTGGTAAATCTTTCATTTTGAATTTGTCTCTTTCCTTCTTTTTATTTTTTCCTTTTTTTATTTTTTATAAATCCCTTCCCTTTATTTTTAATTTTGTTGTGAAATTTATCCTTTCCTTTTCATAAATCTTTTTCTTCTTTTTTATCTGTTTTTTAGTGGTTTTTTTTTGTCACCTTTCTTCATTTCATTTTTTTATTTTTCTTACTTTATTTTCTGTCTTTTAAAAGAACTTTTTCATAAATCTCTTTCTTATTTCTTTTTCTCTTTTGTCTCTTTCATTTTTTTTATTTTTTTATATTTCCCTCTCCTTTCTTTTTGTCTTACTTTCTTTATTTTTGATTTTTTCCTGAAATCTTTTTTTCTTTCCTTTTTATAAATCTCCTTACTTTTTCCTTTCCTTTATTTTTGATCTTTTTTTTTGTTGTTGTTGTTGTTATTAAAGCCCTCTCCTTTCTTTCTTTTTGTGTAATCTTTTTCAGAAATCTCATTCTTTTCTGCTGTGTCTCTTTCGTTTTTTTTTCTTTATAAATCTCTTTTCTCGATTTTGTTGTACTTTCCTTTGTTATTTTTCTTCCGTGTTTTGTTTTGTTTTTCTGATAAATCCCTCTTCTCTCATTTCCTTTCTTCTTTTTCTTTTCTTTGTTTTTGTTTCTTTTTTCCTGATATATACCTCTCTTTTTTTTTCCTTTTCTTTCCAAAATCTCCTTTCTTTCTTCGGTGTATCTTGTTTTTATAAATCTTCTTTCTTATTTTTTCATAAACCTCTCTGATTTCTTTGTCTTTTCTTTCATTTCTTTTTTTGAAAAATATTTTCTTCCTTCCTTTTATAAATTTCCTTTTTCTTTTTATATTGTTCTTTGTCTTTAATAAATCCTTCCACATTTCATTTTTCTTTCTTTTTTTTTTTTTTTTTTTTTTTTTTAGAAATCCTTTTCTTTATTTTCACTTATTTCCTTTTGTATTTTCTTGAGAAATCTCTTTCTTTTCTTTTTCTGTATCTATTTCCTTTATTTTCCTTAGAAATCTTTCTATTTTTCTTTCCTTTCTTCTGTGTCTCTTTCTTTGTTATTTTTTTTGGGGGGGGGTCTTTCCTTTATTTACCTTTTTTTAGGAATCACTTTTCTATTTTTAATAAATTTCCTTTCTTTCTTTTTCTTTGATCAAGCTCATTTCTGTTTCTTTTTTCTTTTTCCTTTTTCTTTTAATAAATTTCTCTTTTTTCTTTTCTTTTTTTAACAGATCTTTCACCATCTTTTTTATATTTTTCTTCCTTTCTTTTTCTTTCAAATTCTATTTCCTTTATTTATATCTAAGTTTATCTCTTTTTTAATCAAATATTCTACTCAATGGCTGAAATTAATTTTATTTCATAAAAATTTTATGATATCAAATTCAATTAAATTTAACAAAGGCTTTGTGAACTTCTATTACTGTGCACATACTTGTAAACACATTTTAATATCAAAATATAATTACACTTACTTTATAAATCTTTGGGTCAATATTCACAAGAGAAAATCATTCCGTGTTTATTGTGGATAAAATCTACCAAAATACAAAGTACATTCTGAAAGTAAAACCTATTTATTTCAAAATATAATGGTGCTTACTATATAAATCTTTATGAATTTATGAAGTAGAAAGATGTAGTATCAGTTTTAATCCTTGTCTGTTGATCCTTCCTTGAAGTAGAAACATTTGGCATCATGACAGAAAATCCTTTTGATAAAATCTATCAAAATACAAACTACACTCTGAAAGTAAAGCCTCCTATTTATTTCTATGAAAATTACAAGAGATTGAAGTTGTTGGTGGAGTGGCATATTGTCTGTATCAGCCAAACGACGAGGGAGTCTATTCCCTTTTTGCTAGCACTAGATCAGGGAAATTGTTTTTTGCTGAGGTGGTGTGCCACTTTGCCGCACAGATCAGATTACCTAATCGTATGCTGAGTTGGTGGGGAGCGGTATCAAACTCAGAACCTTGCAATTTCTAGTCAAGTGGTCTATCAATTGAGCTAAATGGGCCTCTAACTGCCTTCTTTATAAGAGATACAGGAAGCAAAATAACAGCTTGATAAAGCATCTTTTCAGCAACAAAAATCTATTTTCCTCTCATGTCACTACCATTGAATATGCAATTTTTCCAGCAATAAATATGAGCTTGCATATTATGCTTGTGAGAGAGTTACTGAAAGTATTGCCCCACAACAATGGAGATGAATGTTGGTGATATGACAATAGAGACTGAACTTTCTTACCAATAACACATTTTCTTTTTTGTTTTTCGTTTTTTTTTTCCTTGGGAGACCAACCAACATTCTGCCCGTCAGCTGAGACTATAGAATATACCAGCTGCACCACTGCAAAAGGGTAAAATCCCTCAGTTGGGGCCACCTGTTGGCTGTGGGTGGTAATGTGGTGCTTAAGGACGGAATCCTGGTGGATGATCAGTCCATGACATGCAACACTCCACTTTGGCCTTTACTTTGACTGATCAGAGGGGGCTTCTTCAAGTGCCTGTCTAGCCAGTCACATCGTCCTAGCACTTATATAATTGTTCTGGCCCTATTTCCCTTATGGTTGACCTAAAAGCCTTTTTATCATATGTGATAGAAAGGAGTGGCTGGGGATCTTAGTGTCCTTGGTATGGCATTAAATTGCATCTAATAGTGAAGTTCCAATTTTGGAGCTTTGGGAAGTGTGAAGACCATTATTCCCTGGTCTACTCTGACTCTGAGTGGTAGTACCTGTTATGGTCCCATCTATGGGTTAAATAGAAAAAAATGTTTAAAAAATGTGTTTGAAAACAAATGTGTTTAAAAACCAAAAAACAATGAAAATATCCATATAGAATTTATAAAACATTGGCATAAAATAACCAGAAAATATTGACATGCCATAAAATCCAATAAACCAACCAACATTTACAGTATGTTTTAAGGCCATTATCATGAACATGGCCAACTTAAATGAGATTCACCTAATCTAGGCATGCAGTTACAAGATCATATCAAACTTATCCTTGAGGTTGATGGAGGATAATATATATGATTAGCATAATGGTTATCATCATAGGAAATGGAATTGGTAACCCTAGTTCAAATCCTTTTTACATTTCACTTCACACTGATGCTCTTTGAAAAGGCATACATTTACCTGTTCTTCCACCAGCTATGTGTAAATAGTAGGGCTGAATAGGATCTTTAGCCTTAGTTAGGAAACCGATCTTGAAGAAGGAAAACTCTTAATTGAAACCAACACTACTTTGCTGAAAAAATGACCTTGTGTTGCATCCTGTCCATGATGGAGGGGTTGAATGAATATACGTATGCTACTGATCCTGGTCTGAGTTGACCTGAGAGTAATAGTAAGGATGAGATGACTCAACACTCAAAACTGGAGCCGTTCCACTGGATCCAGTTTGGTATCATATGCTGGACATACTAGCACATCTGGGGATTAAGACATGGGATTTTATTTTTAAACTGGCATATTTGATGATATTGGTTGGATGTCGATGTGCATTGCATTTAATGATGTCTATGTCATGTACATTTGATGATACTTGTGACACACCCTCACACTGTGAGTTAATCAATAAGTCTTGAGCTTAACTCATTTTCAATTGATAAATGTTCAATCTCTATGATCAATATTCGCAACTTCATTAAGTGCATTGATAAGGAAGGAGATTATGTTGGAAAACCAATATTTCTTGTTTAAAATAAATACTTTTTTATCATTAGGCAACAGTTTTATTTATACATCAACAGATGTACATCTAGATTCTCATAAAACTACATTTCTATACATATCAGCCAATTTTCATTTAAAAGTTCATGTCTATAAATGGAATAAAGATATAAGAGCATATGTCTATATAAGGATGCATGTAAATTTATATTAGTATTCACAAAAATATACAGATACACACACACACACATCTCTCTTTCTCATATATATATATATATATATATCTTAGCCTTTCTCTTTTAATATATATCCATATGAATTTCTCTTATATATATGTATACATGTACATATCCATGTCTTTCTTTTTATATGTATATTAATCTCTCTCTCTCCTCTCTATATATATATATATATATATATATATATATATATATATATATATATAATCAGTAATAGAGCATCACCTGCACCAAAGTTGATCCTTCATCATGCTTCATCATCATTTTCCTAACATCTTTATCGGAGTGGAACTTGTCGGTGTTAATCTATTTGCTAATCCAATTCCAAACTTTCTTTCTGTCTCTTAATCTGATATTTTTACTTGTTCTTTTATACAAACAGAAATAAGTGCTTTGCTAAAGTTTATTACTTTTTTTTATTACCATGATGATTATGATGATGATGATTCTAACAATAGCAAAAAAAAAACAACAAAAAACAATAGTAATATTTATAATTGTTATTGTTATTAATAATGCTATCACAAGAGCATTTTATTTAATTATATATTGTCATTTTGTCTTTTCAGTCCATTTTCTTGGTTCACCTTCTGTTTTTTTTTTTATCTCAGTGTTTCAATTCTTTCTTTCACTTTCTTCATTTCAAACATATTCTCCTCTTATTTTTCCTTTTATTTCTTATTTATCACTCATCTTTTTTTTCTTTTTAATCGTTTTTCCATCTTTTTCCAATTTTTCTTCTTCTTTTGTTTCTTTCTTTAGTCTTCTTCTTTCTTTGCCTCTTTCTTCCTTTCCTTTTCCAGTTTTTCTTTCCAGCCTCCCTTTCTCCTTTCTTCCTCCTTCTCTTTCCAATTTTTCCTCCGTCTTTTCTCTTTCTTTATTTCTTCAATCTCTACTTCTTTTTTTTTCTTTTGCAGTCTCTATCTGTTTTCTTCCAGTCTATTTTCTCCTTCTTCTTCTCCTTCTTTCTTCTCACTTTTATCGCACTATTCTTCTCTGAATTCTAATTCTTCTCTTTTCACATCCATTCTAATAATTTTATTCTTTATCTATTCTCACACTTTTTACCCTTTCCCATTTTAATCTCTTCTTCATCATTCTCCTCTCTTTTTCTATTTCTCCCTTTTCTTCATCATTCTTCCTCTTTTCTATTTCTTTTTTCTCATCATTCTCCTCTCTTTTTCTATTTCTCCCCTTTTCTTCTCTCTTTTCTATTTCTCCCCTTTTCTTCATCATTCTCCGCTCTCTTTTTCTATTTCTCCCCTTTTTTCAGCATTCTCCCTCTTTTTCTATTTCTCCCCTTTTCTTTAGCATTCTCCCTCTTTTTCTATTTCGCCTCTCTTCTTCATTCTTCTTTCTGTTTCTCCTCTCTTCTTCATTGGTCTCCCCACTTGTTCTATTCTCTTTCTCCTCCCTTTTCCTGCTCCCCTCTCTTATATTTCTACTGTCTTTAATATTTTTCTCTTTTGTGTCTTTTTCTTACAATGCCAGACTTTCTTCTAAACATTCTCCCCTTACCCCCACCCCCTCATCAATTTATTCTCCTTCCTACTCCTCCTACTCCTCCTCCTCCTCCTCACTCTCCTCTTTAATCACCTCCTTTTCATTTATGCAATGTTTCTTCCCAACTTCAATATTTTTTGCAATTATTTTCATCTGTGTTTTTTTGCAGGTGATATCTTCACATCATTTTATCTATTGCTTGACTGTTTAGAAAATTAGGAATACACTTCCATATGATAAGAACCAAAAAGAACTTTAAATAACTCCACCCTCCACAATGACAGAAAAAATACGAAGAGGTGAAATAAAAAAAAGAATCTTGAATACATTGGCCTTATATTCTACTACATATCAATAAAACATGCATTCTTACCCTCCCCTCTACACACCCAACCCTCCCCTACGCCCCACCTTGCCTCTACACCCCCACACCTCACCTTCCCTCTACACCCTTAAATCTACTGGGATATTTTGCTTGAACTTTTCTACTTATAATCTTTTAAAAAGAGAAAAGTGGTCAATTCTTCAGTGATAAATGCTAATGTCTAAGAGTCTATCTTCTTTTTTGATAGTGCTAAGCCAGGGAGATTATATTTGCTGAGGTGGAGCACAACACCTACCATCAGCTCTTCAATTTACCACACAGATCTGATGACCCAAACTCTGCTACTCATGCACTGAGTTGATGGGGACTGGTAACAAACTCAGAACATTGTGATTCCTGAATGGGTGCTCAATCAAATAAGCTAAACCAGCTTCTTAAATGCAATAAAAAGAGTTTATATTTGTGTATTACTCAAATTCTCATAATACTAGCAAAAAAGTAACATTGCTTCTGTCCAATTTGCAACCAAATTATTTTTTTAGGTTTAAGGTAAAAAATATGTAAAGTCGTTGAGGTGACCTAAAGTTGGTATCAGCCAGACAGTGAGGGGTTTATCCCTTTTCACTAACACTAGACCAAGGAGATTGTTTTTGCATCTGATGTGGAGCACGGCATCTACCATCAGCTCCCCCTTTACCGCACAGATCATTGTGCTACTCATACTCTGAGTTGGCAAGGGCTGGTATCGAACCAGGAACTTTGAAGTTCACAGACGAACATTCTACCAACTGTGCTAAAGTGAGGGTCAGTAATCACCTTTTAATTCTCTAAACTGTTAATATAATGGAGAAAACTATGAAATGCTAATTAGAATCCTTCACTCCTTACTAAATAGAAGCATCAGTATCATCATGGGCAGTTGCTAATTAGAGGATAAAACAAATACCAGTCCAATTTGCAACTGAATGATAATTGTATAGTGTCTGTGATCACAGTAAAGTAGAACACCATTATAGCCATAACAGTTTATTTGAGGAGACTATATGCTAGAAGTATTTGATCCATCATGGATTGGTGTACGGAGTCAAATGACTTGGATTTATCTACTAACAAAAGTGATTCCTCAAGATATTTTGCATGTACTCCTTCCAGATTACTTGTCCGGATTGTGGATCAATTTCTCCCAAATTTGTTTTTATTTTTCCTAAGAATTTTCTTTACTTTAGGTCTGATACGATATGATACAGTAAGAATTAGACATCTGTATTTCTCAGTGATTTTGAGATCGTCTTTCTTCAGGATGGAGGGAATACAACCTTTCGTCCATTTCTCTATTGTACTTTATTTATATAATGCATTGCTTAATTGAAAAAATATGCCATCAAATTACCTTATCTTCCATACTTCAGGAATATGTATGGCCCAAATTTCGGTCCGACAGTACCTCCCCCTTTCTTGAAACTTTTATAAAAAAGATTTAATTGCAAATTATGACTTATTTTATTTTTCTTAACAACAGATCGTATATGTGCATATAAAAAAATTCTATTAATTTCTTAATTACAAAAATGATAAAAATCACGTTTAAAAGATTACATTTTCATGAGAGGAGAAAAACAGCAAAAATGCGCCAGTTTTACATATTTTAATTTATTTAGTTCTCCCGTTTTAAAGACTATAAAACCAATAATTTTTATTATTTGTCTGTATTTTAGATGAGGTTTGATGTGAATAATTTTTATTTTTCTGTTCTCATCTTTATTATGGTATGTATTAACACAACCATTAGGCCGCTGTAAATAAGTAACACTTAAACAAGGCTTTAGGTTACAAACATTATTCCAGTGACAAGGAAGTGAAATCTGTAGAGAAGAAGTGGCTCAAAGAACAGTCAACATAATTTTATGGGGCAGGGATACATACTCTCATTCGAAGGTGGAACATTGCTATTGAGAAACGGTGATTATGTAGAGAAGTAGGGATGTGATCCACAGAGGACCAGCTTCATTGTGATGTATGATACATGTTCCTGTGTTGGTAATTATAGCTGTCCTAAACAAAATGGCATTACTTTTTGTCTCACCTTCGTAATGTTCTGTATTGATCTTGTAATTCTTGAGAATATTTTATGAAATTAGGAGATCTCTTACATATAACAAGTGGATGATAGTTAAAAATTAGAATATAATTGAAATAAGTGTAATCATTTCATATGCGTTCCTATCTAATTTAGTCTTAATAATTTAATATATTTCATTACATTAAAACTTAAAAACTTACACCCGGTGGGTACATATTCTTGCTAGTGTATTCAATACATGAAGTATCATTGTTGGACCAAGGTTCAAATCAATAACCCTCCACAGAAGCGAGCTTAATTGATATCCGATATGGTGGCTTTTAAGCTAGTTAATAATTAGTAATACTTCATTTCAAAAGTTTGAATACTAAAACAAATGTGGGGTATTTGTTTTTTGTTTTTTTAATCGTTTAATTTACATTTTAAATTTCATTTTAAAGCACAAGTGGCAACCCATAATGTTTGTTCTAATCTAGTGATCAGGCTATCAAAAAAGATTAGAAAAATTTATTGCTAAAAAGGAATAAGCAATTTTCGATCAATTTATTAGTTAGGTTTTCTTTTGTTTACAATCATTTAAAATGAAATAATTAAAGTGAAATCATATATATTTATTAACAGATCGAGTTAGGTCAGTCACAAGAGCACCTGCCAAGGAATCGCTCGGTTCCGGGTTCGATATCGGTCTTCGCCAACTCAGCACATAAGTAGCACAGATTGAGTAATCTGATCTGTGCGGTAAAGTGGGGAGCTGACACCATGTGTGATGCTCCACTTCAGCAAAATCAATATTTCTGGTCTAGCGGTAACGTAAAGGGGATAGACTAGCTTGCTGTTCGGCTAATACTGACAATAGGTTGTTCCATTTCTTTAATACTAAAAGCTACCCCTGTTTTTCAGCAAATCTTTGTCACTATCTTTGGTAATTATTTTCTATATATTAAGAAAGATTACCCTGTGTCAATTATTTCCTTCATATATATATATATATATATATATAGTCACCAATACAATTAAAAGTTCTGATGATGGATAATCACCGATGTTCCGAAACCATTGGTAAGACGGACTTTTAATTGTATTGGTGACTATAAACAAATAAATAAATACAGGTCTTACAGAAGTAATTGAGCACTTTATAATCATTTGACCAATAATAATAACAAAAAATTAACTATATATATATATATATATATATAATCTAATGAGTCAGACGAACCTACTATTAGTTTCGCATAAAGCTCTTCAGGGCTAAAATCTAGAGTCAGATTTTAGCCCTGAAGAGCTTTATGCGAAACTAATAGTAGGTTCGTCTGACTCATTAGATTATCTTTATTATTGGCTCTACTTAGGTATCGAGCACTTTTTACTTTTTAGCTTTCTCCTAGCAGTTATATGAATATATATATATATCTTATATACATATAAATTGTTTTTTCTTTTGGCCAAATACTGTACCAATAGATTATTTTTTATTGGTACGAATATCTTGGTCCTTTATTTTTTTCAAAAATTTTTTTCTCCCTGGTTGATGTTTGGTAGTATATTTTTACAATCAAACTTTTGCTGTTTTTTTTCTCTCCGCAAGGATTTACCAACACGCTTGGTATATTAAATTATATATATATATATATATATATATATATATATATATATATATATATATATTGTTCTGTTTTTTTTTGTTTTTGTTCGCTTGTGCTTTTCCCATGCTTCATGATATCCAAAACACGTCTCAAGAACAAAGTTTATATGCATATATATATATATATATATATATAAAGTTGGAAATTAGTGATAATTAGAAATAGTAATTAGAAAAATATGAGTGTGTGTGTGTACGCAAATATGCGTGTATTTGTTATGTAATAGGCTGATCAGTGCAGAATTTGACAACGGATGTATGACCTTAGGGTCAGACAGGGTCAAAGATACATACCTGCACCTGGGACCAGGTTCTTTGGGCAAATGACAAATCATGAGCGCAGATTGTGTGATGGATGATGAGTAGGTGGTTGAACGATGGTTGGTTGACAGATCTCACGTGATTAAAAAAGGACAGAAAAAAAAATAACAGAAAATATTTTCGTTTCATTTTTTTGTTTCTTCTTTGGTATTTTTAGAGTGCTTAAATATGTGATAGGGCTGTTATTATATATTGTGTTTTATAATAGAATTTCATTTTTTTTCTTCTTCGTTTTTGCTTGCGACAGTCTACTTTCGTGGTTTCCAATTTTCAAACAAAGTTGTTTTTACTTCTTTGAGGATCTTCTTTTCACATTCTTTTTATGTTACATCTTTTTTTCTTCCTTACTTAACAACAAAAATAGAAGCAAAAATAAATAACAACAATAACATAGAGAAAGGAAAAGAACAATGATGAAAGGGGACATGACGTAAATAGAAGAAAACCCCCTGAAAACAAGTTCATAACAGCCATCGCTGTTTAAAAATTGGTAAGCATGAAAAAGTCTGTTACAAGCAAAACCGTATATATGTATATATATGTGTGTGTGTGTGTGTGTGTACGCGCGTTCTTATATATACACACACACACACACACACATATATATATATAGTCATCCACAGACACGTGTTTCGAAGTATTACGTTTCCTCTGTGTGGCTAGACTTAGCAGGCCACCTACAACCGCGATCGAAACACGGGCGATTTTTCATCCGTCAGAGTTCTTAACGTCTGGGCTATCAGCCACATACAAGCAGAGGGTAGAATTCAACTCTTAAATACTTACATAAGTATATATGTCACGGCCGCTAGAGAGCTCACATCCTTTCTTTTTTTCTTCCTTTTTTTAGATGTGGTGTGTGGTGTGTGGGGGCAGAATTTCTCCTTTTATGCATACGGTGTTGAACAAGACTAAGTGTGTTCTTTTTTTCGACATTTTCTTGTTTTCTTGCCAGCTTCCTGAAATCGAGGTAGAGTCTGTTGACCAGTCAACCAGAGTTTTCGTCACTTGTCCTTTCAGCATTCTGAAGTGTCATCAAGAGTAGATGTAATTGAGTGGATTCCTGGATCTTTTTAAACACCCAAGTTGTTTAAACAATCGAGTAGCAGTGGGAGTAAGTTCAACACCTATATATATATATATATATATATATATATATATATATATATATATATATAATTTTGGGGGGTTAAGTGCTATAGTGTTAACTGAATATTTTCGGTGGATGCGACTCATTTGTTCTTTTTTTTTTCTAGGTGAAGTTTGATAATATATTTTTACTATTTGCCGTTTTTTTTTTCTTACTGCAAGTGTTTACTCATAGGATTAGTATATTAATATATATATATATATATATATATATATATATATATATATATATATATGTGTGTGTGTGTGTGTATGTATGTCCCCGCATGGCGTAATGGTTATCGTTTTAAGGAAATGGATTCTTTGAGCCAAGCTCAAATCGTGGACGAAATTGGTTACATTTGACTTTACGCTAATGCCCTCTTATCCATATCCTCCTATCCTATGGGTAAAATAGTAGAATAGACTGGGCTCTCTAGCTTTGGTAGAGCAACTAATCTTGGAGAAGGTTATTATAGCTATATTTTCTTTTATTCACAGGCTGAAGTGTTGTTGTAAGCAGGTATTATTTTTTGGTGTGTTTTGGTTTGATTTTTTGACTTCCCAAATGTGTCTAGAAAGTGTTGTGCTGTTCGTATTTTTTCTTGTTATATGACCCTTGTGTGTGTAGCTCCTTTGTTTTCAGGGGCCTTCAGTCATGCCAATAGATATTTTGTTCTGAATTTTGTTTTGATTTTATAGTGGCTTGGAATATAACGTTAGTTTGGAGACAATTTCGCTTTAGGGTACATTGGTATTTTATTTCGCAGCTATGAGTATTTTTTTATGCTATTTGTGGTGTGTTATATAATTTTATTGTGCCTTTTTATTATTTAGTCTTCCCATCATGCTGCCAAAACTTTACTGTCTTCCCATGGTGCACCACACTAAAGAAAATACGAACACGTAATTCGTTGGTTTGAAAATCGTATAGACGTGAAACTGACAAGTGCCATTGATTTTATGCCTTCGCTACCCTAACATATATACGTGAGTAATCATAAAAGTGATTTCTCCAAACGCATGGAAACTGTGCAATTATTTGCAACATTGTTGTGTTTGTTGTGCATGTGCCTATGCTTGTCCCTGAACGCTCTTCGCTGCTACGCTTGACAATCGTTTTTGATTAAGCTACCGATTGACGCTACTGCCAAGTGGGAGTTCGCTCAGTTATTCGGATTTTGAACGCAAAAGGCATTAAATTGACTGAAATAACGTAAGTGTATGGTGAATCATGCATGGGTTTCAAAAACGTTGGCATCTGGTGTAGGGAGATGGCAACGACGATGAGGTTCAACGCTTCAACGATATGGCCATGAGCTGATATGACATGGGCATACAAAAACTCCACAGCGCCTACAAAATGCATCGACCGATGTGGCGAAAATAGATACATGTTCAAAATTTAAAATTATGTAAAATGTATTGTGATTTCTAAATATTTTGGATACCTTATCTCTGGGATTACCCTCGTATATGTATGTGTTACATAATCATCACGCTTTTGAGATTATCTAAATATTCATTGTGAGAATTAAGGGACAATAGTTATCTACACCTTCTTGTATTCTTGTACCGATGCGATTTTTAAAAATCTGGAGTGGATGCTCTGCGGTCAATCTCCTTTTGTCATGCTGTAAGACAATTCTTCTAAGCCGTAATTGTGTCGGTGCTACTGTATGGCTGCACCACTTGGAATCTAACAAAGCGCCTAAAAAATAAACTAGAAGGGAGTTGCACAAGAATTCTGCGTGCGATTTATACAAATCGTGGAAACAACATCCCACACAAAAGCAGTTGTTCGGCCACATGCCCTCTATCACACAAACCACCCGAATGAGAATAACAAGACATGCTGGACACAGCTGGAGAATCAAGGAAAAACTTATAAGCGACGCTCTTCTGTGGAAATCAGCACATGGACACGCCAGTGCGTGCCATCCAACAAAGACCTACATTGACCAGTTGTGTGTTGATATAGGATGTTGCACAGAGGACCTGGAGAGATTGTCATGAATATCCTGGTTACTAGCGCGACATGATGATGAGGATGGACTTGTAGGCATGACGTCTGTGGGGTGATGCCAAATAACTTTCAACTTTGATGGCAAGTTTAAAATAGAGAATCGAATTCTACTTCTTGACATCTTAGATGAATTTTGATAATATCTGCATAGAAATTCCAGGCTCTCTGCTGTATGATCCTTTCCGAATAACTCTGCTCTTCCTCGATTTATTCAGTAATGCTTAAATCCAGAAGTGGCCCAACGTATAAGTGATATAATCAGTTCCTTAGGTCCAGTTGCTGCCAGTAGGGTGTGCAGATCAAAAACCAATGATTTTTTTTTCGTGATTTATGATAACAGTATTGGTGCTACTTGGAAGTAGGGAAGATATTTAGTCAAGCTCTCACTCAACAATATTTACATGAGTGTGTCCGTGATAAACTAGCACCGAATAAAAGAAAGCAAATACTTAAGTTTTACACATACAGAAACATTTAATATATATATATGGTATATTACAAATAGTGTTGAAAGAATACATGTGTCCTAACAGATAGAAATATGCATATATTTTTCTATGAACAAGCAGTATGTAGAAGGGGTACAGAAACGCAAATAAACCTACTTGGTGATGATAGACAGGAAACTGTCTTTAATGTTACAAGAAAAGGGTTGGAGACAACGTTTCTATTGTTTGAAGAAGAGAAGCAAAAGAAGCCGACAATGGGTTTCTGGGACTGTCATGTGATCCTGCACCCATTCTCTAAGGGAGATAATTATTTGTTGTCTAACCAAAAATATGTCTTTCCTAAATAGGTTCCCGCCCTGTCGGTTGGGGCGTTAGAATGCACCGACTGCACTTCTGTAAAGGGGTAAGACTCCCCCAAATGGGGCCACCTGTTTGCCGTTGGTGGCGACTCGTGATGCTTAAAGACAGAATCTTGGTGGATGAGCAGTCTATGACATGCAACACTCCACTTAGACCCTTACTTAGGCTAGACGGGCGGTCGGAGAGGCCTCATCCGATCAATCGGCTGGTCACGTCAAGCCCTAGCACCTATATGATTGCCCCAACCCTATTACCCTTATGGCAATCCCCAACCCCTTTTTATTCATAGGATGCTAGAAGGTGGTGACTGAGGGTCTACATGTCCTGGGAATGACGTTAAACACTATCTGATGGTGAGGTTCCAGTTCTGGAGGTTTGGGAAATGCGGAGCACCCCTTCATCACCATTGCTCCTTGGTCACTTTGACCTGGAGTGGTAGTACCTGTTAGGGTCCCATCTATGGGTTAAATAGAAAAATGTATTCATAAAAAAATTGTATTATCCATTAAGAATTGATTTATTTCAAAACTTTATCAGCATTAAATGACCCACTGAGGTTGATATGCTGTAAAACAAACCAAATCCCTTGAATCAAATCCCTAAATAGGTTCTCGTGCCTGTAACAACAGTATATCTGATTATAGTGAAATTATGAAAAAAAAAAGCAGGGCACATAAATTGTGCCTAAAATTAGAAATGAATAATAAAAATACAATCCACATGTCAACTCAGGCAGCAGAATACGACGACTGCACCTCTGCAGAGGGGTAACCCCCCCCCATGGGACCACCCCGTTGGCCATAGGTGGCGACTCTTGATACTTAAGAATGGAATCCTGGTGGCTGAGCAATCTATGAAATGCATTACTCCACTTTGGCCTTCACTTCGGCTAATCAGGCTGTCAGAGAGGCTCTGTCTGATCAATCGGCTAATCACGTCAAGCCCTATTGCCCTTATGGCAAACCCCTAACCTTTTTTATCATATATGTGCTAGAAGACGGTGGTTGGGGATCTTTGTGTCCCGAGTATGACGTTAAATAGGTTTAATTCTAGTGTGGAGTACCCCTTTATAGCCATTATTCCCAGGTCCACTTTGACCCGGAGTGGAAGTGTATATTAGAGTTCCATATATAGGTTAAATAGATAAAAAATGAATTCTACAAAAATACACCTGTAAAGCAAAATTGATTACCGACTGTTGTCTCGCACTCTAACAATTAATTTAAAAACAAAATATTTCTTTACAAATCATATATATATATATATATATATATATATATGTGATCTGGCATTAAATAATATCGGGAATTCGATAGAGAATTATCTTCCCCTGCCGCTAGGGGGAAAATCACCAACAGGAGGTTGGCGCGAGAATCAAACTAAACCTTACTTATCAGGGAGCAGTCACCGAGGGAAGTCGCAAATATTAAGCGATCCCTAGACTTTACTTATCACGGAGCAGTTATCCCGGAGAGACGCGAAGACAAGCGCCTCCAGCCATCTCGCCCATAACCAGCAAACTTTCTAAGGCATTGTATCAGCAAATGTCTAAGGCTGATACAATAGCATACTAACAGAAGGCTGAAGAACGAGAAACGACCTGACGAAGCGTCTTAACAACATTCCAACCAGCGACCAGAATACCCTTGTTATCACCACTTCTCCAACAAACAGTATTTAACCTCACAGATAAGTCTTGGTAGCAAATGCCAATAAAATTTGCAACAACATTTCTGTACCTTTTGATAATACTAGTGTCTGCATTTATATTTGTTATTGTTTCTTTCTTTCGTCCGAAATGGCCAACTACGGAGAATAAGGGCTCCAACGAATCCCCGTAATACTCTTAATATCCCCAGAGTTGATTTGCAGTTAAGTAAAACAAACAAAAATTTGGTCAATGATTTTCACAAGTAATGAACGTAGAGAAGTTCCTTCTAAAAGGAGATAATTGTCTCCTTGTATCAGTTCGTATACCTGTACTATTAAAATTCATCGTATATTCAATGAAATCATCGTTATTTCATGATATGTATATAAATGGTCAAGCATTGACAATAATCGAAATTGTTTGCAGGGATGTGATGGCGGAGTGAAAGAATCAAATTAAATTTAATTAAAAAAAAAAAAACATTGCGTTGACCCTGCATCATCCTGCTGGTTTTTATTTGTGATAAGGGAAGATATTTTCCCTACAAGATAATCAGACACATCCAACAGAACACATATAAAGGTTATTCGTAGTCGAGTCACTAGCCTTACTGTTGGAGAATTGTGCGTTGACTATTATATTTCTGTACAAAAAGTAATAAATCCTTTTTCCGGATTTTCAATGTATTTGATTAATTCCGTCGCAACAGTATTACTAACTAGTTTCTTTAAAATATGTCCCGTAAATTACTGTTATGACTATTCTGTTATGTGACCTTATCAAATTGCTTAATATTTTTAGTGTTAAAAAGGAACACTGGGAAATGTAAGATCAGATAAAAACAAACAATAACCAGAAATAAACACACACACATAGTTGATTATACTGATATCAATATTTATACTTTAATCGGTATGATTTGCAGTCTTGTATGTCAGAACTCACAATTTTTTCGCGTTTCTAGCTATTGATATTTCTATAGTTTCATCCTAAAAAGAAGCTATTATTTATTTATTTATTTCTGTTGCCTATTCTATTTGACTGTACAAAAAAAGATCAGAAAAATAAAGACAAAAAGGCTCCACAAAGACAAAAATAAAGTTTGTTTTTACTTACCTTCACACACACACACATATATATGTATGTATGTATGTGTGTATGCATGTGTATGTGAAAGTATATATGTATGTATGTATATAAATATACATTATATGTATGTCTATGTATATATTTGTATGTATATGCACAAAATGGTACATATGGACACACAACATGGAGACTGAGATTTCGTCAGAAAGCAACCCCCTCACAATATGGATATGAGAGTCAGTTACCATCTTCTTTCTTATTCTATCTACCCTGCTTATATTTCCATATCTACTCTATCATGGCAGCCATGTTTGAGCAGAGCAGTTCGGGGATATGTATGTTTGAATGCCTTGTATCCCTATCAGACAAGTGGCGCCATCTACTTCTTTAGAAGAATCTCTTAACGTTAGCCTATCCCTCTACTGACTTCGACATCCATACCAAACATGTATTAGATTATGTACACATTTGGTTAAACATCAAAGATACCTTCTCTTTATCACTACTGTTTTTATTTTCCCATCTTGTTAGCATTGATATCGACATCATTATCATCATCATTATAATCAACGTAATTAATTCACATGATAATTTTGGTAAGGTATTTCAACAGGGCCATCAAGGCTTATTGTTTAGTCAGCATTATGGCGAAATTTAGCGACACACACATTTGTCTGGGTAGGGGATTTGAGAACATGTCAACTAATGACGTTTTGGTATTAATATGACATCTTTGTGATTTTGTATCAGCTAATATCTTTTAGTATTAATAGTCATTTAATAAATGTTTAGTATTGATATATGGGGAATGTGTCGGAGTCAGGGATTTGAGAAAACGAAGACAGGTTTAATTAAAAACATTTATTAAAAAGAGAACAGAAAAAAATTCTAAAAACATTTTCGTTAAGCACTAATAGTCCTAAAGTAAAAGGGGGTTTATGTTTGATAATCCCCTGTCTGAATCCGGAGAAGTGGTCCTTCTTTGTTTGTCAGTTTCAAAGTCGTTGCCCAGTAGGCTAAACACGACTTTCTGTTTCAGGTTCTATCAGCAAATGCTAGTGTCTAAACTTAAAACTGCCGCTCCGCACGGGGCTCAGTTCCCATTGATTAAGACACAGCTACTAAGGGGATATAATCTCTATATTTTTTTATAACATTTCAGTAAAATAACAAAAATAATGGGACATCTAGTGAGATTAAACCATAACTTTTCATGTGTTTCATTTCATTATTATGTTGGGTGGTTCTAGATAATTCTAAAACCACTACTATTGGTTTCATCAAGACATGTAGACTAGTTGCCACTCTCCTACATGTAGCAGAATACCTGATTGGTTACTATTCAAAACATACGAGTGTTTTATATGAACAAAAAATGCAAATTTACTGTAAATCCAGATACCTTTTTTAATGATGAATTTATTGAAACGACTTTTGATCTTGCAGTGATGTCTAAGAACACATAGGAATTGGATATTAGTGTGGTGAACGAGTTGACTTATCTCCCGCGATGTACATCTGCTTGGTATGTCGAAAAGGAACGGGGCCGACATTAACAGGCGGATTTATGGGGTGTATTTTTTTTCTCGTGGTTATGGCAGCGCCTATGCAAATTAAGCCCAGAAAGAAACTGGATATAAAGAGTTTGTTTTGGTCAATGCATTTGCTTGGTATGTCAGATTTTAGCTGAAAAAGAACATGGTCACCATTAACAGGCGGATTTATGGTGTGTGGTTTTGTTTCGTTCGTAGTATGATTATATTATGCAGCAACTAGGCAATTGTGCCCCTTTTACTAGCTTTCCAATTACGTATATGGGTGTGTGTCTAATGGTTAGAGTAATAGAAAATGGACTCGTCATCCGAGTTCGAATTCTGGACGAGATATTTCCATTTCGCTTAGCGCTAATATATATTTACCAACCCCTCCGCACGAGCAGATGCAACACAATGTCAATTTCTTAAGCGGAGTTCAGCAGGTTTGAATTCAGAGTTTTCCTTCTCCTAAGACCGGTTGCCTAAAAGAGCCCAGTCTGCCCTACTAATTTACCCATAGCTGGAGGGAGAATAGGATTCATACCTTTCCCAAGGATATTAGCGCTAAGTGAAATGCAATTATCACATCCAGATTTGAACTCGGGGCGACGAGTACATTTCCCATGACTTTAACCATTACAACACGCGCTTCCTTAGCGCTAATAGCTTTGGTATGCATCCAACAAATCTCCCTCCAGTTATGGGTAAATAGTAGGGCGGACTGGGCTCTTTAACCGTGGTTAGGTAACCAGTATAAGAGAAGGAAAACTCTCAATTCAAACCTGTTAAACTCAACTTGAGAAATTAATCCTGTGTCACATCCTGCTCGAGCGGAGGGTTGATATATATATATATATATATATATATATATAATATATATAAAGTGGAATCGCTGTCTAGCCATGTGCATTATTGACTAAGCAAAACAATGTTTTTCTATTTACTCGAGTCCTCACTCATCAGGGTTCACTATTAAAATTAGTATATTTATGATACACTAACACTGAATAATAGAGGGTATGACAATGGAAAGTGGACCCGATTTTAAGCGTTTTAGTTCGAAAGTGAATCATTTGCGGAGGCTCTTGTCTAATGTTAGAGCCGTAGGAGATGGAATCGTCGGCCTGTTCAAATCCTGACGAAGCTATAGTTCACATAGCGCTAATACCCTTGGGGAAAGATATGAATCCAACTACTCTCCCTCCAGCTATGGGCAAATAGTATGGCAGACTGTGCTCTTTAATCTTGGTTAGGCAACCAGTCTAGAAGGAAAGCTTTGAATTCAAACCTGTTAAACTCCGCTTAGGGTGGTAACTACTAGAATAGGCTCAGTCCTAATTAGTGATCTATTTCACTAATTAATCTCATTCTGGTTTGTTAAACAATAGTGTTAATTTACCAAACTCAACTGGAAACGGTGCGTTGAGCGTCTTGCACATGAATGAACTTTCACCAGATGAGTTTTAGCGTTTGAAGCGTTAACTTCCGGTAGACTCCTGCATGCTAGAAAGATTCAATATCTGTTCTCAAAATATGCAGTTAACATTAAGGGACAAATTTCTTACAACTGCAACCGGATGCATATATTTTTTGCGTGTTATTTACACTCCTAATTAATTTGATTTCTTTTACTTATTTATTACGTATTATGCGAAACCGTACTTAATTGAATTTTTTTAATTAAAAAATAATTCCCGCGGGAAATTAATGCTGTTTACTTCTTTATTATTATTTCGAAAAGAAACAGAATCAATATAACACATGCCTTACTTTAGAAAGATAAGCTGCAAAATATTTTTTTGTCGTTTTAAACTAGCTCACATTTTTTTCTCTCCAACAGTTTCCCTCGTTCCCTCGCTGACAGCTTCTCCTTCTTTCACTATCTGTCACTCCAAGTTCTTGTTTTATATGTGCTCACAATTAGCTTGCGTTCGACTTTGTTACAAACTGTCTCAATTGTCTCTTTCCTTAATCTTTTTCGGATTTAAAAAACTCAAACTGTATGTTGAAAGAAGTTTAATGGGTAATCCTTAACTTTTTCCTCGTAAATTCCTACCATAAAATAAACTGAACCCTCATTTTATGTCCGTGTTTTTGCAATAAATGTTTTATTTTCTTGCACCCGTTATTTTACAATACTAAATATATTTTCTGGTAATCCTTAACTTTTCCTCGTAAGAAAATATATTTAGTATTGTAAAAATAACGGTGCAAGAAAAATAAAACATTTATTGCATATTTGCATTATAAAACACGACATAAAATGAGGGTTCTGTTATTTTATTGTAGGAATTTACGAGGAAAAAGTTAAGGATTACCATTAATGTTTATTTCAATGTTTGTAAATGCTTTGAAGAAAAAATAGGAATTATTTTGTTTTTCTTTTATAAAAATTCTGCATCAGCCATAAGTTTTTGAATTTTCCTGTGTCGGCCTCTGATTGGCTAAATTTTGGGCTTCTTGAAACAAGGTTGACTCTCTGATTTGAAAATAAGGCGCCTAGAATTCCTTAGATGAGAAATGACCTGGAAAAAATTGGTCGGGTTTGTTCTCTCTTAGAAAAGTCGACGTAATTTTTTAACTACGTTGGATGTTTTGTAATTCATTATGAAAGTAAGTATAGTCACTTTCTTTTTTATTGTAATGTTTTATGTTTATTGAAAAACAATAAAAAACGTTTTACGCTGTCAAATTAATGAAATACGATCAGACCTGTGAATATATCACAGTATGATAATTTAATTATAACAACGTTTTGATGNGGGATAAGGACTCCCCGCTGTTTCTGGACTGATTACCGACATTAGGCCACCCCGACGACTTTACTTTTTACTTACTTTTCTCTGCAAGATAGTTTTGGCATTAAATAACCCCACACAAAATTGATATGCCACTTTTGAAACTTTTTGTTTTAATAAGATTTAACCCCCAGTTATGGTTAAATAGCACCACTATGTTTCCTTTGCCAGGAGCAGTTCTGGCACTAATAACCACAAAGGTTGATATTGCCACTTTGAACCTAAATAACATCTGTTTTCTTGAAGGCTGCAATTGTTTTTATGAAGTTAGAATTTTTTATAAGTTTATGAAGCATTCATAGGACTTGTTAATTACTCAACTTAATCTTTCCAATAAGCAACAAATATTAAGAACATCTCGGAAATCTTTTACAACCACCTGGAGGATTACTTCATTGCAGGTTTTGAATCTCTCTTTTCTGCTTTTATCTACAAAGAAATCAGACCGAAATTAAATATCTTGCTAAAAAAGATTTGTAAGCGGGAGGGAAAAAAGGACCAACTAAGTTTGGAGGAGTTTCTTAGTTACACTGCATTTCAAAAAGGCTTCCAGTAATCCACTGACATTCTGAAAGTTGAGAACAGCAAATTGGCTTTGTTTCTCGATTTTCATGCCGCACATATTTTTGGAATGTAGAGTCAAATTGTAGCCCAGGAAGACTTTTTTTTCTTTCTTTTTTTTCTCATACATTTTTCTTTTTTTTTTTCATCTTTTAACGGAAAACTCAGACAAGGTGGCAGGATTTCCTTTCTTTCTTTCCGTATTTTTTTTCTTCATTTTATTTATTTTTCCATTTTTCTGCATCTTTGTTTCTGTCATTTTGTGTTGTTTTCTGTGCTTTGTTTGTCTCTCCTTTTACCATCTTGCCATCTTGCTAATGACTCAGAGACACCTGGTGGCCATTAAATAGAAAACAACAAGTTGGGAAGGATAGGCGGTAGTAAGAGACATCATTTTACCGCATTATAACTGTTTGCCTTTCACATATGCCACCAATCGACCATTACAAGTGCGGAATTGAGCTCTGTCACTCATCAGAGAATATAGCAATAAAGCCAGGAGAAAAATAAACCTTGCGTTTGGTCGCTGACGCCCAGACTAGAAAGAGACCATTAGGAGACCAAACAAATTATCTGCCAAGGAACCTTTGTTGAAACTAAAGAAATGATGAGATTTATGAACAGTAATTTCCGTACTGGTCAAACTAATAATATGGTCGGATGTGTCGGTGTTGACTAATGAATAGTGAAAAAAATAAATTGAAGTAGTATAGTAAAAACATATTGTATGCGAATGTATGTGATCTTTTATCGGAACATTAAATATAAAATTAAACTTTTCCTTTGGTATTTTTTATATATATATAATATATATATATATTATATAATATATATATTTCACTTGGCTGTGGAGATGTGGAAGTGATTGACCTGAATTTCAATCTGGACAATGGCTGTTTGCATTTCACATAGCGCTGAATACTTTTGGAAAGGTATCATCCAAAACTACTCTCCTTCCCAGGTAAAAACCAGTCTAAAAGAAATCCAATTCCAAACTATTAACACACCGTGTCAGGACTAAGTAGTTGGGATTTCTTTCTGACTAAATGAACTTGTGAAAAAAAAAAATAATACAAAAAAAAAAAAAAAAAGAGGAATTGGACGGCCAAATGTGTTTTTTATTAAACATTCAAATATAAATTTTCTCTTTGGATATTCAGAATTTGATATTTCATCCAGCCCCTCGCACCAATAGGATGTGACACTAAATAATTCTTAAGTGGAGTTTAAAGAAGGTGCTGATGCTAACAAGATTAAAACTATTTAACACGAGTAGAGTGTTAGATTTCATACCTTCCAGCCTCCGTATTAAGAAGTGAATAGAGAGGTGCGAGAGCTTAGAGTTCAAACTCATCTATGACGCATAAAATATCAATGAAATGTATTGATAGAATCTAGAAACAGAATGTGAGCTGCTGAATAGAGCACTCAAAATGCATAAAGTGTCATTCCATGAACGCAGGATGCAAAAAACACTAAAAGGAGACCCAAATCATCAAGATGAAATGCTAAAAATCTAAATTTGATTATGCGTGTGGTGGGTGTCGCTTATGGCTGTGAGTAGTGCGTCACCTCAACTAAAAAATAGACCCTAGTCTGTGTAATAAGAATAGTAAAGTAGAAAAGTGAGGAACTGCTACACAGAAAAAAAATAGCAAAAGAAGAAACGGAAAGATTAGAGAAAGTGGTGACCCGCAGAGAAAGACACAATATGGGCAATCGATTAAGGTAGAGTGTAAAGATCAAAAGAAAGGAAAAAATAGTAAGAAATTAAATCAAGACTATTTATACTTTTTACATATTGAACTACTTTAGCAATATTCTTAATAGAATATATTGCGAGAAGTTATAATTAAATTTAGTAGTCGTAGTATATCACAGGTTCCTAATCGTGATTCAAAATGTGACGCGTTAAAAACGTTTTATTGTTTCAATAAACGAAGAAGACTCAAAAAAAAAGAAAGTGGACTATACTTACTTTCATAATAATACAAAACGGTCAATCCAATTCGAAGTTAAAAATTACGTCGGACTTTTCTAAGAGAGAACTAAAACCGTACATATTCCTATCATTTCTCATCTAAGGAATTCTAGGCGCCTAGCATAATCAGAGTTGTCAACCGTGTGGGCGAGAAGCCCAAAAATTTTAGCCAATCATGGCCGACAATAGAAAATGCAAAAAACTTATGGCTGATGTCTCAGAGAGTTTTTATAAAAGAAAAACAAAATGTAATTCCTATTTTTTCTTCAAAAGCATTACAACATTAAATAAATTAAATGAACCTTAAACGTTTTCCTCCGTTAAATTCCTTACATAATAAATGAGAACCCTCATTGTATGTCCGTTTAAACAAATAGGCGAAAAATATTGTGTCACCCATTTTACAATACTAAATATATTTTTCTTCGAGAAAAGTTTAAGGATTACCAGAAAATATATTTATGTATTGTAAAATAACGGGTGCAAGAAAATAAAAACATTTATTGCAAAAACACGGACATTAAAATGAGGGTTCAGTTTATTTTATAGTAGGAATTTACGAGGAAAAGTTAAGGGATTAACCCATAAACTTCTTTTCACATACAGTTTGAGTTTTTTTTAAATCCGAAAAGATTAAGGAAAGAGGACCAATGAGGACACGTTGTTAAACAAAGTCGAACGCAAGCTAATGTGTGCACATATAACAAGAACTGGAGTGGACAGATAGTGAAATAAGGAGAAGCTGTCAGCGAGGAACGAGGGGGAAAACTGTTGGAGAGAAAAAAATGTGAGCTAGTCTTAAAACGACAAAAAAATATTTTGCAGCTTATTCTTTCTAAAGTAAGGGCATGTGTTCATATTGATTTCGTCTTTCGAAAATAATTTAATTAAAGAAGAAACAGCATTAATTCCCCGACGGGAATTATTTTTTAATTAAAAAAAAATATCAATTAAGTTACGGTTCGCAAAACGTAATAAATAAGTAAAAGAAACAAATGTAATAGGAGTGTAAATTAACACGCAAAAAATATATCTGGCATCCGGTTGCAGTTGTAAAGAATGTCCCTTAATGTAACTGCATATTTTGAGAACAGATATTGAATCTTTCTAAGCATGCAGGGAGCTCTACCGGAAGTTAACGCTCAAACGCTAAAACTCATCTGGTAAATCATTTCATGTGCAAGACGCTCACGCACCGTTTCCAGTTGAGTTTTGGTAAATAACACTATTGTTAACAAACCAGAATGAGATTAATTAGTGAAATAGATCACTAATTTAGGACTGAGCCTATTCTAGTAGTACCACCCTAAGCGGAGTTTAACAGGTTTGAATTTCAAAGCTTTCCTTTCTAGACTGGTTGCCTAACCAGATTAAAGAGCACAGGTCTTGCCATACTTATTTGCCATAGCTGGAGGGAAGAGTAGTTTGGATCCATATCTTTCCCCAAGGGTATTAGCGCTATTTGATGAAACTATTAGCTTTCGTCCAGGATTTGAACAGCCGACGATTCCATCTCCTACGGCTCTAACATTTAGACCAAAGCCTCCGCAAATGATTCACTTTCGAACTAAAACGCTTAAATCGGAGTTCCACTTTTGCCATTGTCATACCCTCTTCATTATTCAGTGTTAGTGTATCATAAATATACTAATGTTAAAGTGAAACCCTGATGAGTTGAGGGACTCGAGTAAATAGAAAAACATTGTTTTGCTTAGTCAATAATGCACATGGCTAGACAGCGATTCACTTATATATATATATATATATATATATTTCAACCCTCGTCGAGCAGGATGTGACACAGGATTAATTTCTCAAGTTGAGTTTAACAGGTTTTGAATTGAGAGTTTCCTTCTTATACTGGTTACCTAACCCGGTTAAAGAGCCAGTCCGCCTACTATTTACCCATAACTGGAGGGAGATTTGTTGGATGCATACCAAAGCTATTAGCGCTAAGGAAGCGCGTGGTGTAATGGTTAAAGTCATGGGAAATGTACTCGTCGGCCGAGTTCAAATCCTGGACGTGGTAATTGCATTTCACTTAGCGCTAATATCCTTGGGAAAGGTATGAATCCTATTCTCCTCCAGCTATGGGTAAATAGTAGGGCAGACTGGGCTCTTTTAGGCAACCGGTCTAGGAGAAGGAAAACTCTGAATTCAAACTGCTGAACTCCGCTTAAGAAATTGACCTTGTGTTGCATCCTGCTCGTGCGGAGGGTTGGTAAATATATATTAGCGCTAAGCGAAATGGAAATTCTCGTCCAGAATTCGAACTCGGGACGACGAGTCATTTTCTATTACTCTAACCATTACCATACACCTATATACGTAATTGGAAAAGCTAGTAAAAGGGGAACATTGCCTAGTTGCTGCATGATCATGCTACGAACGAACAAAACCACACACATAATCGCCTGTTAATGGTGACCATGTTCTTTTTCAACTAAATCTGACATACCAAGCAAATGCATTGACCAAACAAACTCTTTATATCCAGTTTCTTTCTGGGATTAATTTGCATAGGCGCTACCATAACCACGAGAAAAAAAAACACCCCATAAATCCGCCTGTTAATGTCGGCCCGTTCCTTTTCGACATACCAAGCAGATGTACTTTGCGGGAGATAAGTCAACTCGTTCACCACACTAATATCCAATTCCTATGTGTTTTAGACGTCACTGCAAGATCAAAAGTCGTTTCAATAAATTCATCATTAAAAAAGGTATCTGGATTTACAGTAAATTTGCATTTTTTGTTCATATAAACACTCGTATGTTTTGAATAGTAACCAATCAGGTATTCTGCTACGTGTAGGAGAGTGGCAACTAGTCTACATGTCTTGATGAAACCAATAGTAATGGTTTTAGAATTATCTAGAACACCAACATAATAATGAAATGAAAACACATGAAAGTTCTGGTTTAATCTCACTAGATGTTCCATTATTTTTGTTATTTTACTGAAATGTTAAAAAAATATAGAGATTATATCTCCTTAGTAGCTGTGTCTTAATCAATGGGAACTGAGCCCCGTGCGGAGCGGCAGTTTTAAGTTTAGACACTAGCATTTGCTGATAGAACCTGAAACAGAAAGTCGTGTTTAGCCTACTGGGGAACGACTTTGAAACTGACAAACAAAGAAGGACCACTTCTCGGATTCAGACAGGGGATTATCAAACATAACCCCTTTTACTTTAGGACTATTAGTGCTTAACGAAAATGTTTTTAGAAATTTTTTTCTGTTCTCTTTTTAATAAATGTTTTTAATTAAACTGTCTTCGTTTTCTCAAATCCCTGACTCCGACACATTCCCATATATCAATACTAAACATTTATTAAATGACTATTAACACTAAAAGATATTAGCTGATACAAAACACAAAGATGTCATATTATACAAAACGTCATTAGTTGACATGTTCTCAAATCCTACCCAGACAAATGTGTGTGTCGCTAAATTTCGCCATAATGCTGACTAATAAGCCTTGATGGCCCTGTTGAAATACTTACCAAAATTATCATGTGAATTAATTACGTTGATTATAATGATGATGATAATGATGTCGATATCATGCTAACAAGATGGGAAAATAAAACAGTAGTGATAAAGAGAAGGTATCTTTGATGTTTAACCAAATGTGTACATAATCTAATACATGTTTGGTATGGATGTCGAAGTCAGTAGAGGGATAGGCTAACGTTAAGAGATTCTTCTAAAGAAGTAGATGGCGCCACTTGTCTGATAGGGAACAAGGCATTCAACATACATATCCCCGAACTGCTCTGCTCAAACATGGCTGCCATGATAGAGTAGATATGGAAATATAAGCAGGGTAGATAGAATAAGAAAGAAGATGGTAACTGACTCTCATATCCATATTGTGAGGGGGTTGCTTTCTGACGAATCTCAGTCTCCATGTTGTGTGTCCATATGTACATTTTGTGCATATACATACAAATATATACATAGACATACATATAATGTACATTTATATACATACATACATATATATATATACTTTACATACATACATGCATACACATCATATATATATATATATATATATATATATATATATATAGGAATTAAAAAAAACTTTATTTTTGTCTTTGTGGAGCTTTTTGTCTTTATTTTTCTGATCTTTTTTTGTACAGTCAAATAGAATAGGCAACAGAAAAATAAATAAATAATAGCTTCTTTTTAGGATGAAACTATAGAAATATCAATAGCTAGAACGCGAAAAAATTGTGAGTTCTGACATACAAGACTGCAAATCATACCGATTAAAGTATAATATTGATATCAGTATAATCAACTATGTGTGTGTGTTTATTTCTGGTTATTGTTTGTTTTTATCTGATCTTACATTTCCCAGTGTTCCTTTTTAACACTAAAAATATTAAGCAATTTGATAAGGTCACATAACAGAAAAGTCATATCAGTAATTTACGGGACATATTTTAAAGAAACTAGTTAGTAATAGTGTTGCGACGGAATTAATTAAATACATTGAAAATCCGGAAAAAGGATTTATTACTTTTTGTACAGAAATATAATAGTCAACGCACAATTCTCCAACAGTAAGGCTAGTGACTCGACTACGAATAACCTTTATATGTGTTCTGTTGGATGTGTCAGATTATCTTGTAGGGAAAATATCTTCCCTTATCACAAATAAAAACCAGCAGGATGATGCAGGGTCAACGCAAGCATCAATGTTTGTTTTTTTAAATAAAATTTAATTTGATTCTTTCACTCCGCCATCACATCCTGCAAACAATTTCGATTATTGTCATGCTTGACATTTACACACATGTCATGAAATAACGATGATTTCATTGAATATACGATGAATTTTAATAGTACAGGTATACGAACTGATACAAGGAGACAATTATCTCCCTTTAGAAGGAACTTCTCTACGTTCATTACTTGTGAAAATCATTGACCAAATATTTTGTTTTGTTTTACTTAACTGCAAATCAACTCTGGGGGATATTAAGAGTATTTACGGGGATTCGTTGGAGCCTTATTCTCCGTAGTTGGCCATTTCGGACGAAAGAAAGAAACAAATACAAATATAAAATGCAGGACACAGTATTATCAAAAGGTACAGAAATGTGTTGCAAAATTTTATTGGGCATTTGCTACGCAAGACTTATCTGTGAGGTTTAAATACTGTTTGTTGAGAAGTGGTGAGTAACAAGGGTATTCTGGTCGCTGGTTGGAATGTTGTTAAGACGGACTCCGTCAGGTCGTTTCTCGTCTCAGCCTTCCTGTTAGTATTGCTATTGTATCAGCCTTAGACATTTGCTGATAACAATGCCCTTAGAAAGTTTGCTGGTTAATGGCGAGATGGCTGAGGCTCTCCTTCCGGCGTCTTCTCCGGGATAACTGCTCCCGTGATAAGTAAAGTCTAGGGATCGCTTAATATTTGCGGACTTCCCTCGGTGGACTGCTCCCTTGATAAGTAAGGTAGTTTGATTCTCGCGGCCAACCTCCTGTTGGTGATTTTCCCCCTAGCGGCAGGGAAGATAATTCTCAACGAATTCCCGTATTATTTAATGCCAGATCACATATATATAATATACTAATATATATATAATGATTGTAAAGAAATATTTTTGTTTTTAATTTAATTGTTAGAGTGCGAGACAACAGTCGGTAATCAATTTTGCTTACAGTGTATTTTTGTAGAATTCATTTTTATCTATTTAAACCATATATGGAACTCTAATATTACCACTTTCCACTCGGGGTCAAGTGGACCTGGGGATAATGGCTATTAAAGGGTACTCCACACTAGAATTAGACCTATTTAACGTCATACTCGGACACAAAGATCCCCAACCCACCGTCTTCTGCACATATATGATAAAAAGGTTAGGGTTTGCATAGGCAATAGCTTGACGTGATTAGCCGATTGATCAGACAGGAGCCTCTTTCGACAGCCTGATTAAGCGAAGTTGAGGGCCAAAGTGGAGTAATGCATTCATAGATGCTCAGCCACCAGGATTTTCCCATTCTATATATCAAAGAGTCCGCCAACTATCGGCCAACGGGGTGGTCCATGGGGGGGTTACCCCTCTGCAGAGGGGATGTTTGTTGAGAGAGATAGGAAAATGTATTCATAAAAAAATGTATATCCATTAAGAATTGATTTATTTTCAAAAACTTTATCAACATAAATGACCCACTGAGGTTGATATGCTGTAAAACAAACCAAATCCCTTGAATCAAATCCCTAAATTAGGTTCTCGTGCCTGTAACACAGTATATCTATTATAGTGATAATATGAAAAAAAAAAGCAGGGCACATAAATGTGCCTAAAATTAAAATGAATAATAAAAATCAATCCACATTGCAACTCTCAGGGCACAGAATACGGACTGGCACCTCTGCAGAGGGGTAACCCCCCCATGGGACCACCCCGTGGCCATAGGTGGCGACTCTTGATACTTAGAATGGATCCTGGTGGCTGAGCAATCTATGAAATGCATTACTCCACTTTGGCCTTCACTTCGGCTAATCAGGCTGTCAGAGAGGCTCTGTCTGATCAATCGGCTAATCACGTCAAGCCTATTGCCTATTGGCAAACCCTAACCTTTTTATCATATTTGTGCTAGAAGACGGTGGTTGGGGATCTTTGTGTCCCGAGTATGACGTTAAATAGGTTCTAATTCTAGTGTGGAGTACCCCTTTATAGCCATTATTCCCAGGTCCACTTGACCCGGAGTGGAAGTGTATATTAGAGTTCCATATATAGGTTAAATAGATAAAATGAATTCTACAAAAATACACCTGTAAAGCAAATTGATTACCGACTGTTGTCTCGCACTCTAACAATTAATTTAAAAACAAAAAATATTTCTTACAAATCAATATATATTATATATTATATATATAATAATATGATCTGGCATTAAATAATAATCGGGAATTCGATAGAGAATATCTTTCCCTGCCGCTAGGGGGAAAATCACCAACAGAGGTTGGCGCGAGAATCAAACTAAACCTTACTTATCAGGGAGCAGTCACCGAGGGAAGTCGCAAATATTAAGCGATCCCTAGACTTTACTTATCACGGAGCAGTTATCCCGGAGAGACGCGAAGACAAGCGCCTCCAGCCATCTCGCCCATAACCAGCAAACTTTCTAAGGCATTGTATCAGCAAATGTCTAAGGCTGATACAATAGCATACTAACAGAAGGCTGAAACGAGAAACGACCTGACGAAGCGTCTTAACAACATTCCAACCAGCGACCAGAATACCCTTGTTATCACCACTTCTCCAACAAACAGTATTTAACCTCACAGATAAGTCTTGGTAGCAAATGCCAATAAAATTTGCAACAACATTTCTGTACCTTTTGATAATACTAGTGTCTGCATTTTATATTTGTATTTGTTTCTTTCTTTCGTCCGAAATGGCCAACTACGGAGAATAAGGGCTCCAACGAATCCCCGTAAATACTCTTAATATCCCCCAGAGTTGATTTGCAGTTAAGTAAAACAAAACAAAATATTTGGTCAATGATTTTCACAAGTAATGAACGTAGAGAAGTTCCTTCTAAAGGAGATAATTGTCTCCTTGTATCAGTTCGTATACCTGTACTATTAAAATTCATCGTATATTCAATGAAATCATCGTTATTTCATGATATGTATATAAATGGTCAAGCATTGACAATAATCGAAATTGTTTGCAGGGATGTGATGGGCGGAGTGAAAGAATCAAATTAAATTTAATTTAAAAAAAAAAACATTGCGTTGACCCTGCATCATCCTGCTGGTTTTTATTTGTGATAAGGGAAGATATTTTCCCTACAAGATAATCAGACACATCCAACAGAACACATATAAAGGTTATTCGTAGTCGAGTCACTAGCCTTACTGTTGGAGAATTGTGCGTTGACTATTTATTTCTGTACAAAAAGTAATAAATCCTTTTTCCGGATTTCAATGTATGATTAATTCCGTCGCAACAGTATTACTAACTAGTTCTTTTAAAATATGTCCCGTAAATTACTGTTATGACTATTCTGTTATGTGACCTTATCAAATTGCTTAATATTTTTAGTGTTAAAAAGGAACACTGGGAAATGTAAGATCAGATAAAAACAAACAATAACCAGAAATAAACACACACACATAGTTGATTATACTGATATCAATATTTATACTTTAATCGGTATGATTTGCAGTCTTGTATGTCAGAACTCACAATTTTTTCGCGTTTCTAGCTATTGATATTTCTATAGTTTCATCCTAAAAAGAAGCTATTATTTATTTATTTATTTGTTTGCCTATTCTATTTGACTGTACAAAAAAAGATCAGAAAAATAAAGACAAAAAGGCTCCACAAAGACAAAAATAAAGTTTGTTTTTACTTACCTTCACACACACACACATATATATGTATTATTATGTATGTGTGTATGCATGTGTATGTGAAAGTATATAATATGTATGTATGTATATAAATATACATTATATGTATGTCTATGTATATATTTGTATGTATATGCACAAAATGGTACATATGGACACACAACATGGAGACTGAGATTTCGTCAGAAAGCAACCCCCTCACAATATGGATATGAGAGTCAGTTACCATCTTCTTTCTTATTCTATCTACCCTGCTTATATTTCCATATCTACTCTATCATGGCAGCCATGTTTGAGCAGAGCAGTTCGGGATATGTATGTTTGAATGCCTTGTATCCCTATCAGACAAGTGGCGCCATCTACTTCTTTAGAAGAATCTCTTAACGTTAGCCTATCCCTCTACTGACTTCGACATCCATACCAAACATGTATTAGATTATGTACACATTTGGTTAAACATCAAAGATACCTTCTCTTTATCACTACTGTTTTTATTTTCCCATCTTGTTAGCATTGATATCGACATCATTTATCATCATTATAATCAACGTAATTAATTCACATGATAATTTTGGTAAGGTATTTCAACAGGGCCATCAAGGCTTATTGTTTAGTCAGCATTATGGCGAAATTTAGCGACACACACATTTGTCTGGGTAGGGGATTTGAGAACATGTCAACTAATGACGTTTTGGTATTAATATGACATCTTTGTGTTTTGTATCAGCTAATATCTTTTAGTATTAATAGTCATTTAATAAATGTTTAGTATTGATATATGGGGAATGTGTCGGAGTCAGGGATTTGAGAAACGAAGACAGGTTTAATTAAAAACATTTATTAAAAAGAGAACAGAAAAAAAATTCTAAAAACATTTTCGTTAAGCACTAATAGTCCTAAAGTAAAAAGGGGTTTATGTTTGATAATCCCCTGTCTGAATCCGGAGAAGTGGTCCTTCTTTGTTTGTCAGTTTCAAAGTCGTTGCCCAGTAGGCTAAACACGACTTTCTGTTTCAGGTTCTATCAGCAAATGCTAGTGTCTAAACTTAAAACTGCCGCTCCGCACGGGGCTCAGTTCCCATTGATTAAGACACAGCTACTAAGGGATATAATCTCTATATTTTTTTATAACATTTCAGTAAAATAACAAAAATAATGGGACATCTAGTGAGATTAAACCATAACTTTTCATGTGTTTCATTTCATTATTATGTTGGGTGGTTCTAGATAATTCTAAAACCACTACTATTGGTTTCATCAAGACATGTAGACTAGTTGCCACTCTCCTACATGTAGCAGAATACCTGATTGGTTACTATTCAAAACATACGAGTGTTTTATATGAACAAAAAATGCAAATTTACTGTAAATCCAGATACCTTTTTTAATGATGAATTTATTGAAACGACTTTTGATCTTGCAGTGATGTCTAAGAACACATAGGAATTGGATATTAGTGTGGTGAACGAGTTGACTTATCTCCCGCGATGTACATCTGCTTGGTATGTCGAAAAGGAACGGGGCCGACATTAACAGGCGGATTTATGGGGTGTATTTTTTTTTCTCGTGGTTATGGCAGCGCCTATGCAAATTAAGCCCAGAAAGAAACTGGATATAAAGAGTTTGTTTTGGTCAATGCATTTGCTTGGTATGTCAGATTTTAGCTGAAAAAGAACATGGTCACCATTAACAGGCGGATTTATGGTGTGTGGTTTTGTTTCGTTCGTAGTATGATTATGGCAGCAACTAGGCAATTGTGCCCCTTTTACTAGCTTTTCCAATTACGTATATGGTGTGTGGTCTAATGGTTAGAGTAATAGAAAATGGACTCGTCATCCCGAGTTCGAATTCTGGACGAGATATTTCCATTTCGCTTAGCGCTAATATATATTTACCAACCCCTCCGCACGAGCAGGATGCAACACAATGTCAATTTCTTAAGCGGAGTTCAGCAGGTTTGAATTCAGAGTTTTCCTTCTCCTAGACCGGTTGCCTAAAAGAGCCCAGTCTGCCCTACTATTTACCCATAGCTGGAGGGAGAATAGGATTCATACCTTTCCCAAGGATATTAGCGCTAAGTGAAATGCAATTATCACATCCAGGATTTGAACTCGGGCGACGAGTACATTTCCCATGACTTTAACCATTACAACACGCGCTTCCTTAGCGCTAATAGCTTTGGTATGCATCCAACAAATCTCCCTCCAGTTATGGGTAAATAGTAGGGCGGACTGGGCTCTTTAACCGTGGTTAGGTAACCAGTATAAGAGAAGGAAAACTCTCAATTCAAACCTGTTAAACTCAACTTGAGAAATTAATCCTGTGTCACATCCTGCTCGAGCGGAGGGGTTGATATATATATATATAATATATATTATATATATATATAAAGTGGAATCGCTGTCTAGCCATGTGCATTATTGACTAAGCAAAACAATGTTTTTCTATTTACTCGAGTCCTCACTCATCAGGGTTCACTATTAACATTAGTATATTTATGATACACTAACACTGAATAATAGAGGGTATGACAATGGCAAAAGTGGACCCGATTTTAAGCGTTTTAGTTCGAAAGTGAATCATTTGCGGAGGCTCTTGGTCTAATGGTTAGAGCCGTAGGAGATGGAATCGTCGGCCTGTTCAAATCCTGGACGAAGCTATAGTTCACATAGCGCTAATACCCTTGGGGAAAGATATGAATCCAACTACTCTCCCTCCAGCTATGGGCAAATAGTATGGCAGACTGTGCTCTTTAATCTTGGTTAGGCAACCAGTCTAGAAGGAAAGCTTTGAATTCAAACCTGTTAAACTCCGCTTAGGGTGGTAACTACTAGAATAGGCTCAGTCCTAATTAGTGATCTATTTCACTAATTAATCTCATTCTGGTTTGTTAAACAATAGTGTTAATTTACCAAACTCAACTGGAAACGGTGCGTTGAGCGTCTTGCACATGAATGAACTTTCACCAGATGAGTTTTAGCGTTTGAAGCGTTAACTTCCGGTAGACTCCTGCATGCTAGAAAGATTCAATATCTGTTCTCAAAATATGCAGTTAACATTAAGGGACAAATTTCTTTACAACTGCAACCGGATGCATATATTTTTTGCGTGTTATTTACACTCCTAATTAATTTGATTTCTTTTACTTATTTATTTACGTATTATGCGAAACCGTACTTAATTGAATTTTTTTTAATTAAAAAATAATTCCCCGGGGAAATTAATGCTGTTTACTTCTTTATTATTATTTCGAAAGAAACAGAATCAATATAACACATGCCTTACTTTAGAAAGATAAGCTGCAAAATATTTTTTTGTCGTTTTAAACTAGCTCACATTTTTTCTCTCCAACAGTTTTCCCCCTCGTTCCCTCGCTGACAGCTTCTCCTTCTTTCACTATCTGTCACTCCAAGTTCTTGTTTATATGTGCTCACAATTAGCTTGCGTTCGACTTTGTTTACAAACTGTCTCAATTGTCTCTTTCCTTAATCTTTTTCGGATTTAAAAAAAAACTCAAACTGTATGTTGAAAGAAGTTTAATGGGTAATCCTTAACTTTTTCCTCGTAAATTCCTACCATAAAATAAACTGAACCCTCATTTTATGTCCGTGTTTTTGCAATAAATGTTTTATTTTTCTTGCACCCGTTATTTTACAATACTAAATATATTTTCTGGTAATCCTTAACTTTTTCCTCGTAAGAAAATATATTTAGTATTGTAAAATAACGGGTGCAAGAAAAATAAAACATTTATTGCATATTTGCATTATAAAACACGGACATAAAATGAGGGTTCTGTTTATTTTATTGTAGGAATTTACGAGGAAAAAGTTAAGGATTACCATTAATGTTTATTTCAATGTTTGTAAATGCTTTGAAGAAAAAATAGGAATTTATTTTGTTTTTCTTTTATAAAAATTCTGGCATCAGCCATAAGTTTTTGAATTTTCCTGTGTCGGCCTCTGATTGGCTAAATTTTTGGGCTTCTTGAAAACAAGGTTGACTCTCTGATTTGAAAATAAGGGCGCCTAGAATTCCTTAGATGAGAAATGAACCTGGAAAAAAATTGGTCGGGTTTAGTTCTCTCTTAGAAAAGTCGACGTAATTTTTTAACTTACGTTGGATTGTTTTGTAATTCATTATGAAAGTAAGTATAGTCACTTTCTTTTTTATTGTAATGTTTTATGTTTATTGAAAAACAATAAAAAACGTTTTACGCTGTCAAATTAATGAAATACGATCAGGACCTGTGAATATATCACAGTATGATAATTTAATTATAACAACGTTTGATATATTTACTTAAGAGTTATTGCTAAGTAGTTCAATATGTAAAAAGTATAATAGTCTTGATTTAATTCTCTCTCACTCTTTTTTTCTTTCTTTTGATCTTTTCATTATTTTTGATTGAAACATATTAGTGTTATAGCTTCTGCGGGTTCACCACCTTTCTCTATCTTTCCGTTTCTTTCTTTTCTATTTTTTTCTGTGTAGCATGTCCTTTTTCTTCCCTTTCTTTCTTCATAATACAAACAGAATGGTCTATTATTTAGTTGAGGTGACGACACTCATAAGAAATAAGCGACACCAGATAATCAGAATTTAGATTTTAGCATTTCATCTTTGATGATTTGGACAGTCTCCTTATTAACCAGATGTTTTTGCAAAATGATAATAGTCGTACACTTAATGGATGACACTTTATGCATTTCACAGAGTGCTAATACCTATTCAGCAGTCACATTCTGTTTCTAGATTCTTCAATACATTTCAATTGATATATTTAATTGGATCATAGTGAGTTTGAACTCTAGTTGTGCTATTACATTCACTTTCACATTAATACTGGATGGGAAAGGTATGAATCTAACTATTCTCCTCTAGCTATCAGTAAATAGTTCTTTAATCTTGGTTAGGCAGCCAGTCTAAGAAAAGGAAAACCCCTACTTCAAGCCTATTAAACTCCACTTAAGAAATTGACCTTGTGTCACATCCTATTGGTGCAGAGGGGCTGGTGAATATCAAATATCTGAAAATATCAAAGAGAAAATTTTATATTTGAATGTTAATTAAAAAAAACATCTTGGCCGTCCAATTCTTCTTTTTTTTTTTTTTTTTTTGTATTATTTTTTTTTCACTGTTCAATTAGTCAGAAAGAAATCACCAATATTATTAGTCTGATCACAAAGAAGAATGTGTTAATAGGTTTGAATTCATGGTTTTCCTTTTCCTAGACTGGTTACCTATTTACCCATACCTGGAAGGAGAGTAGTTGGATGCATACCTTTCCCAAAAGTATTAGCGCTATGTGAAATGCAAACAGCCTTGTCCAGAATTTGAATTCAGGTCAATAAGTCCATTACTCCACATGCCAAGTGAATATATATATATATATATATATATATATATATATAAAAATACCAAAGTGAAAAGTTAATTTTATATTTGAATGTCCGATAAAAAGAAATAAAAAATTACCTTGGCCATCCAATTGTTTTTATTTATATTGATTTAATTTTTTTCACTATTTGATTAGTCAAGAAACCAATCGCCAATATTATTAGTTTGATCACAAAGTAGAATGAGGAAAATTACCTGAAGACTTCATAAATCTTCATCCTATTTCTTTAGTTTCAAACAAAAGGTTTCCTTGCAGATAATTTGTTTGGTCCCTCCCTAATGGTCTCTTCTAGTCTGGCTGTGTGCGGACAATAGCAGGTTTATTTTTCTCCTGGCTATTGCTATTTAACGTTGAATGAGTGACAGAGGCTCAAAGTAATGAGACTTGTAATGGCATCGATTGGTGGCATATGTGAATGGCAAACAGTTATAATGCGGTAATGATGTACTATTACTGCCATCTTCCCAACTGTTGTTTTCTATTAATGCCACCAGGTGTCTCTGAGTCATTAGCAAAGATGGCAGATGGTAAAAGGAGAAGACAAACAAAAGAAACCAGAAAACAACAACAAAAATGACAGAAACAAAGATGCAGAAAAATGGAAAATAAAAATAAAAAATGAAGAAAAAAAAATACGGAAAGAAAGAAAGAAAAATATCTGCCACCTTGTCACTGAGTTTTCCGTTAAAAGATGAAAAAAAAAAAATGTATGAAGAAAAAAAAGAAAAGAAAAAAAAAAGTCCTTCTGGGCTACAATTTGACTCTACATTCCAAAAATATGTGCTGGCAATGAAAATATGAAACAAAGCCATTTGCTGTTCTCAACTTTCAGAATGTCAGTGGATACTGGAAGCCATTTTGAAATGCAGTGTAACTGAAGAAACTCCTCCAAACTTAGTTGTGTCTTTTTTCCCTCCGCTTACAAATCTTTTAGCAAGATATTTAATTTCGGTCTGATTTCTTTGTAGATAAAAGCAGAAAAGAGAAGATTCAAACCTGCAAATGAAGTAATTCCTCCAGGTGGTTGTAAAAGATTCCGAGATGTTTATATTTGTGCTTATTGGAAAGATGTAAGTTGAGTATTAACAAGTCTATGAATGCTTTCATAAACTTATAAATAAAATTCTAACTTCATAAAACAATTGCCAGCTTAAGAAAACAGATGTTATTTAGTTCAAAGTGGCATATCAACCTTTGTGGGTTATTTAATGCCAGAACTCTCCTTGCAAAGGAACAGTAGTGGTGCTATTTAAACCATAACTGGAGGGTTAAATTTATAAAACAAAAAGTTCAAAAGTGGCATATCAATTTTTGTGGGTTATTTAATGCCAAAACTATTCTTGCAGAAGAACAGTAAGTAAAAAGTAAAGTCGTCGGGGTGGCCTAATCTCGGTATCAGCCAACAGCGAGGGAGTCTATCCCCTTTTCAAAGCGCTAGACCAAGGAGATTATTTTAGCATCTGAGGTGGGGCGCCACACCTACCATCAGCTCCTCACTTTACCACACAGATCCCTGTGCGACTCATACGCTGAGTTGGCGAGGGCCAGTATCGAACCAGAAACCTTGGGATTCCTAGCCGAACGCTCTACCGACTGAGCTAAACTGGCCCCTAGAGAACAGTAGTAGTATTATTTAACGCATAATTGGAGTCTAAATTCATAAAACAATAGCTAGTTTAAAATAGCAGCTGTTTCTAAATTTCAAAGTTAGTATATGGCTTATTTACTGCAAAAATATCCTTGTAGAAGAACAGTAGTGAAACTATTTAACCTATTACGTGTGTGGGGGGGGGGGCTAAATTCATAAAACAATGTCCAATTTGAAATAGCATCTGTTATTAAAGTTCAAAAGTGGCATATCAATCTTTGTGGGTTATTTAATACCTACAGTGTTGGAGGCACATGGTGTAATGCTTTGAGTCGTAGGAAATGAACTCGTCAACCAGAGTTCAAATCCTGGACAAAGCTACAGTTTATGTAGTGCTAATACCATTGGGAAAGGTGTGAATCCAATTATTTTAGCTCCAGCTATGGGTAAATAGTAGGAGAGACTGTGCTCTACCTTGGTTAGGCAATCAGTCCAGGAGAGGGAAAACTCTGAATTTAAACCTGTTAAACACCACTTGGGGTGGTCACTACTAGAATAGGCTCAGTTCTAATTAGTGATCTATTTCACTACTTTAATTTAGAAGAACTAGTGGTACTAATTAACCCAATAACTTGGGAGGTCTAAATTCATAAAGCAATAGCCAGTTTTAAATTGCATCTGTTATTAAACTTTGGGTTATTTGTTTTTAATCCTTTTATATGCACCATTAGATACAATTTAGTCTCACCCCCAGACACTTTTTTTGGGAATGGTCTTACCCCTCAGCAGTGCATGCATTCTAAGCCCTACCAATAGTACTGCCAGACATCTGGTCAGAACATGCAACTGTATTAGATATGAATGATAGTAGTGGTAAATCAGTAAGTCAGCATCAGTTAGTGGCCTATTGTCAGTATTAGCCAGACCAGGAGGGAGTCTATCCCCTTTTCTCTAGTGCAAGACCAGTGAGATTGTTTTGTATCTGATGTAAGGCACAGCACCTACCATCAGCTTCTCACTTTATTGCACAGATCCAAGATGTGCTACTCATGCACTGAGTTGGCAAGGGCTGGTATTGAAGCTGGAACTTTGTGATTCCAAGGCAGATGCTCTATCGAGTGCTGGATGATTTTCAAACTAATTGGATTCTTTTGTAATTGTACTCATGCACTTTCCATGATGATATTGATGTATCTGTTCACAAAGGAGTGAAGGATGTTAATATGTGCAGTCACTGAAAGAACTCTTAAAACAGACTTTGAGTAAAAGTAAAGTCAGCTGAGTGATCTATCATCAGTATCAGCTGGACAGTGCGGGAGTCTATCCCCTTTTCTCAAGTGCTAGACCAGGGAGATTGTTTTTCCTCACCATCTCAGCACATAAGTAGCACAGCTTGGGTATTTTGATCTGTGTAGTAATAGTGTCTGGGAACTGGCGGTAGGTGTGACACTTTACTGTCAGTTCCCAGACGTTATTACTACACATATCAAATTACCCATGTTGTGCTACTCATGTGCTGAGATGGTGAGGACCGGTACCGAATGCAGAAACTTGCAATTTCTAGGCAAATAGATAAAAATAAAACCAATGGAGAGTCCTACTGTTGGCAACAGCTGAACAGTGAGGGAGTCTATCTATTTTTCACTCGTGCTAGATCAGATTGTTTTCACATCTGAGGTGGAGCGTTACACCTATCATCAGCTCACAACTTTACCTTAGAGATCCAACCTGTTCTACTCATGCACTGAGTTGATGAAGGCCAGTATCAAACCAAGAACCTTGTGGTTTTTAGGCGGATGCTAGCCCAACTCCTATCATCACCATGTTGCACTAGTAGAAGAGATATCCATGACAATCTTGCCAACCATTCCTATCATTCGTTGCTATCAGGAGGTCCTCTGCACAGCATCAAGCATCAGTGCAGAGCTGGACGTCCTGCACTAGCATGCCCATGTTCCACAGAAGAATGTCACTTATGAGTTCATCCTTGCTTCTCTTGCAGTGTCCAGCATGATATGGGGTTATACAGCTGCTTTTGTATGGGGTATTGTTTCCACAATTTAAGATCAACGCAGCATTCTAGCTTATTCTCTAGGTGTTTTGTTAGAGTCCAAGTGGTGCAGCCATACAGTAGCACTGATACAACTATGGCTTGGAAGAATTGTCAATTTAACTTAGACGGGCAGTCAGAGAGGCCCTCACCAATCAATTGACTGGTCACATCAAGTCCTAACACCTATACCATTGTCCCAACCTTATTGCCTTTATGGCAAGCACCAACCCTTTTTATCATATATGATCTAGAATGCGGCGGATGAGTTTCTTAAGGTTCTAGATATGACCCGCCCTGTCAGGGGGGGTTAGAATGCACTGACTGCACCTCTGTAGCGGGGTCAGACTCCCCCAATGGGTCCACCTGTTGGCCCTGGGTGGTGACCCGTGATGCTTAAGGATAGAGCCCAGGTGGATGAGCAGTTCGTGACTTGCAATACTCCACTTTGGCCCTATCTTGGGCTAGATGGGCGGTCGGGGAGGCCCCCTCTGATCAATCAGCTGGTCACGTCAAGCCCTAGCACCTATATGATTTCCCCAACCCTATTGCCCTTATGGCAAGCCCCAAACCCTTTTTATCATATGGGTGGTAGAAGGCAGTGACTGAGGGTCTACATGTCCTGGGAATGACGTTAAACTCTATCTGATGGTGAGGTTCCAGTTTTGGAGGTTTGGAGAATGTGGAGCACCCCTTCATCAGCATTACTCCCTGGTCCACTCTGACCCGGAGTGGTAGTACCAGTCAGGGTCCCATCTATGGGTTAAATAGAAAAACATGAGTTTATAAACAAAATTGTATTATGCATTAAGAATGAATTTATTTTACAACTTTGTCGGCATTAAATGACACACTGAGGTTGATATGCCGTAAAACAAAACAAACTAAACCTGGATATGATGTTAAAAAGTTTCTAATGGTAGAGTTCCCCTTCATCACCCTTACTCCCAGGTCCACTCTGCCCTGGAGTGGTAGTACCTGTTAGGGTCCTATCTAGGGGTTAAATGAAAAACAATGAGTTTTTAAAAAATTGAGTTTGAAAAAATGTTGAATACCCATCAAGAATGAATAAAACAAAATATATTTGACATGAAATAATCCAACTAAGGTTGACATGCCGTAAAAACCAACCAACCCACAAAATCCAATTTTCTTTTAATATTGCTTGATCTGAGCTGAATAGAAGCACAGATGCTCTTTCAGTGAGATCTACAAATTTAATTAGGCTCGTCAGTTGAGTCAATGAAAAGTGAATTTCAGTCTAATCCATGTTGTCTACATCATCGGACTGCTTACTTCAATGTTTCGGACAACAATGATTAGGATAGGAAAATATTTGCACAGAGATTAGAACGTTCTTAATCCTTAAGCAGCCAAAAGTTGAAAGAGTTTGTATCAGGCAATTTTAAGCCGAGAATGTCCAAGTAAATGATAAGCTGATTTCTTTGCGACAGCATATTTTGTGAATTGCATACACAATATATAAGAAGCCATATCTGTATATAAAATATCTATACATTTATATAGACACATTAAAAGTGTGCATGTATACATGTATGCACATATAGAGAAATAAAATGAGACATACTTACACCTTTAAATATGTATACATTTTTAAATAAATATATATCAGTACCCATGCATATATATATATATATATATATATATATGAGTAAAGAAATAAAAAAAGACTTAGAGATTTAGCATTATAGTTATTTCAGGGAGCTTAGACAGCTCCCTGAAATAGACTATAATGCTAAATCTCTAAGTCTTTTGTTATTTCTTTACTCATATATTTGCTCTGTGACTCTAACATTAAGAGCACACATTGAGCTCTCAAACTGCAACTTGGTTTTGTTTAAATAAAACTCTTATGTCGTAAGGAAGATTTCTTCTCTGAACTTTTGGATTATATATATATATATATATATATATATATATATTTACAGACTCTCAATCTCTTCTCTATTTATATTTGTATCACTGCCTATAATACTGATGTATATCTAAATACACTTATACAAGTATGTATTTCTTTATAGTCATGATTATATCTATCTATGTGGGGAAGTCCCTGTGACATAGTGGCTAATGTGCTGGGTGTAATGGCAATGAAAAGGTACTCTGTACTTCCCAGAAACCTCACCCCAAGATGCAGTTTTGTGTCATAACCAGAACAACCCTTTTTGGGTGGTTCTTATCTCTCTTTTGGGAGATACAGCATATTCTCTGCTCTATCCACAGAATAGGGGAGGAGAAAGAGAAGGTTTAATCTAAAAATGCATTTCTTACTTTCTGTAGATTGTAGCTGTTGACTGCACCAAAAATAGCATCTTGCTTCAACATTCACACTGCCCTTCTGTTTTTGCAGTTGACTTTTTATTGAGCTACTTGCTCACACATGCAGATTAGTGATCGTTTTAAAAGGGCTTGTCGCACACATGCGCAGTGAAGGAATTGCAAATACAGTTGTGGCGGAACAGATCTAACATCAAGGCATTTAGCATTGTGTAGGTTTGGACCCACTTCACTACGCTTGCACAGTTCTTTCTTAAAAGGGTTGCAAAATTGATGGTTTCCTCATAATTTAACAGTTCTTCATCAAATAAGATTTAAGGGGTCATGTCATCACTGGTATCAGTTTTCCAACCTGGAATACTGCAACAAAAAAAAAAAAAAAAAAGAAAGAAAAGTGTGGGAAGGTGAGGCCATAATTAGTGGGTCCATAATTTATTTTGTACCATTGACAAGCATTGGGCCAACTGACTGAGAATCGCCTCAGGTCTTTCCATCACAAAGCAAAACCTCTGATTCAATATCTGACAAAGTCATTTACCCTCTCTCCAGCCATTACAAATCATTGGCATTTCACTAGCAATAAATTTGAGTAAAAAAAAAAAAAAAAAGTCCCCCAAAAAACATCTAGTGACAAACTCCTCTGACTGAAAAAAATAAACAAATTCCTATGAATAAAAACAAAACAACAAATTCTCCACCATAAAAGCTCTCACGGGGGTGTTAAATTACCATGTAGTTTGTTTCTTTGGAGCCCCCCCCCCCTCCTACACTATTAGAGCAAAAGGCAAAAAGCAAAAGAGAACCCTTGCCAAATTCTTGGTGTGAACAAATATTTTCTTTTATCACTTAAATTCTCAAGTCTCAATGGAGTATTTCATGTCCAGCATCTTTATTTTTGCCCTGTATTGAGTTGTAAGAAGATGGTGGTCAATCCAGTAGCTGCCTTAAAGGTAAAATACTGAAGAGCTTTTCTCTTTGAAAAGAACCAAAATTACAGTAAGGGGATGCTTTATTATATTCTGTGGAGATACCACTTCCATAGGAATGTTAAAAGGTATACCTATAATAGTAGGTAGGTAGAATCAGTATGTGTTGTAGAATTGTAATGATACCTGAATATTTTATGTATATATATATGCATACATATATATATAGAGAGACAGAGTGAGAAAAAATGGTTTGCTATATTTGTAAGTAGTATTAGATATTATTGATAGAGCATGTATGTCTAAGTGAATACATAAAGTCAACAGCATTTAGTAACTGTCGGTTTCTAACCAAATTAGAAATCCTCATCTACATACAGTCCTGTTTCAACGTATCACAGCTCTTTAGTGTGTCTAGACTTTGCAGACTACCTCCAGCCGGGATTGAAACTCGATTGATTTTTCATCAGTCAGTCTCTAACCATCGGTCTATCATTACGACACAACTATATATATATATATATACTCTTTATTGGGCAGGCCATCCAATATTTTCCACATTGTAGGCCTAAATGAACTTTCATTTAATTCTTGTTCTCACTCTACTTCTCCATGTTGGTGCAAATCTTGTGACAATTTCATCTTCCCATCATCATGGAGGTCTTCTGATTGGTAGTTTCTAGTTTCTTGGATACTACTCAACAACTTCCTGGTTTCCAGGTTCTCTGTGAATCTTGCAACATGATGGGCCATCTGGAATTTGACTTTCAGTATGCTGTAGTCACATCCATCATTCTGCGCCATTCCAAATCATCTCACTTTCTGCCCTGTCGGTGGGGCATTAGAATGCACTGACTGCACCCCTACAGAGCGGTAAGACTCCCCAATGGGGCCATCTGTTGGCCCTGGGTGGCAGCCCGTGATGCTTAAGGATAGAGCCCAGGTGGATGAACAGTTCATGACTTGCAATACTCCACTTTGGCCTATCTTGGGCTAGACGGGTGGTCGGAGAGGCCCCTTCCGATCAATCGGCTGGTCACGTCAAGCCCTAGCACCTATATGATTTCCCAACCCTATTGCCCTTATGGCAAGCCCCAACCCCTTTTTATCATATGGGTGCTTGAAGGCAGTGACTGAGGGTCTACATGTCCTTGGAATGACGTTAAACTCTATCTGATGGTGAGGTTCCAGTTTTGGAGGTTTGGGGAATGTGGAGCACCCCTTCATCCCCATTGCTCCTTGGTCCATTCTACCCGGAGTGATATACCTGTTAGGGTCCCATCTATGGGTTAAATAGAAAAATGTATTTATAAAAAAATTGTATTATCCATTAAGAATTGATTTATTTCAAAACTTTATCGTCATTAAATGACCCACCGAGGTTGACATGCCAAAAACCAAACCAAAATCATCTCACTTTGGATGTGCTCATGCTGCAATATTCAATATATATATAGGTTCACCTTAAAATGGATTGTGCTCTCTCAGGCTGCCTTTACCTATGTATGGATTTATCAGTAAATTCTCTTTCACTCATGGGGCATGCTGATAGCCTGGTGTTGAGTTTTCATCCTGGCAGAAGGCAGCTTGCTTAATCTAGCCACACTGTAGAGGTGTGATACATCAAAGCAGGACTGTATGTAGATTACTCTCTCTCTCTCTCTCTCTCTCTCTATATATATATATATATATATATTATATATATATATATATATATATACACATGTGTGTGTGAGAGAGATAATCCAATTGATGGTAAGTAAGGGATGATTCTATTAGGGATCATCAAAATCTCACTGTACATCCAAACTGTATGCTCATGTAGGTGCAAATTTATAGATTCATACATGGATTTTTATAAATAAATAGTCTAATGATGGTTGAAGTTTTTCTTTCTTTGAAAGTTATATATATATATATATATATATATATATATATGAATGTACATTTCGACCTAGTGTAAAATAATGAGTGGGATATTCTTTCTTTTCTTTTATTTATTTATCAATAACTTTTTCTAGGAACTGAGTGTAGTATCTGTTTTCCATTATAGAAGTGTGGTAGAAATACCATATTTTGAGAAGTATGAAATATAAATTAAACTACTAGTTCTACAAAATTATGGCCAAGTCATGCACAAAACACTAGTTTCCACTAATTCACTGAAATTAAACAGTGATGAACCGGTTCAATACTTTATTAGGTGACCACTTAAGCAACAGCAAATACTGTAAGCAATCTGAGTCCTTTGTTTATCAAAATGTCTAGATTCAGCATTAAATGACCCCAAAATGGGTTGATATGTCATAAAACAAACTGATTCTATAGAACAGATCACACATTTTATTTGAGACTCCAATACTTAACTACAACCCTATACTCAATGGTTCATGCAAGTTGTTTATCCATATACGATATCATGTCTCGTCTTTAGCATTGAAGAATTTTAACAATAGGAAAATACAGATTTCCAATAGCATTTCACATGACACCACTTTCAAATTAGAAGCTAGTTCTTCTGACCCCCCCCATCTCTCTCTCTCTCCCCTCTTCTTTTTGACTCTCTCTTTCTCTGCTTTTTTTCCATTTATTCCAAATTCTAATCAAATAATGACCAGCAATTGGAATTTTTTGACCTCTCAAGACAGTTCTTTTCTTTCCTCCCATTTTCATTTCTCTCTCTATTTTTGTCTCCCCCCCCATATACAAACACGTCTACTGGCTAGATGTTAACGAGCTCTACTCTGGCCATGCCTTTACGCCCTCTCATTATTCCCTTCTTAATTTGAATGGGGCCAATTGTAATTCCACCTAATTTCCACTCCATTATTACAGACCCCCATGTGCTCGGCATGCACGCCATGCTAAAAAGACACCAATTTGCTTTAAAACCAGATTAATTTGCAACATCTCTTCCCCATTCTGAAAACCCCAGTTGTCTGTCTCTTGTGTAAAACTGAAGCAAATTTACAGAATTTTTCTGCATTTTTATTTTTTCATTATTTTTTTTTTCTTCTTTGTTTCTTTCTACCCGGCATGACCCCCACCATTCTTCTTTTCTGCTCCTTTAACTGGTCTGTTTTGGGGGTCTGTCCATTCTCAATGTTCAATTTGGTCAGCTTTTTCTTCTTCTTCTATTCCCCACCCCTACATATTTTTTTTTCCCTTCCTTCCTATTTCAACCCATTATTTGAAAGTTTCTTACACACTTGACCAGTAACTGATAGTTTTCATTCAACCTTTTAATATTTATTTATTTATTTTTATCTAAGTTTTGTTCTCTTTCTATTGATTTGTTCTTTTGTCACGGCTTTTGTACTCGACTCGTTTTCTTCTGATAAGGATGCATTCATTCATCTTGAAATCATTTCTATGACTTTTTCTTTTTCTCCGAGAAATACAAAACCAATTTTGTCAATCATTATATTTACCACTTTTTTTTTTCTACTAGTTTAGTTATTGCCAGCAGCAAATGTATATATGATAATATGCAAACGTTTTGGTTTATTACTAAACCATCTTAAGGGCAATGTTAGAATAGAGTGTTAAGATGCTTCATACAAAAATTGAAAATTTAACATCACATTATAACATCACCCTGAAGATGTTTTGACAAAAAAACAAAGCGTTGACATCTTACCAAATACAAAAAAATTATCCCCCAAATATTTTGTATTTTTCATATATATATATATATATATATATATATATATATATATATATATGTGTGTGTGTGTGTGTGTGTATAAAACTTTTAATGAAAGAAAAAATTAACAAACCGTCATTAGACTATAATAATTATATTATAATGACCGTTTAAGTTTTTCTTTCATTGAAAGTTAAATAATTCTTTGTATATAATTAATTTATTAGTTATTATACATAGGGCTCTCTTAGGGATTTATAAAAATCCTTGTATGAAATTATAAGTTTGCACCTACAAGAGCATACCATATGGATATATAGTGAGATTTCGATGATCCCAAATAGAATCATCCCTTACTTACCAGTCAATTTGATTACCTTATATATATATATATATAACCACAGTGTATGGTTAACACTATCTCATTGATAAAATAGTAGTAAGCCAATATATACAGTATTATTAGGAGAGTGCTCAATATCTGTGATAGAGCAATATTAATAATAAATAAATATATTATTTTATAATAAATACATATTATTTATAATTACTTGCATGGAAACTAGTCTGCTATCTGTGTGTGTGTGAATCTTTTATCTTATTTACCACTTTTTTTTACTTGTTTAATTATCGCCCACAGAAAATGTATTACACAGTTTAAACATTATAAACATTATATATTGCAAGAAAATTACAACTATAATAAAATTCTAGTATTTATTTGCCTTGGAATCACAAGGTTCCAGTCTCAATACTGGTCATTGCCAATTCAGAACATGAGTAGTACAGCTTGGGTAATCTGATATGAGTGGTCAGCTTAATACCAGAAATAGAAGAAAGGCATATAACAGATAAGTATGGTTTATGGGGTGGCAAGGGGTCTAATGGTTTAGGTTTAAAAGGTAGCTTGTTATTCCTGGTATGTGTCGTTAGGGTTTGCTTTTAACCCCATCTTATTTGGTGGTTGCACTGAAAAGGGAATTCAAGGGAAGAAAAAGGAAGAGACAAAGACAAAAGTTAGTTTTATTATTTTGGCTTTATTTATCATAGGCCGCACTGTCGGTGGGGTGTTAGAATATACTGACTGCACCTCTGCAGTGGGGTAAGACTCCCCCAATGGGACCACCTGTTGGCTGTGGGTGGTGACCTGTGATGTTTAAGGATGGAACCCAGGTGGCTAAGCAGTCCATGACATGCAACACTCTATTTTGGCCATTACTTGGGTTAGACGGGCGATTGGAGAAGCCCCCTCCGATCAATCAATCAGCTGGTCATGTCAAGCCCTTGCATGTATATGACTACCCCAATCCTATTGCCCTTATGGCAAGCCCCAACCCTTTTTATCATATGGGTGCTAGAAGTTGGTGGCTGAGGGGTCTTCATGTTCTGGGAATGATGTTAAACTCTATCTGATAGTGAGGTTCCAGTTCTGGAGGTCTGAGGAATGTGGAGCACCCCTTCATTGCTCCCAAATCCACTCTGACCCAGAGTAGTAGTATCTGTTAGGGTCTCATCTATGGGTTAAATAGAAAAATCTGTTTTATACAAAAAAAATTGAGTATCCATTAAGAATGAATTTATTTCAAAACTTTGTTAGCATTAAATAACCCACTGAGGTTGATATGCCATAAAACAAATCAAACCATTTGTTATAGGAGACATGCTTAGCATAATCATTATTGTTGTTGGAAATGGAATCAGCAACAGAGTTCAAATCCCAGACAAAACTGTCTTTCATTTCATACTAATATCCTCTTCTCTGAAGTTATGGATAAATTGTAAGGCAGACTGGATTTACTCTTGGTAAGGCTACCAGTCTAGGAGAAGGAAAACTTAAGTCAAATTAGCTGTACTCCACTTGAAAATTAACCTTATGTCACATCCTGCTCATAGTGGAGGGGTTGGGTTAATACATAATCTATATTTATCATTTTTTGACAGTTTGCCCATAATGGCCTACTGGCCTTTCTTAGGTGACAAAGTATTAAATCTATTTCTAACTTTCCTTCTTCGTCAATAAGACTTTTACCTGGTCACCATATATATATATATATATATATATATATATATATATATATATAGTGACTGGTAACAGTATGTAAAAACAGAGTACACAGTATTGGAAAATTCTCCCTTAATACCAATGGCAGAATACTGATATGTCATTTAAAACTTTTTTTTTTGTCATTTTTGATGTGCAATAAAAGAATTATTAGATAAAAAAAAAAGTCAATCACACCAGCTCTAACTGGTGGTTTTTCACTGGAATCTAAGTATTTTTATTCCTTTCTTTCTTTTGGGAGCATCATATTCTGTCTAACTTATGGTTGTCCTTTACTAAGATTAGCTTTGTTTTGTACAAACCAGAAGTATACAGCACCCAGTGAGAATCAAACTCACTAATAATAGTCAGCTAATCATTGCACCTCTTCTGGCTGTTCTATCTTACATGTGGTTGGTTAATTTTAACCTTTTCAATATGCCATTACAAGAATTAATACATAAGATGGAAATAAAATAAATGGGAGTTTTCTTCAATTTCTGATAATTGCTCTGTAATATGATAATTTGTGTCATTAAAATTGGTTTGGATTGTGCATAATTTCTCTAGATATAATAGAATTTTGTATAACAATGAAATTTATCATAAAATAATTATATATAATGCAATTACCTCATTCTTATAAATTCTTTCACCACTTAGCAAGAAATTGAGAAAATCTGTCTAAACTGTCAGGATGAGTATCTTACTTTAACATTAGCAGACATTATTCTCCTTAAAAAATGAATAATCAAATAATGGAGTGTATAAAAAGTATTTTCATTTTTTTAATCAAGTGAAAGTTCATGGGGGAAACCTCTCAAAAGCTGCTTATTTAAGTGTGAAATTTACATCATCATTATGTTGTGCTGGTAGTATGGATATTCATGACAATCTCTCACTAACAGTCCCTATCACAGCATCCAATATCCATACAGATCTGGTCAATGTACGTCTTTGCTGGACAGTCCATGCTAGCATGCCCATGTTCTGGCTTCCATAAAAGAATGTCACTTATAAAGAAGACATGAAAACAACACCCCACGAAAAAACAGCTGTACAGCCACTTGCCCCATATCACTCAAACCATCTGAATAAGATGAACAAGACATGCTGGACACTGCTGGAGAAGCAAGGATGAAGGATGTTTAATTTTGATTTTTCAGGCTGTTCTCCTCATCTTTATTGTGGTATGTAAAATCACAATGTTTGGGCCGCTGTATTCTCCAGGCTTCCTCAGATGTATCCGAACATAACAATGACCCAGCATGAGAAATTATTTTGAATAGTTTATCGTCGTTTTGAACATCTTATTCAAATAATGACATCGTTCAATTTTACATATTACTAATGCCCTTCTGATGGTATGAACCCAAAACCTTGCGATTCCTAGGTGGGTGCTAAATATGCACATATATTTTTTTTTTAAATTGTAAGGGATTCACAAATTTTTCACGTATCTGATGACCAGTTTATAAAAAAAATATACGTACTGGATTTTTTTTTTTTTTTTTTTTTTGAAGCATGAAATAATTGTGAAACTATGAATTCAAATCGGCTAATATTCAAGAAATACAGTTGACTTACCGGTTTCAGTTGGATTAATTGTGTACTGGCTTTAGGAGATTTATATAGTAACTTTCAGTTGCTGGTTTCTGGTTTAGAAAGTATGGTAACTAATACTAACTTGATGTAAAGAATTTTTTAGATTTGCCTCAAAACAGCCCAGGTTATTAGTGCATTTTAAATCCTGCAATATGGTTTATATATCACTAAGAAATAAAGGTTTACTTAATACATTGTGTGGTTAATTTGCATACTGGTTTAATGAATAATTACTTGGTATTATTGATCTCTAATATTATTGTTTTATTCTCCTATGAATTAAAATCAATCCTATGAATGATTATATATAGAAACCAATTAAAATATAATTAAAATAAGTGTAATCTTTTATATACGTTTTTATCTAATCTAATTAGTCTTTCTAATTTAATATATTTCATTACTTTAAAAGTTAAATACTTACACCTGGAGGGCACATATTCTTGCTAGTATAGATAACAATGACCAACGTGTATAATGAAAAAAACATTGAGATTAATATAAAATTGAATTAGAAATTTTAGCATATAAAAATAAAATAAATGACAGAATCAGAAGAAGAATAGATTTCATTATATTCTCTTGTTAATCATCACCGACTCTAAAATACTCTCAAACCAAAGGATTAAACCATTTAGATTTTAAATAACAAAAAAAAATGTTTTGTTTTTTAATGAGAAATTAAAAGTAGATTTTTTTTTTTTGTTTTGTTTTTGTCTTTTGGTCCAATGCCAAAGAAATTAAAAATTCTGAGACGTCTCTTCAGCCAATTAATGAAAACAGTGGAATTAATTCTTGGTGTCTGAGCCAATTAGATTTAACACAATTCTATTTGCTTTAATTCCTAACATTACAGAATGAATGATTTTCTTAGATCAAATACAATGAAAAATTCAAGCCAAGAATTCAATGCTTCATATAAAGATGTGTATACACTCATATATATAGTTTATATATTGGGTATTATTCATATAGACTACAGAAAGTAATGGTCATAAGTATTTGAATAAGTACTAAATCAGTTATAAACCTATGTGTGTATAGAAATATATATATATATATATGGTATTGCTCATATAGGCTATAGAAAGTAATGGTTATAAGTATTTGAAAAATCGCATATACATACATATATATATATATATATATATATATATATCCTTCTACTCTTTACCACACACACACACACACATATATATACTACTGTTCATATATGGTATAGAACGTAATGGTAATAAGTAATTGAAAAATCATATATATATATATATATATATATATATATATATATATATAGTACTGCTCATATTGGGTATAGAATGTAATGGACATAAGTATTTGAATCATTTTTATATTGCCTTAGAGTGCTGGTGCCATTAAAGATTTTTAAACATGAGAGATAAACATATGAGATCCAGATTAATTTGCTAGTTTGGCAACTCTTTTAAAATAGTCATGTGTCTACCCCCTTTTCAATCTCTTTGATTATTTCTTGACAATATTTTAAAAGTATGTTGAAGAAAATGTTGCTTCTTGAAAAGAAATCCTCTTATTACTTGAATGACACTATATATATGTGTGTATATATATATATATATATATATATATATATATATATATAAATATATATAGTGTATGTGTGTTCCCTTTGCTGTTTGGAAACTTTCTGGGTCAAATTAGCCTGTCTTATATACCAAAAATGGCAGTGCTGAGCAAACAAACAGATGCATATTTAGTAAATTATAATACGGTTATTCAATGCATATGGAGAATCTATACAATTTCTTTCTTTTGCATCATCTAAAACAATGCCAAAATTAATCTTTAATCTTCTTATTCATTTCTTAATGTGCTCATGAATTTGGCTAATTGAAAGGAAACATGGCTATCAAGTGAAACAATGGAAAGGATTAAGAAAATCCAACAATATGGAAAAAGATGTTTGTTGTGTTTTAGTCTAAAATTGAATGAAAGTGATGTTCAGTGATCAATCAAGGTCCAATACCCTCTGGTTAAAAAGGGAACTGTCCAAATCGACCAAGATAAAATCCAAAAATGTAAATCCTGGTTATCTGGTGCTGCTTATGTCTTGCCCCACAAGTCCAAACAGACAGAGACACAATTAATGCATGTCTGGAGATCCCAGATGAGAAAGAGAGTGATCTTTCCTGGGCCGAGTTTAAATAGCCAGGGTGCAAGGCCTTCTAGTGGCAAACCCTGATGGCAAAGGAAGATGATCCTTTTCCACTGTTGGCTGGGGCTTTACAATACACCGACTGCACCTCTGCAAAGGGGTAAGACTCTCACCCCAATGGGGCCAGGTGTTGGGTGGTGACCGTTGATGCTTAAGGACGGAATCCTGGTGGTGTGACATGCAACACTCCACTTAGAACCTTCCTTTGGCTAGACAGGCAGGTGGAGTGGCCCCCTTCAAACTATCAGCTGGTCTTGTCAAGCCCTAGCATCAATATGATTGACCCAAACCTATTGCCCTCATGACAAGCCTCAACCCTTTTTATCATATAGGTGCTAGAAGGAGGTGGCTAAGGGTCTTCATGTCCTGGGCAGTACATTAAACTCTATCTGATGATGTTCTAATTCTGGAGCCCAGGGGAATGTGGAGTATCTCTTCATCACCATTACTCAGGTTTACTCTGACCCATAGTGGTAGTACCTGTTAGGGTACCAACTATGGGTTAAATAAAAAAAATGTTTTTAAAAAAATTGAGTAGCCATTAAGAATGAATAAAACAAAATGTTTTCAGCATAAAATAACCCAATAAGGATTGACATGCCAACCAACCACTCAGACCGAAGCAATACCAGGTAGTCCATCTAGTTGATATGTAAAACCAAAATGTCAGAGAAAGGGATTTTACTGTGTTCTTGAATATATGTTTGGATCAGTCTAATTGATGTAATGGTTTTTTGTTGGATCAGCTCAATTTTATTGAGTGGTGGTAACCCATTTTAATTATTAGGAGGGGTTGGTGGAAGGGGGGTAAAGAACTAAGCAAAGAATACAACAAACATTTCATGCTACATTGTCAGGTGGACTTTGACAAACTTGTAAAAGAGTAAATCATTTTTTTTTTAATATTTGGACAAGTCACTGAAATAGAAACAGGAAATTAAAGGGAATAAAATAAAAACTGGATTTAAAAATAATTTAGTAAAATCAGATAGGAACAATAAAAGGTTTTTCTATCAAAAAATAACTTTTTTTGATGGGGGAGGGTTATATGTATGTATATATGTGTGTGTGTGTGTGTGTGCATACATACATGCTCTCATGCACACATGTACTGATATTTGACTCATAAGAACTGTGGATATACCACAGTATGATAATTTGATAATTACAACATTTGATATGTTTACTTAAAAGCTATTGTTTAATAGTTCAATATGTAAAAATTATAATAATCTTGATTTCACTCTCTCTCACTCTTTTTTCCTTTCTTTCCTTCCTTCTTTTCCTCTTTTCATTATGTTCGATAGAAACAGATTAGCGTTGTTGCTTCTGGGTGCTAACCCCCTCTCTCTTTCTTCCCCTACTCTCTTTCTTTTCTTATCTTATATTTTTTCTGTGTAACATGTCCTGTTTTCCCCCTTTCATTCTTTATCATAATAACAGAATGGTCCATTATTTAGCTGATGTGACAACACATAAGAATTTGGTGGATAAGCAACACCAGATAATCAGGATTTACATTTTTACATTTCATGTTGGATGATTTGGATGGTCTCATTTTTAATCAGGACGTGTTGCAATTATGAAACACAAGTATTAATATGAAATTTAACATTATGAAAAAACATATGATGTTTGTTATGTAATTGCTGACAGTACTGTTTCGACCAAATCGATAAGTTGGTCTTCATCAAAGAGCGACATAGATGGGAAGAGAAGATATCCGTTAAAAAAAAAAGACTGTTTACAGAAACGAACGCTGAGTTCAACCGCTGAAGTTTTTGAAAAATGCATGTTCTGTTTTAAAAAATAAAATAAATTTTATTTTTAATTTTTTTAAAATCAGAAGCATTATAGTTTATAGAAAAACTCAAAAGAGTTTGTTGTAAAAGTTTATATAAAAATGTAAAGTGGGTATCAAAATAGTATAGTATATATTTTTCAGCTGTTAAAAAATATATACAAGTCCACATGGTAATTTGAAAAAAGATGTTAGATTTCCAAAATTTACTTGTGGCGTTGATAAGTCCGTAGTTATAGATGAAAGTCTTCAAGGTGTAAAAGTCCCAGATATAATGTCAAGTATTAATATATAGAGTGATTGATTTTAAATGCATGTCAACCCATCTCATGTTATTTCATATCCAGAGACTCACATTCATTGTACATTCAATTTCTAGTGGTGGAGATTGTGGTATGCACTGATGATGAGCCCTAAGGATGTTGAAACAGCTGCCCAGTGCTCCGGATGTCACACATGGTGATTGCCAAGTTGTCTGGTCATGGTAATTTAATTCTTTCCTCTATTTGCGTAATTCATATTTATTTAGATTTTTATTTTCTTACACACGGTTCTATCAAATATTGATAATTTTCAAACAGATCTATTTGATCAGGGTGCATACTACATCTTAAGTTTTTTTTCTGCTCCTTTTTTGCCCAAAATATTCTCAATCCACATGGTTTTTCTAATCCAGCTTGATAACCATAACGCTACATGAGCTGCCCATAGATAAATATGAATAATATTAAAAATCTAAAATATGTAATATATATATATATATATATATATATACCCAGACACTTTCATAAAATTTCTGTAAGTTTCCCCTCTTACTTACTCCAAATTCTACATTTATTTGTCTTTTTTTTCACTCACTCTTTTGGCTTTCTTTCATTCTTCATTTTTTTTATTTCTTTCACTCTTTCTTTTTTTCTTTTTTTCTAATTCCTACTGCACTTTATTGTATTTTATTAAAACTCACACTTTCTTTTAATTCCTCTTTCTTTCTTTCTCATTTTTTTTTCTTTTTCTTTTTCTATAATTCGTCCTTCTTTTTCTTTTTCTATAATTTGTCCTTTTTCTTTTATCTTTATCAAAATTCACACTTTCTTTCTTCTCTATCTTTTTTTCTTTCTTCATTTTTTTTACCCCCCATTTTTCCTTTTATTTCTTGCTTATTTTTTTTGTTTCATTGTTTTTTTCTTTTTGTTTTACTATTTTTTAGTATGTTGCATTTAATTTATTTATCTACTTCTTGCTAGATCTTTTTTGCTCCTAAAAATAAAGTGAAATAGGAAATGAATAAAATGAAAATAGAAACCAAATTTAAATTGGTCTCCTGTTTTACAAAAGAATAAAAAAAAAAGTTCATAAATTAAAGCAAAAACAAAAACATTTTATGAGTGAAAATAAAAATGATTTTTTCCTACAAGATTCAAAAATCAATTTTACACCAAACAAGTAATTGCTGTGATTTTTTGAAAAATGATGATTATAGTAACTAGCAAATATATGCACCCTCCGTAGGGTGCAAGTATCTAAGTTTTAATGTAATAAAATTATATTAAATTAGAAAGGCTAATTAAACTAAAAAAAGAATGCAGATAAAAAGATTTGAAACAGAGGGGGATATAATAAAAAAAATAGAACAACTGAAACTTACTCTCCTTTCATTCCCATCTTTTATTGCTAATTTTTTCTAATTCAACTACTTAGTTAAAATATGAAGTAAAAAATAAGATTACACATATTGTGCAAATACATAAAATGAAGCTGGTCTTCTGTGGATCATATCCCTACTTCTCCACATAATCACTTTTTCTCTCAATAGCAATGTTCCATCTTTAAATGAGAGCATATCCCTGTCCCATAAAATTCTGTTGACTGTTCTTTGAGCTACTTCTTCACTAATGATTTCACTTCCTCATCACTGGAATAATGTTTGCTTCTCAAATCCTCTTTCATGGAGGCAAAGAAATGATTTTCTTAAGGCGCTAAATCTGGTGAGTATGGAGGATGCGGAAAAGTTGTCCAGAAGTGGCTCAAAGAATAGTCAACAGAATTTTACGGGGCAGGGATACATTCTCTTATTCAAAGGTAGAACATTGCTATTGCGAGAAACGGTGACTGTGTGGAGAAGTAGGGATCTGATCCACAGAGGACCAGCTTCATTTTGATGTGTGATACATGTTCTTGTGTTGGTAATTATACTTGGCCTAAACAAAATAGCATTACTTTTCGACTCACCCTCGTATATATGAGAAAATTCACTAAAAATTTGAAAAGAAAATGTTATTTCCTTCCAGGAATTTTCAGTACTCCCTTTTACTATTATCAAGTTATTTCCTATTATCTACAGGACAATACACACTCTTTATTTTAATTTACTTGTTTTTTGTTGCTGTTAATATGTGACTAGTTGTGTTGTGTTGGCAAATGTGGCAATAAGGTTATAATGAATGTTTGAAGCTATATCTCTAACAGTGTTGAGAATTAGCTTATACGATTAAAGTGGAAAAAATGAGAATGTTAGTCCAAATAGCAATGTTACCTATAAGCAAAAGAAAAAAGAATATGTGGAATTAATGATTGAAAAAAAAACCGGGGGAAAATAGGATGAAACCATTAGAGAAAAAGAACCATTAAGCAGCATTATATATATATATATATAATGTAAAAGAAAATTCTAGAAAGTATTTAATGTGATAAGAGGATTAATACAGCAGAGAATTTTAACAAGGAATAACAAATGTCATTACTAATAAATTTTTACTAGTATTTTTTTTTTCTCATCTAATTCAGTAGGTTTTTGTTAGAAGTCTCAGTTTTTTTTTACTTTTTTCATAAGAAATGTAAACAGTAGCATAAGGTTGATGGTCACCAGGGGGCCTCAAGAGTTTTTTATCGAGGGTATACATTCAGATATGCCAAATTATAAGCAATTTAAATGGTTACTTAGGGCTCCATGGCCACCATGGGACCCTAAGAATGCTTAATTGTTCTTTGGCTTTTTATCATAGGTATATATAGAATATAAAATTCAATATATATATATATATGTATATGTGTGGGTGGATGTATCATTGTTAAGAAAATAAAGCAGGGTATTAACGCATGACTGAGTTTCACATCTGCAATCATCAAGTGAGTTGGTAATCCATACTTAAATATATGTACAGGCATATACATATTCTAATGAGCATATAGGGTCCCAATAGTTCAGTTTGATTACCTATACACACGTGTGTGTGTATATATATATATATATATATATATATATATATATATATATATATATAAAAAAACAAAGATTATTATTTCTTCATGCAGGTGGAAGGTTGTATAGCATCAGTTGAGCTGATAATAGTGGTACACCAATGTGCCATATATGTGTGTGTATATGTGTTCAGTATAACCCATAAATAAGTTCACTCCACACACACACATATATATATGCCTTATTATATATAATACACTTGGGAAATGTATGCATCCACCTACTTCCCCTCTAGATATGGGTAAATAGTAGGGCAGACTGGGCTCTTTAACATTGGTTAATCAATCAGTCTTGCAGAAGGAAAACTCTAAATTCAAACCTGTCAAACTCCTCTTAAGAAATTGACCTTGTGTCACATCCTGCTCATGCAGAGGGGTTGGTATATATATATATATATATATATATATATATATATATATATCATTTTTGGTCACAGAGTTTAAATGCTGCAAAGTTTGGTAATAAATAATTCCTAATAATATCCGTTTTGATTGCATAATGTTCCATTAGAAATAAGAGAAAATTAACTTTATATTAAAAAAAGAATTTTTTATGGATGATATTGTATACAAGAAATAATAAAGTCATATTTTAAACAACAGGGATTAGATATCTTACATACTCAGAGGAATCAACAAAGACCAAAATGTTAATCTTAAGAATGCAATAAGTGGTATCAGTTGCTAAGATGACAGAATGAATCTCAAACAATTAGATTATCACTCTAATTGCTTCACGTGAAATTTGAATTAAGCGATTCCATCATTCAGTGTTCTTTCTTTCATTTGAAAAACTCAAAGATGAATTACTTTTGTCTTTTTTCATTTCTTTTTCGCATAAGCAGAAACCAAAAAATGCATTTGAGAGAGTTTTACAAGTAAAATTTCTTTAATCAGTGATGATTGTTAATTTAAAAGAATAAAAGATAAAAACTCCCAAAAACCCTCCAAAAAAAAAAGAAGTGAAAAATGCTAATGATGCTTGAGTGCATGAATTTGGTTTTTCAGGAATGAGAATTTGGTATCTGTTAATTAGTAGCCTAACGAGATTCAGCAAGGAATTCATCTTACAGACTATTTCTGGCAAGAAAGGTGTGGATGCTGAAAAATACTTCTAGGGGGATAGAGAGGCAGGGGTAATTAATTAGACTAATTTAATTTATTGTTCTTGGGATTTTTTGTACTTTATTTATTTTTTTTTTTTTTTGCTAGTGATGGTGAGTGGGTGGGAGGGTTGGGTTAAAAAGATGAATTGGTTATATGATTATTGCCAATGTTAGAAAATCATGGGAAGAAGAAGGAGACCCAAAAAATGATAAAGGAAAATGGTGATTATAATAACAATAATGAGTAATAAGAGAGAGGGTAAAATAAAAATTCTCTCTCTTCTCACTCTCACTCTCTCTTATTGCATGTGTATAAATTCATGAATGTAACACACACACACACACACCATTATATATATATATATATATATATATATATATATATATATATATATAATTTCTCACTATTTTACCATTGAGAAATTTGCAAAGATAAAAACTGGGTTATAATTTCCAATATCAAAGTAATAAAAATAATTATAACTGTGTGTGTGTGTATATATGTATGTATATATATATATATATATATACACACACACACACACACACACAGTTATAATTATTTTTATGGCTCGCGCTAGATAGACAGAGTCCTGGATATGACAGTAAAATGCATCTAAAGGTGAATTTCCAATTTTGAGCCTTAGGGAGTTTGGAATACCCCCTTCATCTCCATTACTCCCAGGTCCACCCCAACCCGGACTGGCAGTACCTGTTAGGGTCCTATCTATAGGTTAAATAGAAAAAAATGAGTTTTAAAAAATGTCTTAAAAGAATCTTTGAATACCCATCAACCATGGATAGAACAAAACATCTTGGGCATAAAATAACCCAATGAAGGTTGAAATGCCGTAAAATATAACAAACCAAACCTAGATAGAGAGCTGAAAAATAACCCTAGACCTCAGTAGAGGGAACAGATATTCTGATCCTAGCAATAAGTTTTAATCTATATGTGTTATGTATTGTGTTGTTAGCACTTGCCAATGGTACCACACCAACTCGGTGTATGAGTAGCACAGGGGTCTGTGTGGTAAAGTGTGGAGCTGACGGTAGGTGTGGCACTGCACCTCAGATCCAGAAAACAATTTCCTTGGTCTAGCATTAGTGAAAAGGGGATAGACTCCCTCACTGTTTGGCCGATACTGACTTTAGACCACCCCTTTTACTTTTACTTTATTTTTAAATATTTACTCTGTGAGTTTGTTTTCTGAATCCTACCTGGAATATTGCAAATGCTTTTTGGTTCAACACAGATTAAGTTTTCCAAATATTCTTCTATTGTTTTACTTCATCTGAATTTTAAATTCCTTTTTGTTTTATCTTCAATGCTATTCCTCACTGTCATAGAAATGACAACACAAGTGAGTTGCAATAAATGGAAAAAAATAAAAAGGCAGCTAGAATTAAAGGTGAAAGAAAATCCTTGTTAAAATTAATGATTATAGTTTAAAATGTGTCTTTTGAAAAATAGAAAAAATGAAATATGCAATTAACTTCATGTGTATATTTGTATGAATATATATTTATATAAGTAAGTAAGTAAAGTCTATGGGGTGGCCTAAAGTCGTATCAGCTAGTCAGCGAGGGAGTCAATAGCACTTTATTGTTTTAGCATCTGAGGTCGCCACACCTAACATCAGCTCCTTATACTGCACAGATACTCATATGCTGATATCGAACTAGGAACCTTGTGGTTTCTACGCTCTACCGACTGAGCTAACCCGGCCCATGCTCAACTGAATGTTGTATACTTTTTGTGTGTATCTGTGAATATAATTATTTATACATATTTATATATATATATATATAAGATGAACAAATGTTATAAGAAAAAAGGAATATTTCTTTTATGTTATTTATTTTTTAATTGTTCTCAACCAATTTCAACTTTATATATAAAAGAAAGTTTGGTTTGTACATGTCGACATATAACTCAGAAAAGAGATGTTATTCAGATTTGAAATCTTGCATACACCTTGATACTTTATAACTAAGAAACTCACCAAATTTGGTTATGAATTTTTGCTGACTAAGAGATATGATTAATTAAACAAAAATCAAATGATTTGCAATAATCATGCCATGGCTGCTGCTGCTGCTAATATAAAAAAAAAAATGCACTGGCTGCTGTGTATAAAAAATACAATAAGAGCAAAAAATGTTATTTTTCTTTTAGTTGAATGATTTTTGATTTTTGATTACCTATTCTAATTTTCTGACTATTGATGGAATCATTCCTTCATACTTATAGTATTCTGGGAGTTAATTCCATCATTCAATGTTCATATCTCACAGAAGTTTGTATTAATAATGTGCTAGATGGTCTCAGTTTGAATTTTTGAGATGAGGCTTGATTATTTGGATTATTGTCTTCATCTTTATTATTATCTGTACAACGTTTCATCCAATGTGCCCTTTGGCCTTCTTCAGGTATTTCTTGTCAGACTCGGGAGTTTTCTTGTTTGTTATTTCTCCCTTTTTATCCAGACATAACAGTAGCCAGTCAAATGGCATATCCCAGACAATTACTACACTTGTGTATAATACAGATAGTACCACAATTAGTCTTCTATAAGATGGTTTTGTTGGAACTATGTAGCCTGGGCAGGTTTATATGGAGGATGAGCTATTGCCCAAGTTGCAGGTTCTCCCAGATAATTACTACACCTGTGTATGATACAGATAGTACCACAGCACAGGGATATGTGCAGTAAAGTAAGAAGCTGATGGTAGATGTGGCACTCCACCTCAGGTGCAAAAACAATCTCCTTGGTCTAGCACAAGTGAAAAGGGGATAGACTCTCTCGCTGATTGGCTGATACCGACTTTAGGCCACCCTGACGACTTTTACTTATAAGGATGCTTTTCTTTGTACATCATTAAATAAAGAAATCAAACTAAACAGCAAACATGGTGATGATAGATTAAAGATAAAATAAAGAGTGATTTTTTAAATGGTAAAGCAAAGAGTAAGAATAACCAGTCTTCCCAAAGACAAACGAGCCCTGTTGACTGAGGCTGTAGAATACATTTCACCTCTGCAGAGGGCTAAGATGCCTCCCACCCAATGGGTCCACTGTGATGCTTAAGGATGGAATCCTGTTGGCTGAGCAGTCCATGACATGCAACTCTCCACTTTGCCCCTTACTTAGGATAGACAGGCAGTCAAAGAGGCCCCCTCTGTTCAGTCAACTGGTTGTCACACCCTAGTAC
>CM042148.1:115954170-116021670 GCA_023376005.1 Doryteuthis pealeii
CAAGATACTCTCATGGAATATGACATAATATGGTTTCTTTTTCAACATATTTCTCCTTGTCATCCACAATCTTATTCCATTATTGTGATAGTGCTTGAAGTCTATTGACAAAAAAAGGTCAACAGCATATATGATGTCATCAAATGAAATTTTTCAACCTACTTTCATATTTAGTTTGAATTTTTACTTTGCACCACCAAGGGATTTAATGGGTCTACCACTGTTTTGATCATTTATGATCTTATTAGGACCCTAAATTTGATGAGGTCATGAAGGATCAAAACTGTGGTAGACATTTTTCCTCCCAATTATTATAGTTCTATTTTTTATGAAGTATTGAACACTGTTGGATAATTTACTAATGCCACTACAAAAGAAACATTCATGCTGCAATTAGACTATATATATATATATATATATATATATATAATATAAAAGTATCCAATAGATAGGTAAGTTGGAAATGATTCTATTTGGAATCATCTACATCATCCAAAGGGCCGGGTTAGCTCAGTCGGTAGAGCGTTCGGCTAGAAACCACTAGGTTCCTAGTTCGATACCGGTCCTCGCCAACTCAGCGTATGAGTAGCACAGGGATCTGTGCGGTAAAGTAAGGAGCTGATGGTAGGTGTGGCGCTCCACCTCAGACGAAAAAAAAAACAATCTCCTTGGTCTAGCACTATTGAAAAGGGCATAGACTCCCTCGCTGACTGGCTGATACCGACTTTAGGCCGCCCCGACGACTTTACTTTTTTTTTTTTTACATCCTCCATATATCCGCATTACATGCCCATGCATATGCACACTTATAGATTTACACAAAGATTATATACACAGCAGAATGAAAACAATCTATCCCCATGGACTGAATGAAGGGTTAAAATTCCTTATCTCAAGAGTTTCAGACAAAAAGAATAAAGCAAGTTATATAAATAACTATTTAACTTTTCCTTAGTTTCAAACTTTCCATTGAATACGGTGAACATTTTTTGTTGGTTTATTTTTATTTTTTCATTTTATTCTATCTTATTTATCTTTTTGGTCTGAGGTCAGGTTTCTGGCATATCTGCACAATTAAACCCACTTATGAAATAAATCACAGCCAGTAGATTATTTCTTTATTAAATAAACTCCATTTGAGCTAATATTTACACTTTCATCTATTTATCCACTTACCTATTCATTGGCTTTTTCTGCAATCAGAGTCAATTTTCGCTTCCATCAAAAGAGATTCCAATTTTATATCAGTCAAAGAAATATATATATATATATATATATATATATATATATATAAGAAAATAAATAAGTGAAAAACCCAAACCATCATATTATCTAAAGATTCCTCAACATTTCTATGATATTTTTTTTTTATCTTTCTTTCTTTGATTCTCTTTTCCTCGTTAGCTTTTCCTTAATTAAAACTCAATGTACCAAACTATTAAATAGAAACTTATAGGCAAGAATATGATCATTTAATGATTCTCTAGTAATTAATGAAAATCTCACAGTTCCTAACGAGGATGACCCGCCTTCACAACTCCAAATTCTTTGTTAATATGGTAGCTTCTTTGAAAATAAACAAAAGAAGAAAAAGGATGCAAAAATTTTGGTAATTTATAGGAATTAATTATTTCTTGCAATTCCTGAAATCTCAGGATGTTCATGAATTGCCAATATAAAGGATTATTGGGAAAAATAATCAATATACATACATAAGTAAATAAATAAATATATATATATATATATATATATATATATATAGTAAATCATATATATATACATTTATAATTTTTGTGTAGATGTATTATATATATATATGATTCCAAGGAATTATGCAACTTCATATATATGAAAATGTACTTATATATATATATATATATATATATATATATATATTATATATATAAACACACTTATTCATATCAGTACAAGTATATGCGTGTGTGTGTATATATATATATATATATATATATATATATATAACTAAAGTCTGCAGAGTGGCCTATTGTTGATATCTGCTGAACAGCTTGGGAGTCTATCCTCTTTTTGCTAGTGCTAAACCCGGAAGTTTTTTGGTTTTTTTATTTTTCTGAAGTGGAGCAACACACCTACCGTTAGCATCCAGATGCTTTCTTGCACAGATCAGATTACTCAAGCTGTGATACTCATACACCTTGGTGAATGCTCTGCCAACTGAGCTAAACTGCTCCATAATATATATGTGTATGTGTATGTATGTATGTATATATATATATGCACATATGTGTTTGTGTGTGTGTGTGTTTATATAGATATATATATATATGTGTGTACATGTTTGTGTGTGTTTATCTAGATATACATATATGTGTGTACATGTGTGTGTGTGTATATATATTCTAATCTTTATGAAAGTATAAAATATATATTAATATATATATACATATAGAATTATAAATTTCTCCCCCAGATATGGTGTAATAGTTAATGAACTAGAATAGCAGACTGTTTTTAGTGAGTGTCATTCTCACCGGGTGCCCCATATTTCTGGTCTTGTACTCAACTTAATAAATTACTATCTTGCTATGGGGGAATGTTTATTTGAATCACTTTCTCTGCACCTAAACATTTAGTAAGGTACTGCACACACACATGGTTGGAATGGTTAGTCGTAGGAAATGGACTCATCCACTTGAGTTCAAAACTCTGGACGAGGCTGTTTGCATTTCACATAGTGCTAATACCCTTTGGAAAGGTATTCATCCACCTACTCTCCTTTTAGCTATGGATAAATAGTAGGGCAGACAAGGCTCTTTAACCTAAGTTAGGCAACCAGTCAAGGAAAAGTAAAACTCTGAATTGAAGCCTGTTAAACTCCGCTTAAGAAATTGACCTTGTGTCACATCCTGATCATGCAAAGGGGTTGGTAAATATGTATACATTTTCATATGCATAGATACAATTTAAAAGATTTCATGTTAATAAACACACATACTCATAGTGAAAAAGTAAAGTTTGTGGGGTGTCCTATTGTTGGTATCAGCTAGACAGCAAGGGAGTCTATCCTTTTTTTGGGGGGGGTTAGCGCGTGACCAAAGAGATTTTTTTTTATGCTGAGGTGGAGTACCACATCTACTATCAGCTCCTCACTTTACTGCACAGATCAGATTATCTAAATTGTGCTACTTCTCAGGTTAGTTGATATGCTTTCCTATATTAAAAGTAAAGTGTGCTCGATATCATTCATAGAGCTTTTATATTTAAGTTACTTAATGAAGACATAAAATCAATGGTGCTTGGTAACGGTCATTTTCTCACCTATGTGATTTTCAATGATGCAATTTTCAAACCAAGTTTGGTTTGAAAATTGTATATACAAAATGACAGTTACCAAGAGCTGTTGACTTTGTCTTCACTATCCCAACTTATATGGTTATTGACATGGTAAATACTGTGTGCAAGCCAAGTTAAAGTTTTGGCAGAGGCTGTTTGTTCCTTTGCATTAATGTCCAAATAGAAAAGGCATGATACCATCTCTACTCCCAGAATAAGTATGGTTAAAATAGTAGGACACTTCTTTAACTTTGGCAAAAACGGCCAGTCTAGGAGAAGGACTATACTAAATGCAGACACACACAACACATCAGGATCCAACATAAGTTAAGGCCCATTACTTACCATTTTTTATAAACCTTGAGAAAAGCTTGAGATCTGCAGTGGACTAGAAGAATATCTGATAAAATGGATGGAGATATTTCAGTTCTGTGCAATTTGTGTGAGTAAATAAATGGATTGATCTGATATATATAACTGATTATATAGATATATATATATAACTGATTTATATGTGCATATTTATATATTCATTGTCTTTAGAGCTTGCATATTTGTGAGATACATTAATTAACTTTTATAGATTTTTATCCATAAGTAATTATGTAATTATTCAAAAAATAAAATAGTTTTTTCTTAATTATTGTCAGTTTTCAAAAAACAAAATTTTAAATGATTTATCTAATCCCCTATCAGTCCTTTTTTTTATTAAAAAAATAAAATATTAATAAAGGGAATATTAATAAAACAAACATTATTTCATTTTTTTCTGTTTTCTTTATCAATGCAATATTAATGTACTACTTATTTTACTCTTGATTTTAAGTTAAAAGAATGAATGACAAGGGAGATAATTCTAGTGGTGTATGTAAGATCTGAAAATTTTCCAAGTTAGGATATCCAAAATGTATCCATAACTTGTTTCTGGTCGCCAAAATAACCCAAAAACAATTTTACATTTATCACATGGCAAACCTAGGGGTATCTTATCATTTATTAAAAAAAAAATATCATGTTTTACCAATAATTTGTTCACAGATAAATGTATGTATATTAAAATATATATGATGTCGTTATGAAGTCAACATATGCTTTTTGTCGGTATATCTGATGAGCCTATGTATATATATATATATATATATATATATATATATATATATATATATATTGGAAAATAATTTCTGGTTGTTTTAGAAGCATGAAAAAATGAACATCAGAAACAAAATGATGAATATTGTGTTCTAAATCTTATTTACCAATATTTTGAGATGATCCCTCTTTATCAAATGTTTATGATAGACTGACTGTTATTTCCTTGTCTGTGATCTTTTTTCAGGTCAGGTTGTAGCCTGGTGGTTGATGGGCTGTCTTTGATATTGTTCTCTGTGCTGCCTCTTGTTTCTGTGGATTCTGCTCTAAGTTGGGATTGGCTGGAGTGTGAGTGAGGGAATGAGGGTTTTATTAAGGTTCTGTAGGTTAGAAGTAGTCTGCTTTTAGTGTGGAAGAAATATGTAGAAATCTTTGTATGAATTTATATTACCTAGATCTGAGTTAAAACCCTGCATGTGTGAACTAACATGTACTATCCATTTTATTTCTTTTTGTTTATGCTTTTGTGTTGATGGAAAGTTGTGATCTATCAGAATGCATTTTAAGTTGCTTAGTGTATGTCTTGGTTTGTTGAAGTGCTTCACTATAGGGTCTCAAACCAGAATAATAATTCTTATTAATTACATATCTTTACTCATTCTCAGCAAGTTTGTAGTGTTATCATCATAGGAAATGGACTCCATGACCGCAGTTCAAATCTTGGATGAAGCAATCTGGATTTCACACATTGTTAATACCCTTGGAAAAGCATGAATCCAGCTATTCTCTCTCTAACTCCAAGTAAATACTAGGGCAAGCTGGGTTCTTTAACCTTGGTACTGTAACCAGTCTAGGAGAAAGAAAACTTTGAATTCAAACTTGTTAAACTCTGAACAGATATATATATATGTTTTAGGAGATGCACGTGTAATGCTTATCATCATAAGAAATTAACACCGTGATCCGAGTTCAAATCCTTGATGAGACTGATTGCATTTTCCATAGTGCTGATAACCTTGGGAAAGGTATGCATCCAGCTATTCTCTCTCCATCTATGAGCAAATAGTAGAGCAGGTTTGGATCTTTAACCTTGGCACAGTAACCAGTCTATATATTCATCAAACCCTCCACATGAGTGACACAATTTTAATTTTGTAAGTGGAGTTTAACAAGTTTAAATTTAGAGCCTTCCTTCTCCTAGACTGGTTGCAGGTACTGTAAGCAACCTGAGTCTTTTGTTTATCAAAATGACTTGATTCGGCATTAAATGAGGGTTGATATGCTGTAAAACAAACAAACCAACTAAATAACCTAGACTGGTTGCCTAACCAAGGTTAAAGGCTCTAGTCAACCCACTAAGAGAAGGAAAACTGAATTAAAACCTGTTAAACTCAGCTTAATAATTGATGTTATGTCACATCCTGCTCATGGCAGAGGGTTAAGAAAATACACATGTATATGTTTGTATAGGTCTTTATATCTGGTTTTATATATGAATATAAAAGGATTCTATTTAATATTTATAAACAAAAAAATCTGAGATTATGTGAGTCCTTTGTATTTACCTTTTATTGAACTGATATTTACACTTTCATCTATTTATCCACTTAACTATTCATTGGCTTTTTCAGCAATCAGGAAATGTAAACCTAGTGACCTAAGGAGAAAAGTTTGATTCTTTTCTTTTTTTTAGAGAAAAGTTGTTTTAAAGACTTTTGAAAGAGTTGATATGCTACAAAATGAACCAGTAGTGTATTGTATACATTATTCATAAATGCATACATTCCCCCATAGCCAAGAATGTTGAGTGTCCTGGGTATGACTTTAAACTGCATCGTATGATGAAGTTCCAGTCCTAAAGCTATGGAGAATATGGAGTACCCCTTCATCACTATTATTACCAGGTCCACTCTGAACATGAGTGGTAGTACATGTTAGGGTCCCATATATGGGTTAAATAGACCAAAAATAAGTATTAAAGATGTATGTAAAAGAAAAAATTAAGTTTTAAAAGAAATTTGAGTACCCATCAAAGCTGAATAAAACGTAAATGTCATTGGCCTAAAATAACCCAACAAGGGTTGACATGCCATAAAATCCAGCCAACCAATGAATCCCCCATAGCCAAAAAATGTTGAAGAAGAAAGCAAAAGAAAAAATTGTTGATTCATAGTCAGCCTACACTGATGTGATTTTGGATGCTGCACAAAAGGCCTGCAATGAGCAATAAGATGGTAAGAGAGAGTGCAACCAGAAGACGATACACAAAAAAGAGGGGCACACAAAAAACTTTATCATACACAATACAATATTATTTATAATGCTTTCATTTTTTTTTAAAGGAGATTTTCCTTCTTTTAACCACCTCATTTTATTTCCATTTGCACCAAATGTTAAACACAGTTGACTGGGTACAACTAAAATATTTCGCCATAATCCACTGTGGATTGCCTTCTTGGATGATTTTTATAATCCTTTCTCTTGTTTCAATTGACAATTTCCTTTCAATTAGATATGCCCAACCACATGTTGAGGTCTACACGAACTGTCTTTGAACTGTAGGTCAGTTTGCATATCTTGGCTTCTGAGAGGATTTGTTTTAGGAATTCAAGTTACGAGATAATTCAATAATTTTTTTTCCTTAACATTGGGTTATTCCATAATATTTTCCTCTCCATTGTTTGGAAAAATAATTATATCATTAATTCAATTTTGTTTTTGTTTTATGAATATTTTACAAGGCCAGAATGTTCAGCTCTTAAAGAAAAAAATATTTTGTGTCTAATCTGTTATTAGTTTATTTACTGCTAAATAAAAACTATGATGAAAATCTTCTAAGTGTGCTAATTCAATCATTTCTGCCAGGGTAGAATATGCATGTACAATATAATACATTTATAATGTTTGCATTTTTTTAAAACACTTGTCAAAGGAAATAAAGAGAATCTGTTTTTAGGCTAAATAGTTCATCTTGCTTTTTTTGCTTTTTTTTTTAGCCAGAAGTCAAAAGTGGACATCAGGAATTTGTATGCTGATTTACAAGGCAGGTAGGTGTTTTTTTCATTTAGAAGATTGGTGCACTACTAATTGTATTCCTTCATTTGGTTTTGTTCCGTACTAACTATTGGTAATAATATAACAAATAATGAGCCTAAAAACAATTAAAAAAACAGAAATTCCAATAGCATTTTTAAAACTCTGCAATGCGTATATGTTACATAATCTATGCGGATGCATAAGATTATTGTTGGTCCCCTGTAATTCTGAGGGGATGACTCTTTTCATACCATGGCCGGGTCCTTCAATGGAAAATTACAGAAGCCCGCCAAAATACGTGAAGTCACGTGGGACCTGTTTGGTCCCCAGTTTCCAGTTAGGCGTCAGGCAGAGCGGTCAGCCATTTTATGCTCTGCCTAAACTGGAACTCACGCGCGCTATGTTAGTCAGATATTTAGTTACATGAAATGTATAGTTAAGGAAATAAAAGTTGTATAATTAATATGTTCTTGTGGTTGATGAATGTCTTGGTAACAAGACTGAGAAATGAATCCAGGACGACCAGCCAGCAAGAACATAGCAAAAGAAAGTCCAGACCTTAGAAGATTCCAGACCAAGTCAAGATGATAGAAGAAATACCAAAGACGATCAGAATACTAAAGAAATAGAATTAAAGAAAGAGGTATGCAACATTATAATTATTTAGTGCCAGTAAAGAAGGCGCTATGCAACATATAACCAATCTCCTATGACTCTCCAATGTTTATAAATACTAACATTAAAAGCTGAAGCATTATTCATTTTTAAGAGATCCTGTATTATGTGAAAAATCAGAGAATAGTAATTCTTGAAAGATGACAAAATATTTGGGTTTCTCGGTGTGAAGCTAGCCTTGATAAAGAAGTGGGGGTGTTGATGTTTTTTTTGTTTTTTTTTTCTTGGGGGGGTCAGAAATATGTAAATATAAATAATAAGAATCAGTCGTTTTTTTTGTTTGTTTTTATACAGTTTGTCCTTTGTTTACACACTCACACACAAATATTTATATATATATATATATATATATATATATATATATATTATAAACTTTTCTTGTTGCCCGTTTGATCATTGATTCAAAATTGTCATACTTGAACCAATCTGAATCTGATAAAGTATCTTTCTTTTTGTTAGTGGTCATTTTTGTGTTTTCCAATTTCACGTATGGAAAGTTACCAATTAAAAAAAGTAAATTATATCCAGAACTGAAAACAAAAGAATTTTTTTTGCCATTGTTGTTGTTAGTGTTGCTACTTGATCATTTTGTTTTTCTCTATTTTCTTTTTATAAACAAATAAAATGGCAGCTTTACAAATCTGATACAAAGAAATCAAGTTCATTAAGATAACTTAATTAGTTTACATAATCATTCTTTCTTTTTCTTTTTTAAAAAACTAATTTCTTTATTAAAAAAAAAAGAACAGAATTAAAAGTATGATTAAGTCAGTATATGAATATACATCAAACAGCTTGTACTTATATATTTAAGTTTATTCTGTGTCTTGAACATGACCATTTCTATCTATAGAGTATACACATTCTCATTATATATATATATATATATATATATACACACACACACATATATGTATATATTTATATATGCATATATATATATAATATATATATATATATATATATATATATATATATATATGTATATATATATGTGACTTACATGTTTAAGTTTATTTTTTGTCATGATCATATGTATATATACAGAGTATCCACATTCTCATTATTTAATTATATATATTATTTATATTTTTTGAAGGCAATTACAATGCATATATCGTATAAAATTCAATAATTATTGAAAATAATCATGACAAGCAAACCCGGCAAATAACATGCGCCACGTGGAACACCATACAGCTGTTTCAACTTTATTAAGTCTCATCAGCAGTGTATACCTACGATCTCCCTCCAATAGAGATCGAAATCGGAAACCAGCACACAGAGTCAGAAACTCTACCTCTGGGCGACCAGCCCGTAGCACACAATACATGCTGAATTTAACCTGTCAATGATAAACACACCACTACAATACATAGTACAGTGAGTATTGAGGTGTAAGAAATAAATGGAATTTGATCATTTGCTTTTGAAGCATTGTTATGTAAAGTATATTATTTATATTTTTTGAAGGCAATTACAATGCGAATATCGTATAAAATTCAATAATTATTCAAAATAATCATGACAAGCATCATTGGCAGGTTAAATTCAGCATATATCGTGTGCTATGGGCCAGTGGCCCAGAGGTAGAGTTTCTGACTCTGCGTGCTGTTCCCGGTTTTAATCTCTATCGGAGGGAGATCGTAGGTACACACCGCTGATGAGACTTAATAAAAGTTGAAACAGCTGTATGGTGTTCCACGTAGTGCATGCTATTTCGCTGTGTTTGCTTGTCATGATTATTTTCAATAATTATCAAATTTTATATGATATACGCATTGTAATTGCCTTCAAAAAATATAAATAATATACTTTACATAACAATGCTTCAAAAGCAAATTATCAAATTCCCTTTATATATATACACACACCAACCCCACCACATGAGCAGGATGTGACACAAGGTCAATTTCTTAAGCAGAATTAAACAGGTTTGAATTCAGAGTTTTCCTTCTCCTAGACCAGTTGCCGAACCAAGGTTAAAGAACCCAGTCTGCCCAACTATTTACCTATAGCTGGAGGGAGAGTAGAATTTCCCAAGGGTATTAGCACTAAGTGAAATGCAATTACCATGTCCAGAATTTGAACTTGGTGGGGGCGACTAGTCCATTTCCCATGACTTTAACCATTACACCACGCACTTCTAATTTAATTTATATATATATATATATATATGCATATATATACGCAAAGGGATACCTTGACTTATGAGTGCCCAAATGAGTTTCCAATTTGCCACCTGTGACCTGGTTGATTTTTTTCTTTGTGTTAAGAGCTTTGAGGCACAAGTGAGATTCAGATCTGCTTAGGTTAATGATTTCACTAAATCCATTAAAGTTTCCAAATTAATCACACTAAAAAAATATTCATTATACAAAAATTAAATATTAAAACATATCATGGCATATAGTTCATTACATTTTATTTTATTATGTTTTATAAAATACAGTGATATTTTTCTTATCTAAAAAAAAAACATTAAAAAATTAGGGTGTTCTTTGCAAGTGAGGTGGTAGGAATGGATTAATGGCATATCAGTTTATTTCAATGGCCAAATGTATTTGATATACAGGGGAATTGAGTTAAAATCTATATGAATTAAACTTGGAAATAAAGATACCACTACATATATATATATATATATATATATATATATATATATATATATTGCACACATTCATGGTGTGCCATAGATGTATCTAGATTGAAGCTGTATTTACCAAGATAGAAAGGAACAATGAATGGAATGTTAATTTTTTTCAGAATACAAGATGTTTCAAAAGTAGAAAAAATCATGATACTTTTTGACACACCTTGCATATATATATATATATATATATATATATATATATATATACTGAAATAAACAAACTGTTATAAAAACATTTTTCCTTAAACTAAAAATGTGGTCAAATATTGGCCAGTAGAGCAGGATAAAAACTAAAAAAATAAATATTTTCTCACCTGCCCATGTCAGTCTTATGACAACAAGTTCCATATATTTGTAAAAAAAAAAAAAAAAAGAACTGAAGATTGGATATTTTTTTTTTTTTTTTTTTTTTTTTTTGCACACATGAAACTTGTAGTCATTAGACTGACATGAGGAGGTAAAAAATTTATTCATCTTAGGTATATATATATATATATATATATATATAAGAGAAAGGAAATGAACCCGGTGGTATGAGTATAGATAAAAGGATATGAAAACAATACAATATGCTGTTAAAGTGAAATATGATATAAAAATATTTTAACTTTAACAGCATATTCTGTTGTTTTCATATCCTTTTATCTATACTCATATATATATGTATATATATATAAGAATTTAAGAATCTTTTATGTGTGTATGTGTGTATATATATATATATATATATATATATATAAGAATTACTAAATAATTATTGATGAATGCTATATCTGTAAGTAAACGGTGCTCAATATTGTGGATAGAGCATTTATATCTAAGGGTAGCATGAACATTGAGTCAATGGCATTTGGTTACTGATAGCTTATTGCCTATGCAATTATTCAAACTAGGTCTTGGGTTAAATAATTACATAGGCGAGATACTTTCAGTAAACAAGAGCCATAAGTTAGGGTACCATGGACATGGAGTCCATGGTACCCTAACTTATGTAGCTATACCTAAAAAAAAAATTATATGTACATGGTTGGATTAAAACATATCAATACTGAAGCCTGGTGTTTAAATAAAGATGAGTATGTATTGGAAAAACAATTATGAAGCCAGTTTCAATATTTTTTGAATGAAATGTGTTGAAGAAACACAGGATTGTGTAAATGCAGCATTCTCCATACTCACCAGACTGTGTGACATTTTCTTGTTTCCTGAACTGAAAATTCATCTCAAAGGTTAGATTCGAAGACATGGAGGACATTAACAGAAATATGAGAGCACAGTTTCACACCATAGTAAAAGTTTCAGAGATGCTTAGACCAATGGATAACTCGATGGAATAACTGTGTGGAATTACAAGGAGCATATTTTTAATTAAATTACTTTTTCATTTATTGTTCATTTTGCTTTTGTTAAATACAATTTCAGTTTTGAGAGTTTTAAAAAAAAACAACATCTTATAGGTTTTGGAACGGGAGTTAAAAGTTTGGTTTGTGCTTTGACCATAAGCCTAAAAATTCCTCTCATGATTCTATTCCAATAAGTTTTCATTAATTTGACTTGCCCTGTTGGACTGGAGCTGGAGAATACGGGGATGGCACTCTGCAGAGGTATAAGACCCCACCCTCCCAACTGGGCAACCTTTTGGCAATGGTAACAACCAGTAATGCTTGAGGATTGTGGTAGCTTAGTGGTCTATGACTCAGTTACTAAGTGGTCCATGACATGCAACACTCCATTTCAGCTCTTACTTGGGCTAGATATGCAGTCAGAAAGGCTGCATCTGATCAATCAGCTGGTCATGTCAAGCCCTAGCAACTATATGATTGTCTTGACCATATTCTTTAAATTACTCTAATGGTAAACACCATTTTTATCTTATAGAGTGTCTGAAGGTCAAACATTATTAATAGTGTTGAGAAATTTCTGATATAAGGTGTGTGTTAAATGTCCGCTCCTACTTATAGACTAGGCCAGAATCATGTGATCTATCTCTTGGCCAATCACTGGCAGTACTCTGAGGTTGATACTATACTTAACCGACCCTACTGGCCATAATTACATTGACATCCATGGACGACGGACATAGGATTAAATCACTGGACCGTTACCAATATGCATGATAGGACTTATACACTTATCAAAGGATTCCATAACACAGGACTTTCTTTAAGCCCTTTTCAACTGGCAGTGTATGGCATTTAAAACTTTACAAATAGTGTTGATGCTAATGAAAATTATTTCTAACAATTTATTAATACTCAAAGTTAAACAAATTATATATATATATATATATGTATATATACAAGATTTGACATTAAATAACCCACAAGGGTTGATATGGCATTAAGTACCAACCAGCCAATAGTTTGACCTCCTATAAGGGGAGGTAACTCCTGACCAGAAGCTGAGATTTAATTATCAACATATATGTATATTCTGCCACAGTAATTTCATAAACTTTATAAAGCATCTTTTTTAAAAACTTTTTATTCCAGTCAGTTTGTGTATTTTGTTAAATAGTTATCTATTTTTATATCCTTATCTGACTGTAGCTATTTGGCCCCAATTCTTATGTCTTAGAATTCTATCATTTTGTTGTTGCTGTTGTTGTGTGCAACCAATTCACTGAGTTTCAAGAATCTAATAAGTCCACAGATTACTTTTCCTTGTCATTGTTCATCTTGGTGTGCAAAATATGGGAAATAGGAAAAAAAATGGTAGAAAAAAAATATAGTAATGTCAGGCAAATAACATAAAAAAAAAATCTACAATACAAAAAAAAAACAACAAAAAACTCTATAACTTGTTCGTAATAAAAATGCAAACAGAAAAGTATTAAAAAAATGGTTGAACCATTACAAAGCTTAAAAAAAAAGTTTCCACTAAGAATATAAGTTTCTACAATAACAAGAAATAACAAATATTATATATTTTGTTATTCATAATATGATCACAGTTCCCATAAAAAATATGGGATTACTTACGTATGGATCGAAACTTTTGATGAAGATCAGAGATCTGTGTATTCTGTTTTATATTAAAGTGTTGTTCACCTATCCCCTCCTACCTAGTATCAGATTATTAACTCTCTTACCTTCTGGCTGATATTAAAGTGTAGTATCAGTTCTTCCTTGTTAACCAAGTTCTTATCTATTGATAAAAGTAAAAGATGTCGGGGTCGCCTAAAGTCTGTATAAGCCAGAAAGTGAGGGAGTCTATCACCTTTTCACTAACAGTAAACCAAGGAGATTGTTTTGGCATTGAGGCGAGCACCACACCTACCATCAGCTCTTCACTTTACTGCGCAGATCACTGTGCTACTCATACGCTCAGTTGGTGAGGGCCGGTATCGAACCAGGAATCTTGTGGTTCCTAGTCGGATGCTTTATCAATTGGATAATCAAATGGCAAAGATTAATAAAAGCCTAGTACCCTGGTGATGAGATGATTGTCCTTTTCTCACATATATCTATGACCATGGCTTATATTCTATCCTTGTGGGAAAAAGTTACATACTGAAGATATAACATCCATATAAAAAGTAAAGTTTGCAAGGTGGCCTATTGTCGGTATCAGTGAGGGAGTCTTTCCCCTTTTTGCTAGAACTAGACTAGGGAGATTCTTTTGTGCTGAGGTGAAGTGCCACACCCACTGTTAGCTCCCAACTTTGTTAAAGTGGGGAGCTGATGGATCAGATTACCTAAGTTGTGCAATTCATACGCTACTCATACGCTGAATTGGTGGGGACCGGTATTGAACTGAAACCTTGTGGTTCCAAGGCGGATGTTCTACTGACTGAGCTAAACTGGAACCTAACATCCATATACTGTTAGGATTGTTACAATATATATATATATATATACACACACACACACACACACACATGTGTGTGTGTGTTAGGGTAGTGTAGACATTGTAAATCGTACTTGTTGACAGTCAGTTTCTTGCCTATACAATCATTGGACCAAGTCTGAGAGATTTATATATATTGACCAACCCCTCCACATGAGAAGGATGAAACATATGGTCAATTTCTTAAGTGGAATCTAATAGGTTTAAATTTAAAGTTTTCCTTCTGCTCTACTGGATGGCTAATAAAGGTTAAAGTGCCCAGTTTACCTACCTATTTACCCATAGCTGGAGGTAGAGTAGTTGGATTCATAACTTTCCCAAGAGTATTAGCATGAAATAAAAACAGCATCATCCAGGATTTAAACCAGTGTCACTATGTACATTTCTTATGATGATAACCATTACACAACACACCTACAGAGATATATATGCTCTATCACCTTTATTAAACACTCTTAATTTATAGACATAGCAAACAATTATGGGACAATAGACAGTCACCTGATTCGAAGTGTCAGCATTGCCTGGCCACTCAGACTGCTATCTAGGAGATATCCCATATGCATAGGTGGTGGTTGGTTTAAGTTGTGACATGAAGGGCCAGGATGTTGGAAACTATGAATTGATGTACCTGGATAGAGTGCGACTGCCTACTTTATTATCATGGTACCAGTGAATGTTGGGAGAGAATTTGGAAGTGATGAGAGACCATTCTGATTTTTCACAGGTGAGATGCTTTGGAAGTGAAAAGACCTCATCAGCAGACTTTTGCTTTTGGGAAATCGATTACCTGTATCAATTTTTTTCATACATCAGCCATGTTTTTTTCTTTTTTTTTCTTTTTTTTTTCTCTTTTTTTTTTCTTTGATATCCTGTATCAGTTAAATTTTGGATTTAATTGGATGAATTGATTTGTTTCCTTTTTTGTTGTTCATATCTTTTAGTGGGCTGAAAGTGGTGTAATGGTTACAGTCATAGGAAATGAGAAGGTTATTTTGGATTTCAGTTAAACTCCGATTAAGAAATTGACCTTGTGTCACATCCTATTTGTTCATTAAGCAATAGCAAATACTGTAAGCAAAATTACTTGATTTGGCATTAAATGTCTTGAAATGGGTTGATATGCTGTAAAACAAAACAACCAACCAAAAACTTTACATTTTCTATCTGATTTTTCACTGAATTTTTTGAAGTTTCTTTGCTACGATTCTTGTCAAAATGCATGTCACCATTTCAATTTTTAAAGATCACCATTTGACATTGAACAGTGTCCTGAGTATGATGTTAAACTGCATCTAATAGCAAAGTTCCAATTCTGGAGATTGGGGTGTGTGAAATATCTCTTCATTGCATTCCTCCCAGGTACACTCTGGCCCGGAGTTGTACTGTCTGTTAGGACCTCATTTATGTATTAAATAGAAACAAAATGAGTTTTTAAAAAATATTCAAATACCATCAAGAATGAAAAGTCTTCATAAAATAACTCAACAAGGATTGACATGCCATAAAACCCAACCAACCAACCATGACATTGTATGATCAACATTGGATATGAAGTGATTAGCATATCTGAAGTTTATGGACAGAAACGATTCTATGTCGACAATGATAACATTTGATTTGATTTTTCTCTGATGGCCAAGAAACATGAACAAAACTTTTGAGAATCAATAGATTGCCAATAACAACACAGACCCAGTGAATTCCCATTAATAGTGGTGTGTGACCAAGGGGCTTCTGAGGTTTTTTCATATATATATATATATATATATGTATTTATAGGGGATATAAAAAGTGTAATAAATAAGATGAAGAGGTTGGTAGAAAAGATAATGGAAGAGTGAAATACAAATTTATATGAATATGTGTATATATTTCTATAATACCAATATAAAATAATGATAATACTGATGATATTAAAAAGAGAGAATGGGAGCAAAAATATCAAAGAAAAAGTAAAAAGATAAGAAACTTGGGAAAGAAAGAAAGAATGAAAAGAAATATGAATTGAGATGAAAGAAAACGAAAGAAGAATGAATCGAGAAAGAATACAAGAAAGTATAAATTGAAAAGAAAAAAAGAAGTAAGAATCGAGAAAAAATAAAAAGGAAGTATGAATTGAAAAAAAAGAAAGACATAAGAATTGAAGAAGAAAAAAAGAATAAGGAAGTATAAATTATACAGAAAAAAAGATGTAAAAATTGAGAAGAAAGAAAGAAAAAGGAAGTGTTAATTGAGAAGAATGAGAAAAGGAATTATAAATTGAAATGAAAGAAAAAAGTAAGAATTGAAGAAAGAATGAAAAAAGAAAGAAATTAGAAAGAAAGAACAAAGAAAAACAAATTGAGAAGAACAAAAAAGTATTAAGTTTTAAACAGAAAAAATTAAGATATTTTAATTTTTCAGGTTTATTTTAACTTTTTCCATGTTCCTTTTTTCTGTTCTTTTTTTGTTTTTCATTTTCTTTTCTATTTTCATCTTTTTTTTTTCTATACCCGATTCTTTTATTTCTTTCTTCATTCCTTTGTTCTTTTTCTAAATTCCCCAACTTTTTTGTTTATTTTCCGCCTCAGGTGTCACATCTTTTCATCTCACTTTAAATGAATATTTCTTTATTCACCTTATTTTCATTTAATATCTTCTTTATTCCTCTTTTTTTTTCATTTCATTTATCATCTTTCACCTTGTTATACTTTCATATCTTTACATCTATTTTTTACTTTTATTCTATTTTTACTGTTTCAGTCTTATGTATACACAGATTCCTTTTACTCATTCATTTCCACCCTTTTTTTTATTCATCAGTTTCACATAGACATTAGCCTTCCATATATGATAGTGACAAAAATTTGGTTCCTGGATTTTTCCTCAACTTTCATTTCTTAATGCTTTCTTTTTGCTTTACATTTTGTTATTCATTATTTTATTATACATATACATACACACTTATATATATATGTGTGTGTGGTATTTTATATTTTGTTATTATTTTATTGTATATATATATATATATATATATATATATATAATGGTTTGGGCATGATAGGAGGTAAAGGGTTTCATATCCTTAGCAATAACAAAATCTTTTTTCTTTTTTTCTATTTTGTTCACTATCCTATATGAAACTATTCACCCTCTTCCTCCACATCAGGTTAAATGACCTCCTCCCCCTAGACCCCCACCCAACATCCCTGACCGTTACTGTCAATACTCTTCTTTCTCTTTCACTGCAACTAGAGTTCAGAGATGCTTTTAAAGGACTTTTTTTTTCATTTTTCTTATTCATTCATTTTGTCTCTTATTTATTTATTTATATTCTTTAATCATTTTCACAGAGATCTAAGCCACCCATTTCTAAACTTCATCTACTTTTTGGCCAAACTTTTGAAAGCAAGACATTTATTACTTATCTTTTTATTTACTGATATATATGTGTGTATGTATGTGTGTGTATATATATATATATATATACACACACACACACATATATATATATTGTTGAAGAGGTTTATTTGTGACTTTTTATTTATTTCTATCTTTTATTTTTTCTCCATCTTTTTCTCACTGTGATTTTGGTCGGTTTTATCATTGGAAATGTTTCAGAGAGAGCTTGAAGACCAGAAAAATGGCATTATTCTTTGTTAGCCACTGAGCGTAAGGTTTTTTCTTTTTCCTGCCTTTTACTTTTATATATATATATATATATATATATATATATATACACACACACACATATACATATATATGATATTTTTTTGCCAGGTCAAAGAACCTTAGAAGTTAATGGCGAGATCAAGTAATTTTTTTTCCTCCCACCCATTTTTATTTCTTATATATTTTCCTCTATTTTTTTCCTGCTGTTTCTTTATTATTATTTTTTCTTTTCTGAATTTTTCTTATAGTACTCAAATATTTGAATCATACAATGATTATAGAATATCAGAAAAGAGAGAGAGAGAGTGGACTCATAATAAATTTGACTTCTGTTTATTTGCTGGAGAATCACTAGCTTAATATTTATTCGGAAGACCTTCTCTGGTGCAAAGGAACAACAATCTTACACAATTTTTATATCTTTTCTATAAAAAAACTGAAAAGGGAAAATAAATAATAAAGTGAATATGTAACACAAGTTTTGTGAGAAGAAAAAAGAAAAGAAATGGCATACTACTTAATAGCTACAATTTAATAACCCAATGGAATGTGTATTCAATTTGGAACCACAAGATACACTGTTTATAGAGGTTGTTATAGCTTAATGATTACAGCATAAGAAAAGAAAATTCAGAACTGCAAGGTTCTATTGTACATACACAATTAAATGTGCATACTCCCTTTCCACTGAAAGCATAGGTTACTGCTAGATCAGCAAAGTTAAGCAGCTATGAGCCTGTTTCATATTTAATTGGGTGACCATTTAAGCAGGTACTGTAGGACACATGAGTCCTTTATTTATTGAAATGATTTGATTTGGCATTAAATAACCCAAAATGGGTTGGTATGCCATAAAATAAAACAATGGTTTCCTATTCCTTTTCATAGACTGTCCTGTCTGTATCCCCTGCTGAGGTGTAAGACCTACACAAAGAGGTATCCTGGGTATGACATTAAACTGCAGCAAATGGTAAAGCTCTAATTTTGGACATTTGGGGAATGCTGAGTACCCCTATATTGCCATTATTCTCTCTAGCACAGAAAGATAGTATCTATTAGGGCCTCATCTATGGGTCAAATAGATTTTTTTTTAAATTAACAGTATTCTGTATTCCCTGCAGAGGGGTAAGACCCCCCCCAAAAAAAAGGGTATCCTGTATGTGACTTTAAACTGGATCTAATGGTGAGACTCCATTTCTTGAGATATGGGGAGTGTAGTGTACTCTTTCATTGCAATTACTCTTAGATCCACTTTGAGACAGAGAAGTAGGGTCAAAGAGATCTATTTACAAAATAGCTTAGAATACGCTGACCAGATCCCCTGCAGAAGACTCCTCCAAAACGGATGTCCTAGGTATGACACTAAACTGAATCTGATGGTGAAGCTCCAATTTTGGAAATCTGAGGAGTGTGGTGTACTATTCTGACTCGGAGGGGTAATACCTATTAGGCTCCCATCTATAGGTCAAATAGATTTTTTTTTAAAATTAGCCTAAATATGCTGACTATATGTCTGCAGGGGGGTAAGACTCTTGGGTATAACACATCTGGGGAGTGTGGAATACTCCTTCATTGGCATTACTCCCAGGAACACTCTAATTCAGAGTGGTAGTACCTGTTAGGGTCCCATTTTTTAGTCAAATAGTTCTGTTTAAAAATGATTTGTATTTAATAGGATTGTGTACAAAACTTTAACCTTTAGTTATAAATAACTCTTGACAAGTTGACATGCCGTTAAAATCAATCACTTTAAAAGAAAAGTATATTTTCCACCACTGACAAAAAATAGAGATGGCAGCACACTGAATGATTTCTTCATACTCTATTTGTAGAAATGTATTTTCTGCTATACAAAGTAGTGCAGTCCAAAAATATAGCACATGAAAGGAAAAGTATAACTGAATTCCTACAAACAGAAGTTGTGCCATCTATGCTCTTTAGTCTTGGCCTGGCAACCAGTCTAGGAGAAGGAAAACAAATTCAAACCACGTGTACTCAGCTTAAAAATTAACTTATTGTTACATCCACAGAAAGCGATGTTAATATAATGAAAAGCATGGCCTGCTATAGGAAGATTATCTGTCATATGGAAATCTGATCTCACTGACAAGTTAAAGTGACAATTCTTCCAAGCCATAATTTTATCAGTGCTACTTTATGGCTGCACCACTTGGACCTAACGAAGTACCTAAAAATAAGCTAGATGGGAGTTGCACAATAATGCTGCACGAGCAGGTGCACGGCCACTTGCCACTTATCACACAGACCATCCAAGTAAGATGAACAATACATGCTGGGGAAGCACGGTCGAACTCATAAGTGACGTCCTCCTATGGAAACCAGCACATAGGCACGCCAGTGTGGGCCGCCCAGCAAAGACCTACATAGACCAGCCTGCGCAGATATTGGATTCTGCACAGAGGACCTACCAAGAGAAATGAATGGAAGGGATGGGTGGAAAGATTGTGTGACATGATGATGATGACATATATAGCAGAGGGGTTTAATTGATACTTAGATGCAGAAAAATGGAGGTGTGCTTAACAACGGTTATTGGCATAAGAAATCAAATTTGTGACCTGAATTCCAAATTTGGTCAAGGCTGCTTGCATTTGACTTTGAGATAATGTCCTTGAAAAAAAAGCATGAATCCATGCCCCTCAACTGTGAATGAATAATAAGACTGGACTCTGCCTTGGTAAGGCAACCTAAACGAAGCCCTGTTGGCTGGAGCTGGAACTGGAGAATATACCAATTTCAACTCTATAGAATGACCACCTGTTAGCCATGGGTGACGGCACATGATGCTTAAGGAGGGAATCCTGTTGGCTGAGCAGTCCATGACATGCAACACTCCTGTTTGGCCCTTATTAAGGCTAGACAGTGGATCAGTCGGCTGGTCACGTCAAGCCCTAGCACCTATATGATTGTCCCAACCCTGTTGCACTTATGGTAAAACCATATTTTATCATATATGCTAGAAAGCAGAGCTGAAGGTCTTAGTATCCTGGGTAGGGCGTCTAGTGGTGAGGTTCCAATTCAGTAGCTCTTGTCATTACTCCCAGGTCCACTCTTGCCCGGAGTGGTAGTATCTGTTATGGTCCCATCTATGAGTTAAGTAGATAAAAAATGAGGAGTTTGAATACCCAACAAGAATGAGTAAAACAAAATCGTCTTCAGCATAAAATAATAAATAAATAATAAAAGTGTTGACATGCCATAAAGCCAACCAACCAACCAGCCAAGCATCTAAGACATGGAAAACTGAAATCAAATCAGCTGTATTCCGTTTGGAAATTCACCGGGCTGCATCATACTTGGGGGCGTATGAAAAGATTGCTCCTGTTTCATCAGCATTCACCTTCAGGGGCGCCCAAGTACCGGACAATCAACCTAGCCTTACCCCTTTTAGACGAATAGGTAGATATTGCCTTGGGTGGAGGTGCCCCTCAAACTGAGCTGTTATTTTCATAAACAACCACCGGCATAAAATGCTAGGTGGTGAATTCAATAGAAATATATAAAAGCAATTAGAATAATTTTTTTTTAGATATTAAACTTCATTTAAACTTTTTTCTGTTTTCATGTTCGTTTTTTTTTTCTATTTCTATCATTTTTCATTCTCCACCTGATTCTTAGAATTTATTTCTTCATTCCTTTGTAAATTTTTTTAAAAGTCTACATGATACAGCATCATTAGTGTTAGGAGCACATGTGTTATGCCTACTGGATATAAGAAGATAATATATATCTTTTAGTGAAGAAAAAGCGTTTCTATAAAGTCGAAATTTGAAAGAGTTTAGCATTAATTTTGTTTTAGAACCTTTAGCATTTCAGCAAACAATTTAATTGACTAATAGAGGAAATAGATGTTTGTTAAAAGCGAAAGTCAGTTAAATCCGAATGTATCATCGGTGAACATCTTATTTTTTACCTGTTTCTTTTTACTGTAAAAAAGCTATAGTAGTATACAGTGGTTGCAAGTTGACTATGAAAGTATCAGTGTTTAAGTAGTTAATCAGCCGAACATTATGGCTGTTGATTGGCGGGGGGGATAGACCACGTGATCTCACCTAGTCTATAAATTTAGGTGGGGAATTGTAGCACACCTTATATACAACACTATTCCAACAAATATACATTATTGTACAATAAGTAGTCGATGGAGTGGCCTATTGTCGGTATCAGCCAGTCAGCGAGGGAGTCTATCCCCTTTTCACTAGCGCTAGACCAGGGAGATTTTTTGCGTCCGAGGTGGAGCGCTACACCTACCATCAGTTCCCCGCTTTACCGCACAGATCCCTGTGCTGCTCATACACTGAGTTGGTGAGGGCCGGTATTGAACCTGGAACCTTATGGTTCCGAACCGGATGCTCTACCAACTGAGCTAAGCCGGCCCTTGTACAATAGATAACACACATACAGTACTGTACATTCATCATCATGTCGCGCTATTAGCACGAATATCCATGACAATATCTCTCCAGCCGTCCCTATCACTCATTGTTCATGGGAGGTCCTCTACGCAGCATCCAGTATCCGCATAGAGCTGGTCAATGTACGTATTTGCTGGCCGGCACACACTGGCGTGCCCGTGAGCTGGCTTCCACAGGAGGGCGTCAATTATGAGTTCGTCCTTGCTTCTCCAGCAGTCTCCTGCCCGTCTTACTCTGATGGTTTTGGTGATATGGGGCAGGTGGCCGTACAGCTGTTTTCTCGTGGGGTGTTGTTTCCATGTTTTGTTTAGGATCGCACGCAGCGTTCTTGTGCAGCTCCCATCTATTTTTTTCTCTAGGCGCTTCGTTAGGGTCCAAGTTGTGCAGTCGTACAGCAGCACTGACACGATAACGGCTTGGAAGAATTATCTCTTTAACTTGTCTAACACACATACAATATTGTACAATAGATAAGATAATATACTGTACTGTTTTTGGCATTTTACCGTCTACTAAAGACGATGGCGTAGTGTCCAGTTTTTAATTATCTGCAACTGCGTGAGTGGTTGAACAGACCAATTTCTGAATGGCAATCTCTGGAGCAGTGACTGCAAACAAACAGTGATGCTTGCTGTAGTTGCTGTTGTCTCTCCTTCCTTTTGGCTCTCTTTTCCGTAGCGTCTTCTTTCTTCTCTTTTTCACTCCTTTTCGTTCCTTGTCTGACGTGGAGTCACCATGTTGCACACACAGTCTTCTGCACAAGCCTCCAATGTGTTAGTGTTAATGTGGCATGTCTTCATGTTTCTCTTACAGACATCTTTAAAGCGCATGCGTGGTCTCTCTACTGGTCGGGTACTCTCTGCTAATTCGCCATACAGTAGGTCTTTGGGGATGCGGCTATACCGTACTGTACAATTCATCAAATATATACAATGCTGCACAATTCATGAAACATTTACAGTGATGTACAATAGATAAAACATATACAGTACTGAACAATATATGAAACATATATAGTTCTGTATAATAGATAAAAGTAACAGTTCTGTACAATAGACCAAACAGAAACGTACGGTACAAAAGATTAAACATATACAGTACTCTACAATAGATAAAACATTCTTTATTAGACAATTGATGAAACATATGCTGTATTTTACAATACCTGAAACATAGAAGCAATCTGGCTTTGAAGGGCGGTTTAACGGCAGGGAATGTTCGTAACAGAACCTTGATCAGCTTTAAGGTCGAACGTTTTCCCGGTCAGCTGGTCCTCCATTGCAATGGAATGGTTAGGATGAGGGTTGGTCTTTGATGCTTAAAGCACCCCTAAAGTACCCGGACCCTTGTGGTTCCGAAGCGAATGCTCTTGCGACTGAGGTAAACCGGCCCATTTATGTCATTTAAAGTTAAAACAACTATTCAACTATGTAAATCGTGAATTCCAAGGGGTGAAAATATTTACCCGCTCACCAGCGATATATGTTGTTGCTATGGATCTGGGGAGTTTAGAGTAGCCTTTTATTGCCATTACTCTCAGATTCACTTTGACACTGTTTTCTTTGAAAAAAGTTTATTTTCTTGGCAATTCAATTTTTAAAAAAAGCAATTAAAAGTTTGACATTATGAAATGTTTAGCAGAATTTATTATGTGATTTTTTTTTTAGGAGAATTCATGTTTTTTTGTTTTACTAAAATAAATCATGTATAGAATCTTATAAAAAATCTTCTAATTTAATTCTTATCTTTATAGAAAAATTTTTTTTTTTTATCGCTTCATTTTTTTTTTTTTTTTTTTTTTTTTTTTTTCAGATTTCATAAAATGAAATAAGGAGGGGAAACTTCGTAAAAATATTTCCCCTTATTTATTTTACGAAAAAACTATTTAAATATAATTTTGCCAACAGGTGAATAAGTATAGACATTTTCGTGCCTGTAGTCCTAATTTGTTTTTGGCTATGTTAAATTTCAATTGTTTTAATGGTGAGAAAATGTGAACATTGTTTTCGTTTATAATTTTCATTATTTCCGTAACCTGAAAATTAAAAAAAAAAGATCATCAGGTTTTTTTTTAATGATTCTTCTTTGGGATGGTCCAAAATTGTTGAAGATAATATAAAGCTTTATTTAAGTTTCATTGTGTTAAATATAGGGGAGGTGAATTGGACGTCCCATATAAATACACGCAATCCAATGACTATTATTAAATAGAAATGATTACTTGAATTCATATAATTATTCGTAATAGATAGGAATACTAAAAACATAATATATTTCATATAACTGTGAGGTAAACAGTCTTAAGAAATAACTACACAAAAATGTCAGTATAAATGTATAATGAACACAATTACCTAACATTTATTCATAAAACAACCTTAGACGTGTTGATATACCGTAAAAAATCAAAACGGGCATAATTTAGAAATAAATTCAACTAGAAAAGTAAAGGTTAAGTTGCTTTTCCTTTGTAATCATCACAGAGAGAGAGAGGGGGATTTATGTTGGTGTGTTTTCGAATGTGAGAGAGTCTACTGAAAAAGGGGCGGTTCGTTTTTTTTTTGTTTTTTGTTTTTTTATTTTAGTATATTTTATTCACCATTTTGCGTTGGCTATCTGACGAGACGAGGTTCATTTATGGAGTTACCGGGCGAATTAAATTTATAATAGCCAAATAACGGCTTGTTGAGTTTTTCTTTCTCATTGAACGTGTACATATTGCTCTCTATATAATTAATTTATAAATTATTTAACATTGAACTCACTTAGGGATTTGAAATAATCGTTGTATAAATCTATAGGTGTGCATCTGCATGCATTGTGTATATAGGGAGGATATAGATGATCCCAAATAAAATCATCCTCAACTTACCTGTCAATTAGATACTTTTAACTTTTTATGTATAATATAAAATTCTTTAAACATGTTTGCTTAATGACTGTTGTTAAATAGAACGAGATAATCAATTTCAAGTTAAAAATATTTTGAGTTTTAGTCCAATGACACAAGTCCATCACAGGAATCCGCAACATTTGTACAGCAGTCCTTCAAGACGCGCACACAAGAAAACATCTGTTGTTCACGTCAAGTTTAACAAGTCCAACCCCCCACATCTAGTGAGCAAGTCCACTTCCTTCCTCTTCCAAAAAAATGATTGTCTGCTTACGAGCGACCATGAACAGTCCGTATCTAGTAAGGTCGAACTCTTATTTTCATTGATGCGTACGGCAATTGCGAGTTGCACTTCATTAACAGGCTGATTGAAAAGTAACTCCCTATTTTAAACTATTTATATTTTTTTATACGCAGTTACATTTTTCTCAATTCTTTAATGTGTGTTCCTTAATATACAGAGTGATTAAAAAGTAACTCCCTATTTTAAACTATTTATAATTTCCTTCAAATGCAGTTTCATTTTTCTCAATTCTTTAATGTGTGTTTCTTAATATATACAAGATGGTGCTCCTCCACATTTTGCTAATATTGTTCGTGAATAGCTGAATCACCATTTTCCCGGAAGCCCTGATTTAACACCCCCGACCTTTCCCTTTGGGGATTGTTGAAGGAGCAATTTTACTGTATGAAACCAACCACTTTGGAAGAACTTAAAGGATGAATACTAGAATTTATTTCTGCCATTCCTCGAGGTCCTGGGAAGAGCAGTTGATGCGATTCTCGAGCGGTTTGAGAGGCTGGAGGCGAATGCTGATGCCCATATAGAATTTCAAATAAATCTCCATGTTATGTATGTTCTTCTTATATTCATTTCTTTTGTAAAAAATAATGATTTAGAAATAAATTATAAGATTTCGGGGAGCCGACCGGCGCTAAATCTTGGCTCATAAACCGGACGATTGCAGGATATATGACCTACTGCGTCGCACTTGTAACGTATCCGGAATGACTGCCTTCCTGTGTACGGTCCTTTGTAGTCCTTTGCAAAATGATCGGGACCATTGCAACGACGGCATGTGATTATGTCACGTGGGGGTCTCCTGTAGGAGGCTTCTTCGTCTCACTCCGTGTTGTTCATACAATTGTAACTACCAGACCCCACTCCATTGCCGCGTCTTTCATAATTTCCTGTGCTTGAGCCCATAGCTGGTCGATAGATAGCTCGTCTATCCTGGTCAAAATGCGAAGGAGACGTTTCATCTGGTCTGGTCATCCTCGTAGGAACGCACATGCCAGACCGCGGTCGCTCAATCAGTCGAACAAACTGAAGGTTTCCGCCACTCCGGCCAAGTAGACATTGACCTCGTGACAGAACCATCGCTCGGCGAATTGCTTATATACCATAAACCCATCAGTGACAAAAGCCGTATCAGCCATGTCGGCTAGGGCTTTAGAATACACCGACTGCACCTCTGCAGAGGGGTAAGACGCTAAATAATCCTTGTATAAATTATATATATGCATGCATTGTGGATATGCGGAGGATATCGATGATCTCTTATAGAATCATTCCCAACTTACCTATCTATTAGATACTTTTAACTTTATATACATTCTTTAAACATTTATTTGTTAGACTGTTGTTAAATAACCCAGGTAATCAATTTCACATTGAAAGTATTTTGAGTTTTATGGGCCAATGGGGCTACCTGTTGGCCGTGCGTGGTGACACGTGATGCTTAAGGATCGCACCCTGGTGGCTGGGCTGTCCATGATATGCAACACTCCATTTTGGTCCTTACTTGAGCTAGACGGTTGTTCAGTGAGGCGCCTTCTGATCAATCGGTTGGTCATATCAAGCCCTAACACTTACACGATTGTCCCAACTCTATTGCCCTTATGACAAGTCCCAACCATTTTATCATGTGCTTGACGTTGGGGTGGTGTGTGGTCTTATTGTCCTGAGTATGACGTTAAATTCTATCTGATGGTGAAGTTTCAGTTCTGGAGCTGTGGGGATTGTGAAGTATCCCTTCATCATCATCATTACTCCCAGGTCCACTTTGACACGAAGTGATAGTACCTGTTAGGGTCAATCTATGGGTTAAATAGAACAAAATGAGTTTTAAAAGTGTTTAAAAAAATGAATTTAAAAGAAATTGAGTACCAATCATTAGTGAATAAAACAAAACATCTTCAGCATAAAATAACCCAAAAAGAATTGACATGCCGTAAAATCCAACCAAACAACCAACAAAAAAGCCGTGTATAGTGCGGATTTTATCGAGCTGAAATCCTCCTTTTTTTTCTTCTCTCAAGTGCTGGTAGACAGTAAACGCACCACCCATTAGCCCAAAGAATATTATGGGTTCAGGATGTTTAACTTAATATATCTTATAAACCAACTGAGCCATCTCGGTCCACTTCACCATGGATGGTTCAGACCGGTGGTTCATTAACATTTTCAGGGTAGCGCCTCCTTAGCTTCCCAGTAGATATCTAGTTCCCCACATCATACATATATGCGAATATACTAGGTGTACCAAAAAAAAAAAAAATCGTCTGCTACGTTTTTAAAAAAGGAATTAAAATTAATTAAATCTATTATTTAAGGTCAAACTTTTGTCTAAAACGATAAGTAGTAACATAATTACCATCATTATAAAAAGAAAAATATCATTACATTAGCAATTTATTTTTAATATATCTAAAACGATTTATTTTGGTCAGTTTTGTTCGCCGACGCCATTTTTGGTTCTTTTTAAGTGGTTTTATTGGTTTGTTTACAATTTTAAAATAACATTCGCGGTTGCAAAAAAAACTTACCAAAAATCAGGTAATTATCCGTTTTTAATGAAATTTTCAGTATTGATTTATCAATTAATGAATTTTATAATGCATCAGTTATTTTATTTCAAAACTTTAATTTAGTATTTTTGCTATGAAAAATTAATATATAAAATTCATTTAAAATATGAAAAGCCTGATGTTAAGTTTAAAATGTTATATTTTTAGATTCTAGAAATAAATATCTACTTAATGCAAACCTTATTTTATTACATAAAAGTATCCTTTTTTTTAATTATCGAAATGAGTAAAAAAGAAATCTCCAAAAAATTAATTATTTATTATTTTTTTACATTTTAATTTCCAATTTTCGGTATTTATTTTCTCATAGAAAAGCCACCGTAATAATTTTTTTTTTGTTTCTATTCATAACTTCGGTCTTTTATCTCTTTATTTATACTGTAATTAGAAAACTATAAGTCCAACTCGAAAAAATGTTCCGCCCCCAACATAAGGGGGGGGGTCAAAATTAAGTGACTGAAAAAAATGAGAAAGTATATATATATATATATATATATATATATATACACACAAATAGAGGGTGGGTTAAAATAATTAGATAGTATTTGTTTTTGTATTGTTTGGTTGTAAGGTTTATTCAGTTGGAAAGGTTTAGTATTATTGCAGGGGGTGGGGCCTTGTTTGGTGCGATAGTTATTAAAAGGTTTAATATTTTTGCGTCGGTGTTGATTCTATTTTATTCATATTAGGTTATTCATTCTTAATTTTTTGCCTACTTTAAACCACTAAAAAAACAGTACATTAATTTTTCTATTTAACCATATCATATATATATATATATATATATATAGGAATAACTCTGGGTAAATAGTAGGTTAGATTGGGTTATTAAACCTTGATATAACAACCGGTTCCTTTTGTTGTCTCTTTTTACATCAGTTCACAATTTTTCAATTCCTTTTAGCCCAATTCTGTGTCTTGGCAATATAAGTTACGTTCCCTCATACTATTGTTGGCACAGAAACGCCTCCGTCCGCTGTCCAAACCCTATTGCCCTTATGGCAAGCCCCAACCCTTTTCATAATCGCGGAGGGTCTTAATGTCCTGGGTATGACGTTAAATTCTACCTGATGGTGAGGTTCCAAATCTGGAGCTCTGGTGAATGTGAAATACTCCTTTATTGCCATTAATCCCTTGTCTACTCTGATCCGGAGTGTTAGTACCTGTTAGGTTCCCATCTATGAGTTAAATAGAAAAACATGAGTTTAAAAAAATTGTTTAAAAATTAAGTACCCATCAAAAATGAATAAAACGAAAACGTCTTCGGCATAAAATGACCCAATGGGTTAACATGCCGTAAAACCCAACCAACTAGCTTTTCGACCCACTCCGTGTCTTGGCAATGTGAGATATGTTGCCTCGGACAGTTGTTGGCATGCAAAAGCCTTCGTTCCGCTGTTACGACCCCATTGCCCTTAAGGCAAGACCCAACCCTTTATATCATATATGTGCTAGAAGGCAATTGATGAGGGTCTTAATGTCCTGGTTATGACGTTAAATTCTATCTGGAGTTCTGGAGAATGTGGAGTACCCCTTCATTGCCATTACTCCCTGGTCTACTCTGACCCAGAGTGGTAGTAACTGTTAGGGTCCCATCTATGCGTTAAATAGAAAATCATGAGTTTCAAAAATTTGTTGAAAAAATTGACTACCCATCAAGAATGAATAAGACAAAAACGTCTTCGGCATGAAATGACCCAATGGGTTGACATGCCGTAAAGCCCTAACCAACCAGCCTTTCGACTCACTCTGTGTCTTGGCAATGCGAGTTATGTTGCCTCGGACAGTTGTTGGCACGGAAAAGCTTTCATCTCGCAGGTGTAGAAAGTGGCGCAAGTAATACGCGGTATCCGATTTCGTTGGCCTAGTCCTCGTCATTTGGTCTAAACAGATTTGAAACAAATTTGAAAACAAATTTTAAATGTATCTTCATAGCGTATTCCCACCCTCCCAGCTAATTGGTATTATTAGATCCCACTGTAAACAAACGTACGTATTTAGCCATCCAGAGCTGAGGAAGTTGCGATAAAATGTAATTGATAATTTCGAAGCTACACGCGAGCCACCGCCACCGCCGCCGCCGCCACTCGGCTCGCAAGTCATTCAATAGCATATACTCCTTTTCGGACAATTGGCTTTATTAGATTAAATTATTATTTAAACCAGCGACAATGGCATGGAACCCGCAGTCACTGCCATTGCAGTCAGGCGCCAAAGATCTGGGCATTGAAATTCTCCAACAAAAACATGTAGCAGTCCATAAATAAGTATAGCTCTTATATATCTTAATGCAGGAGGTGTGTTGTGTAATGGTTATCGTCATACGAAATGGACTCTGTGACCCTGGTCAAGGCTGTTTGCATTTTTATATAGCGCTAATATTTTGGGGAAAGATATGCATCCAACTAGTCTCCTCCCAGCTATAAGTAAATAGTAGGGCAGACTAGGCTCTTTAACCTTGGTTAGGCAACCAGTCCGATTTTAATGAAATTTTCAGTGTTGATTTATCAATGAATGACTTCTATAATGCATCGGTTATTTTATTTCAAAACTTTCTGATTTTTTTGAGGTCACTTAACTTTGGCCCCCTTGTTTTGGGGACGCAAAATATCGGTGGTGTATATATGTGATTGATACTTTTTTCTGCATAAATGAAAAGACAAAAGACCGAAGGTGTAAATAGAAGGGAAACAAATTCAGAATCTGCTCGGGTAGTAAATAAGTACCGAAAATCGGAAAATAAAATGAAAATAAAAACTAAAAAAATAATATTTGAGATTTTGTTTTACTCATTTCGATAATTATTTAATTGGCTATTATTTTATAACAGAAAAAATATACATCAATATTTGTTCTATTTAAAAGGAGGTCGGCGCTAAATTTCCAATACAGTTTTCGACCAAAAATATATGAGTGATTGATACTAAAGTGAAGTAGTTATTAAAAATATTTTTTTAGAATTTAATAATATGACCTTTTAAACTTAAAATCATGCTACTCATATTTTGAATGAATTTTACATATTAATTTATCATAGCAGAAATAGCTAATTAGTTTTGAAATAAAATAACTGATGCATTATAAAAGACATTCATTGATAAATCAATACTGAAAATTTCATTAAAATCGAATAATTCCCTGATTTTTGGTTATTTTTTTTTTAATTTAGAAAATGTTAAATTTATTTTGTAAACACGACATCTTTAGACAGTGCTTGGTCGTCAGCGATCGAAATTTACTGAAAAATCGTTTTAAATATATTAAAAATAAATTACATGAGAAATATCATTCCGCCCTGTCAGCTGCGGCGTTTGAATGCACCGACTGCACCTCTGCAGAGGGGTAAGACTCCCCCAATGGGGCCACCTGTTGGCCCTAGGTGGCGACCCGTGATGCTTAAGGATAGAACCCAGATGGCTGAGGAGTTCATGACTTGCAATACTCCACTTTGGCCCTATGTTGTGCTAGACGGGCGGTCGGAGAGGCCCCTCCGATCAATCAACTGGTCACGTCAAGCCCTAGCACCTATATGATTTTCCCAACCCTATTGCCCTTATGTCAAGCCCCAACCCCTTTTTATAATATGGGTGCTAGAAGGCGGTGACTGGGGGTCTACATGTCCTGGGAATGACGTTAAACTCTATCTGATGGTGAGGTTCCAGTTTTGGAGGTTTGGGGAATGTGGAGCACCCCTTCATCACCATTGCCCCCTAGTCCACTCTGACCCGGAGTGGTAGTACCTGTTAGGGTCCCATCTATGGGTTGAATAGAAAAACATGAGTTGATAAACAAAATTGTATTATGCATTAAGAATGAATTTATTTCACAACTTTGTCGGCATTAAATGACCAACCGAGGTTGATATGCCGTAAAACAAACCAAACCAAACCAAAACAGAAGAGAAATATTATTTTGCTTTTTTACTGATGCTCATTATGTTACTACTTAATGACTTTGTCAAAGAATTGACCTTAAATAATTGATTTAATTAATTTCATTCGTTTTTCAATTGAAAAGCAGCCGAATTTTTTAGTATACCTAATACATACATATGCAGATATTATTAAAGGTCACGGAATATTTCTACTTTATGATCTTCAGTTGTAGACGTTCAAGTCTTCTAGTAGTTCTTCGTAGATCGGGATCCTGTGATGGTAAAGAAAATGTTCATATATTTTTATCCAAGCGTTTTCAACCATTTCGCTGGTCGTCTTCAAGGGATCGTTGGTTGTAGTGTTTATTTTGTTTTTATTTGCCTACTTATATATATATATATGTTTGTGTGTATGTTTCTTTATGCAATTCTATTTTTTGGAACTGAATTTCAATGTTGTAGAGTTTGGTGATAAATGATAACTGATAATATCCGTTTTAATTTTGTAATGTTCCACTAGAAATCCTGGTATCTATAACTATGTTAACTACACTTGTCAAGTAAGCCGTTTTGCATTTTGAACCCCTTCCACATACTACTTATTTGTGTAACAATGTATATACTTCAATACTGTTGATACTACTGATATGTATATTATGTATATAAAATGTTAAATGTTCTTGTATGTTTAAATGAGTTTATGTTGTTCCTTCTATTGTGTTCAGTATATCATGGATACACTGATATTGATTAATTTTAACGGCATGTAAACACGTCTATGGTTATTTTACGTCTAGTGGAATCCTGCCTTTTTAATCCATGACCAAAGTAACTATATATATATATATATATATATATATATATATATAATTGATGCTGCACAATACGTTCAAAAATATATTCGGTTATTCGTAAAATATATTGATGACCCTCATTTACACTTTCTCTGATTGTCCTCATCGATTCTCATTTAAAAAAACCTCAACGTGAATTTAAACATTAAAAGGCGTAAACAATAGGCTTGAATATTTACACACACACCTATACACGTAAATAAACCACACACACACAATGTAAAGTCAGATATTTGAAAATCCATAGCTACTCACATTAAAAAGCACTCACACACACACACACACACTCAATAGCTAAAGTATCCACTTCAAACTCTTAACATTCATAAACATTGAATATTTACACACGCACCTACATACGTAAATGTACCACACACACACTCACTCATAGATATTTAAAGATGCAAAGCTACTTTCACATGAGTACACATTAAAAACATGCACAAACACATCAATACACAATAAATATACAAAAGCACCTGCGTACGAGTAAGTCATTACAGGTACACACACACACACACACACACTCGTGAACATACGCTAACACGCGCATGTACACACATACATTTAAAAATGCATAGCTAACATATTGACTGCACCTTAAAAACACAAACATATCAAACATTTAACATACATAAATACACAAATAGACACATACACATTTAAGAATGCATAGCTACTTTACTCATATGACTGCACATTAAAAACCGACAAAAACACAAACATACAAATATACGAAATCACATGTGCGAATAAGCATTACAAACACGCACATACACCCGTGAACATTCGCACATACACACGTTGGTAGGTGTTTAAAGACATGCTTTTACATTGAACAAACACGTGAACTTGATATTAAAGATATTTTTTTGATTTTTGTTTTTCAAAAAGATATTTTAACACGTAACATGTCTTTTTACCCATTTTAGCTTTTTTTTTTTTCATTCAAATTTCTCAGCAAAGATTAAGATAAATAAGATATCTTTAAACTTTCTTTACTCACTTGTTGTTCTCTCAACCCTCAACTCAAAGGTCGTGTGTATGTTTTTGGCGGTGGATGGGCGGTTGGACAGACGAACAGAAGTTCATTTTCACTATTGACATCTTGCAATCTCTTTCCCTTTTTTTTTTTTTTTTTTTTTTTTTTTTTTGTATTTTTGTATTTTTCTGTCACTTCTTTATTTATTGCTTCAGCAAATTCAATGAAATTCGGATAACTTTATTTCTGAAAAACATTTCGTTTCCTTTCAAATGTCTCACGATTCTTTCTCACTCAAATGCATGCGCCACCTATGTCCGCGTTTGACACTTGGGAGTATTGTTTCCCGACGCCATTACTTACACCTTGTGCCCCCCCCTCTTTCTCTCTCAACTACTCGACTATCTATCTATACATATATAAAGGACAGTTGGTATGTATATATGTCCGGATGAAACTTACGAATATAAAACAATTAACGACAATGTAAATATATATACATATTCACTATTTGCTTTTTGTGCAAAAATACTGAAGATTTTATTTATATCTGGGCAGATATTTAATGGTTAGAGAAGGGAAATTCGTTGGTTGCCTTCGTGATTAAACCATAAATCTATTATGTAAGACAAAAACAATCCATGGATCTGACTAATTTTTATCACCCTCATTCTACCCCGGCGACGCCGGATAGCAGCTTCTAGTACATATATGAAGGAAAGTTGGCATGTATGTATGTCCGGATGAAACTACGAAAATAAAACAATTAACGACAAAGTATATTATATATATTAAATATCACCGGTTCTTGTTGTTTTGTTTTGGGGTTTTTTTTGCTAAAAAGTATGAAGATTTGATTTATATTCGAAGATATTTAAGAATTAAAATTTACATAGAAATAGTGTCGAAATTCTACTTAAAATTGTCCCACATCTGTAAATCTCAAAGTAAACTAATCAATACACCAGCCGCCCCCCCATCTACCCAGGTGATACTGGGTAGTCGCTTATAGTACGTCTATAAAGGACAATTAAGACAAAGTAAATGTATATATGTATACACATTAAATATCACCAGTTTTTGCTTTTAGTGCAAAAATTATGAAGATTGATTTATATTCGAAGATATTTAAAAATCAAAATATACATAGAAATAGTATTGGAATTCTACTTTAAAATGTCGAGCATTTGTAAATCTCAGTAGTAAACAAATCAGTACACCAGGGTTTCCCCCACCCTCTACCTAGGCGATGCTGGGTAGCCGCTTCTAGTAAATCGTACCTATTTTGCAACTCTTACCGTTTATTACTTATTTGAAGGGATATTTAAGTTGGACACGAAAATAAAATAAAGAAAGAAAATCATAATTTTCTCGGGAATTTATATGTCTTATTTTACCTCATCAGTATTCGTCATCATCAAGTCATTTGTATAATTTTGTTTCAAATTGTCGCTGGCACATCTAAATAAAATCGCGGCAGTAGTCTAGTCGTTCTAGCCATCATCACATTAATCATACTAGCAAGAATATGCGCCCTCCAGGCGTAAGTATTTAAGTTTTAATATAATGAAATATATCAAATTAGAAAGACTAACGCAATTAAACAAGAACGCATATAAAAAGAATCTCCGAGAAGAAAAGGAAAGAGAAGTAATTTACATAAAGGAAGATGGGATTGATGAAGAAAAAGATTTAATTATAGAGAAGAAAAAAAGACTGGGGAAAGAGGAAAAAAAGGAAAATATCACGAAGGAAGATGAGGTATAAAAAAGATAAAGGAAAGAAGGAAGGAAAAATGGAAAGGAAACAGAAAGGAAGGATAAATGGAAAGGAGAAATGGGATTGAAAGCAGAAAGGAGAAATAGGAAAGAGAAGGCGGGAAAAATGGGAAGGAACACGAAGAACAAAAGGAGGATTGGGAAGGAAGAAAGGAGAAATGGGAATGAAATTGAAGGAAGGAAGGGGGAGGAATGAGAAGGGAGTAATGGGAAGGAAACGTACGGAAGAAAGGATAAATGGGAGGGGAAAATAAGGAAGAAAGGAGAAATGGGAATGAAAAAAAGGGAGAAATGTGAAGGAAAGAGAAGTAGTAAGAAGTGACGGGAAAGAAATAAAGAAGAAGAAATAAGGAATAAAAACAAGGAAGGAGAAAGAGGTGATGCGAAAGAAAGAAAAAGAAGAATCATTGAAGGTGAAAACAATGAGAATAGAAAAGTAATATGCATAGACAAGCGAAAAAGAAAATGGAGGTTAAGGAAGTGAGAGAGAAAATGAAGAATAAATGAATAAAAAAAACAAAAAAACGATGAATTAAAAGAATAAAAAAAGAGGAAGGAAATAAGGTCTTATAGAAAAGGAAAGAGAATTTAGTTTTTTTTATTGAGTTCAAGAATTAAGGTTTGGTCAGTGGAAATTTGGAAATAGGAAATAATTTTGTAACGGCAAAAACTTTTCTTGGTCGATTAAATTCAGCCATTTTGGCGTGAGGAATCGCATTTATGATTTTCCTTTTTTTTCCACTTTTATCACAGACTGCTTTGAAACAATCTGATTCAAAAAAAAATTGTTCCATTTGCTTGAGAGAATTCTCTAATTCTTCACAAACCAATATTATGGTTATTCCACCACCACCACCAATTTTTTTTGTATTTCTGTCTCCCTTATTTTTATTCGATGTATATGATTGAAATGTTTCAAAACAAACTAGGTTTTGTGACCATTTATTTAGTTTTTATTCTTCTACATCGATAACTACAAATACGTATGTTCCAATGAGTTCTCAGACTGTGACCAATTCTTCGGGCTCACGAATTCATCGCTGAAAATAAAATAAACTGTCATGGCAACCAACCACGAAGAAGCAATTCAATCGGCGTATACTGGTTATGCCATGAAATCTACGTTTCTTTTTTGGCTTTTATCAAAGTCAGTTTCTTTAATGTTTTAACGTAAAAATGTGTTGTTCCTTCCGGAGCAAATAGGAGCAATCATCGAAAGGATGTCCTTTGGTAATAAGTAATAACTAGCAAGACCTGTGGATATACCACAGTATGATAATTCATTTATTGCAATGTTTGATATATTTACTTAAGAGCTATTGACAATGAGTTCCATATGTAAAAAAAAAGAATAATAGTCTTGATTTAACTCTCTCTCACTCGGTTATAAATAGAGCTCGAATGTCCATTATTAATAGATAAGTGTACAATGAACGCGATTCCTTAACCTCTAGGCATAAAATAAACAGAGACAATTTGGCATGCCGTTAAAATGAATCAAACGAACAAGCAATACATTCCAATGCAGTTTTGAAGCAAACTTTCGTTTCTTTATAATTTCATCTTCATGAAACGAAAAACGTTTTTTTTTTTAGTAAAAATAACAAAAGTCACAATATTCTGTCACTTAATAAATGAATAAATAAACATAATACCGTCTCCATCTATCGCTGCTGCTGTTGCTTACTCTCCTAGGGGCGCTTCTTTTTTATTTTATTTACATTGCTAAGTATTTCTGCTGACGGAATACTTTATTGCATAGCCATTAAATGCCATCTTAGGGCTATCTATACAAAATTCATCCACAAATTTGTAATATTTCATTTTGATATCTAATAGTTCGTGTTCATTCTACTGTTTTATTCATTTATTTTTCTTTTTTATATCTAATCTTTCTTTACTATTTCTGCCGAACAAAATAAATTTATTTATTTATTTTTTCCACTCTCATTTCTTTTTCTATGTACATTGTACAATAGTCACCCACTCAATAATAGAATAGATTATTACCTTTTTTTTCCTGGCCAAAACAAATCTTATTCTGTTTTTCTTGTCCGGAGGAACATATAAGACAATAAAGAAAGGTACCACTCTACGCAATCTTCGGTAGGTTTTTATGAGGAATTCTCGATATAGATTTCAAGATAGAAGCTTCCGTTTTCATATGTGCGTGCGTTATTTTTTATCTTTTTATTTTTCTATATTTTTTTTGTCGTTCTGTCTGTCTGTCTGTCTGTTGACGGAAGAAAAAAAAAACAAAGAAAAAAACAAAACAAATGAAATCAAAGTATTCCTTCCTTCCCCCCAGGGTAGTCCGCTACTCCTCAGACCAATCTTTCAATCTGGTCTAGACTTTATGAAACAAGGAATGCACTTTATGGGAAATTCCAATTTGTCTGCATCGTCCTTCTTTTTCTTTCTTTGTTTTCTTTTAAACAATTTATTTTTTATGCCCCTATATGTCTATAGACAGAGTCCACTATTCCTGAACAAGGAGAGCAAGGAGAAGAGTCCCTTATGTTTGATGCTAAATTTCCTTTGTCTGTTATTTTTACTACGTGGGTTTGGATCTAATAGCAATACCTGCATACACCACATTTCGTAACTTGATCGTAACTTTAATTTTTATCCCAACTTATCCAAAGTACAAGCAAGTGTCTCTCCTCCCTTAAACAAGGACAGATATCCTCTTAGAAACCATTGACTGCTCACTTTCTACAAATTGGCTAAGTTATCTGTATATAATGTTTTACATTCAAGTCATGATAGGGAAATGTACATTTTTTTATTTGTGAGTTTTGATGAGGCTTGATAATTTGTATCAATTGGATGTTTGTACTATTGTCCTCATCTTTATTGTTATATGCACAAAGTTTTGTCCGATGTGCTTTCCGGCCTTCTTCAGGTATTTCTTGTCGAACTCAGGAACCTTGTATAGAATACTTAACATAGGTTAACACTTGTACCCAGTTGAGGTTAAGGGGATGAGAACAGTCTACCCTGATGGATTGAATAAAGTGGGACTTAGATTCCGCCAACTGTATCCTTAACAGCAGTGCTTCTCAAACTTTTAGAAGTTACGAACCGTTTGACATTGTTTAAATCAATGCAAAGACAGGTGTATAAAAATATAGAATTTGTTCAGATAAAAAGTATTAATGCAGGCATGTTAAAATAAGATTTATTTAATACAGAAATTTATCATCAACATAAACTCTCACCCAGTGTACAGTCAAAGGGAACAGTGAGACTGCTTATTTGTTAAGTCTTAGCTCGATAGAAGAGAGTGCCACGTATGTTAGGTTTGTTTCAGTAAGTGGTGAGGACTTGCACTCAATAGCTGCCCTTCACCTTGGAGACCAAGGTGGCAGCGCTGAAATTTATAAAAAGGAAATTAGGTTTCTATAAGACAACGTTGACAAAAAGCTGGTAGGCAATAACAAAGGATTATTTATCAAACCCGGTATACAAATTATCCACACTATGTGAACCGATATTTGGTAGGGATATATAACACACATTGCAGGATTATAAAATCATTATTATCATGGTCTATATTGAGGTAAATCTAACTCAGCTAGACTTTAATAGAGATATATTTGATAGATAAGATGCTAATTAAGATTAGATAATTATCCTTTAATAATCATTCATAATAAAGCGTAAATAACTAAGAGAATTAGGACGTCGGTGGTGACATATTTTAGTAACAGACAGATACATAATCTCAATTTATATATAATCATTTGTATTAGATAAGAATACTTCATAACATAATAGAAGTGGCTACCCATCGACGCCTGGGTAAAGGACGAAAACCCTGGTGCATTGATTTTTTAAAAACTTTTGAGATTTATAAATGCTGATCATCTTTAAGTAGAATTTCAATCCCATTTCTATATATATATATATATATATATCTTTTTAAATATCTTCCAATATAAATCAGATCTTCATAATATTTACACCATAAACATGAACCAGTGATATTTGATATATATATATATATATATATATATATATATATATATATATATATACTAGCAAAATTACCCGGCCCATGACCGGACGAAAAGATTTTAGGAACACCATTCTTAAAAATAAAATTTTTTAAAAATCACTGAAAATTTATGTATTACACTGTTTATTTTAGGGATTTTTTTTAAACATTGAAAATATTTTTTTAAATGTAATCCTGAATGTTTTAGTGTTTTGAAATAATTTTATGTCATAATATTAACATTTTTTATGTAGAATTCAGAATACGTTTTTTTATATAAAAAAATCCCGTATAGAAACTTTAAAAAACTTTTGATATAATTATTCAGACTATTATCTTTATTGAAAAAAAAATTAAAAATCGTTTTTTATCAGTTTATTTTTTTATTTTTTTATTTTTCTCAGATTTCATAAAATAAGCGGTGTGGGGGAGACCTCGTAAAAATATTTCCCCTACCTATTTCAGACATATTTTCATTTGGCTGAACTTGCACAACGGTCGGAAAATTAAAACGGAAAGTTTGTTGGTGGTCCCCATAACAGTTTAACTACAGTCTATGAATTAACTTTTTGGGAATTGAGTTACGGTCTAGGGGATTAAGGTTGTTTTTAATTACATATTGCTTAAAAAAACAAATTACTATACATTTAATGTTGAAAAATATATTTTTAAACTAAGTTTAAATGGAATTACACATTGCAATACTAACACAAACAACTGTCTCAATAATGGGTCCAATAATTAATTTCAATGGTTAATTTGATGTATAGTAATTTGTTTTTGTTGTTTATTTTTTTAAGCAATACGTAATTAAAAACAACCTTAATCCCCCTAAAACCGTAACCCAATTCGCAAAATGTTAATTCATAGACTGTAGTTAAAACTGTCATTGGGAGCACCAAAAAACTTTCCGTTTTAATTTTCCGACCGTTGTGCAAGTTCAGCCTTTCATTTTTAAATTTCAGTTGATTTAACTGTACGAAAATGAAAACATTGTTTTCGTTCATAATTTTCATTATTTCCGTAAGCTGAATTAAAAAAAAAAAATCATCAGGTTTTTTTTATGTTTCTTCTTTTGAATGGTCCAAAAATTGAAACTCCAGTTTGAAAATAATAATAGTATTTGGGACAATTTTAAATTCAGTTTTTAATTGCTTGATACATTGTAATTTATTTCTTTTAATTTTTTTGTACATGACAATTCAAATCCAGTTCTTAACGATAAAAGAAGCTGAGAATCGAAACATTGAATTCTTCATATTGCAATATTTGTTTAAACACAAGATAGTATTTTAAAAAACATATCGCTTTTAAACGTTTCATTAGTTCTCTAAACTATTAGGACTTTTTTTTAACCATTAGTATTAATTACAAAACAACTAGTTTCATCATTTTTTTTTTATTTACATTTATACAACCCTATACTGGTGACTGATTTTTATTGACATTTAAAATCTCTTTTTTTTTTAATGTAACCGTAAACTTGTGGACAAAGATTTGATTTTACTTTAAAAGTTAGTCTCAAAAACATACGAAGTATGATTTTACTTCGTATAATCGGCTCTCCAAAGCAAAATATTTTAAAATATTTAGAAAGATTATAAAATAAATATTTTAAAGATTTGGACAAAAAAAAAAAAAAAAAACAATATTATTTTACGTTAAAATTTAGTCATGACTGGAAGCTGATATTCTTTCTTTCTTTCTTCTTTTTCTCCGGGTAGCTGAAAAAATCAACACACAAGCTCTGCTGATACACCAAGAAGCAGCAGCAGCTATGCTATAGCTTTCGAAAAATCGTTTGATTTTTGTTTGATTAATTAATTATATCCCGTAATCAGTAAAAATCAATAACCAAATTTAGAGTGTTTCTTAGTTAGAACGATATCAATGTGTATGCAAGATTTTGAATCTGAGTGACCTCCCGTTTTGGAGTTATACGTCGACATATACATACCAAAATCTCTCCTTATATAATATATATATATATATATATATATATACTTTGTCGTCAATTGTTTTATTTTCGGAGTTTAATCTGGATATACATACATACATACAAACATCCTTTTATATATGTATAGGTAACTGTGTGTAAATTATTCGCATAACGAATGGTTATTTGAAGCTAGAATTGTTCATTTAGGATTAATATTATTAGTTATATGAACTCATACAACTGTGTACAAATTATTTGTATTAGGAATAATTGGTATCATAACTATGTGCAAAAAAAAAAAAAAATACACAAAAAAATTAAATATAAATGTGTAATATTTTTCTAATTTCTTTTTAGATGAGGCTTGGCAATTTTTATTATTTACACTTTTCTGACAGTTGCCGTCATTTTTATTGTTGTATACACAACTTTTCGGTCGATATGCTCTGTGACCTTCTTCAGGTGTTTCTTTTATCAAACATGGTCAACAGAATGAGAATAATCTACACCAATGGAGTAAAGTGTACAGATCAAAGTTCCGATTCCGACGTGAATGGCCCCTAGTTCAACAAGAAACTTCTGAAGAAGGCCGGAGGGCACGTCAGCCTGTGTATATAACAGTAAAGATGCGAACAACAGTCCGAAAGATCTAAATAATATAGATGTGTAATGAACGTGATTCCTTAATATTTGACTTAAAATAGCCCTAGACGCATTGAAATGCTTTTAAATCAATCATTGTGCGCTCAAATACAACAACACATGACCTTGTACTAAACTATTAAAAAAACAGCATAAAAAGGAAACTATAATTTCACATATCTTTGAGTGTTCTGATAAATAACAATTCTCAATTTCCTTATTATGTACGTATCGATAAAGACCTGAAGTACCTATTGAATTTCTCTGTGAACAACGAGGTGGCCAATAGAATTGAGGCAGTTAAATTTGTAGAGAATGCATAAAAACGTTTCAGTTATAAACAAACAAAAAAGTCCATTCAAGCACTCACCTACCTTACCCAATGCCCAACCGCAACACTTACTTAAAAAAGAAGGAAGAAAGAAAAAAAAACAGAAGAAATATATTGAAGAAAAAGAAAACCAGAAATATTGAAGAAAGAAGAAAACCAGAAATGTATGGATGAAAAAAAAAAGTTGAAAGGACCGCAAAGGGCGGATTTCGATCTGTTGGCAAACCATAAAAATATTGACCAACCAACCCTCGCCCGTCTCAAATCTGTTTTGCTCAAACTAAAACTCTACATAAAACATCGTTCATCAAGTGTTTGGTTTTTGCCAGTGAGATGCCTTGAGAGGATCGGAGATCGACCGGGTCAAAACTTTGCGATAAAGATGGACAACAAACGGTGGCGATGTTTGTCCGAAAGGATCGCCAAAGTGGTCAGTGAGATCAAGCAGTTTCGGAGAAACGAAATTAACGATCCATTTTCGAAGAGGCTGCCTGATTTCTTCGGATAAAAGAAACCATAAGTCTTTAAAGTTACCATCTTTCTGGATTCCAGGGTTTCATATTGTTTGCTGAAACTTTTGACAATTCTTTCATAATGCATCTTGGTTTTATGCAATATTTTATATAAAACTTTATTTCCCGATTGATGTCAAATGCTTAGACTAAATAGAGTAAGGGTTAGGATTATTGCTTGAGGCCAGAAGTGTTTCCTTTACGAGAGAATGACTAGATTAGGAACTACTAGCAAGACATGTAGATATACCACAGTATGATAATTTAGTTCTGGTATGTTTACTTGAGAGCTATTGCGAAATAGTTCAATATGAAAAAAAAAAACGCGATAATCTTTATTTAACTTTCTCTCACTCTTTTTTTTTCTTTCTTTTTCTTTTCATCTTTTCATTATGTTCGATTGAAACAGATTAGCGTTATCGCTTTCTCGCGGTCACCACATCTACCTATCTTTCCCAACCTCTTCTTTTTTTTTTTCCTGTGTAGCATATCCTTTTTCGTCCCTTTCTTTCGTTATAATAAAACCGAAATTATCCATATTTAAATAGATTAATTATCTTTCTTAGTCTCTTTTACTTGGAATTGTAACCATTACTCTTTCTCTCGTTTTTTTTTTGTCTCGTTAAATTTAATTCGCAGTCTTCTTGATAGCTAGCTTTTTAAGTTACAACTTTTTAGGTCGCCTTGTTGGCTGGTACTGTAGAATACACTGACTGCACATCTGCATAGGGATAACATCTCCCAACTGTATTGTGCGCGTCGTGAAAGACTGCTGTACTATTGTTGCGGATTGCCATAGTGAACTTTTGTCATCAGACAATTTGAAATTGATTCCCTGTGTTTATATAACAACAGTATGTTTCTATAAGTTGTTACTTTCTGATATCACACCATGTCTGTTGAACATAAGGGTCGGTTAATGTGGCGAACCACGCACAATTCGAAGCTCATGTGTAGCCAGTGATAAAAATTGCGTGTATCCCTTCGGAACTCCTCAGACACTGAGCAATAAACCGAGCCCAGCCCCTTTAAATCAAGGTGGCAGATGTTGCTTGGATGTGGCCCCTGCATCACGCTGATATTATATATCTTACCGGTCCAATGGCCGAAGCCACAAGACACAGGGTTCCGAAAAACCGGGTAACGTTTCTAAGTATCTAAAGTATCTCTCTTAATAATTCGAAAGAGTTTGTCTGCAAGAAACCTCCCCTTTTCACACTACAGATGTTGTCCAAGAGAAGGTGTTATCTCAGAAGTAACAAGAAGGATGTTGAATACAGTGCCGGACCGCCTTAGGGACACCAAGCACTGTATATGACCCCAGAGTATACCCACAAAACCTTTCTTGTGAGAGGGTTTGACTGCAAGCATATTTTAGTTCAGCACAAGGCCAATTACTTTAAGAGTAGTATGTATTTACCCAACACCTCAATTATCAGCTGAAGGCGATATAAGGTCATATTTAAACGGACGATAATAAGTTTTGAATTCTCCTAGACCGGTTGCCTACCAGGACTAAAGAGACCAGTCTGTCTTACTATTTGTCCGGGGGAACCCCGTGGCGTAATGGAACATGTTGAACTGCGATAACATAGTAAGCGAGTTCGAATTTCAATTTACGTTCGGACTAATATTTTTAGGAAAGGTATGAACCTCCTCACCCCAGCTATAGGTTAAATAGTACCACTACTGTTCTACTACAAATATGGTTTTGGCATTAAATAACCAACGAAGGTTTATGCGCCATTAAAAAAGAAACCGGACCAAATTATCTGTCAGTAGCTAGAGGAGAAGGAATGGATTCATGCCTTTCCGAAGGGCATTAGTGCGAAGTGAAACGCAAACAGTTCGTCAATGATTTGAACTCCGCTCGCCGAGTCCATATCCTGATGTGATAACCGTTATGCCACCTGCACCTTTGCAGGTTGCATAATCTAAAAATATAATTCTATTTTCCCAAGTTGTAATTTAAAGTGGCAGCAGCTGGTATTTAGTTTCGTACAGGCTGAAAATGGAATCGTGCCAGAAAGTTTCAGGCAGCAGACTCATGGTTAAGGCAGGGGAGCTCTTGTTGGGGGAGTGGGGGTCACAAGGTGATCAGGCCTGGGCTGTTTTCCAGGCTGTCAGATCGGCAAAACCAAAAGGGGTGACAATATCTCTGCAGGCAGTGAGAGTAGGTGCGGGTCGGCAAGATGATTGGGATTCAATCGACAAGGCACTTTTGACAAGGTGGGAAAACGCAATGCAGTGGAACATCCGTCGGTCGGATTTGGAACAGGTCGACTTTTACCGCATTAAATTCTTGGTCTAGACCAAGGCTTCTTAAACGTTCTACTTGTAACTAAATTGAATTTCCATTCACCACCAAATAAATTATTATTAACTTAATCTATATATTAATACTTTTGTTCCTTAATTGTACGACCGTTATCAACTTGCAACAGCCACTGGTTAAAAATGAGACCGTCCAAATCATCCAAGATGCAATGCAAAAATATAAATGCTGATTAGATGGTGTTGCTTATCCACCGTCACCTAGTCTCCATTATCCAGCAAAGGGGCCAGTTTAGATCAGTCGGTAGGGCATCCGCATAGGAATCGCTAGGTTCCGGATTCGATACCGGTCCTCGCCAATTCAGCCCATGTATAGCATAGCTTGGGTAATCTGATCTGTGCGGTAAAGTATTTGGAAGATGACGGTAGGTGTGGTACCCCACCTCAGTAAAACAATCTCTCTGGTCTAGCGCAAACGAATAGGGGATAGACTACTTTGCTGTTCGGCTGATACCAACAAGAGGCCACGCCTCTGACTTTACTATAAAGGGGTTTATAAAAACAAAGTAGTAAATTTTTCCCCTGCGGCCCTGATACTATTGTTCACCCAGCCAATATTGGATTACATCCCCACCGAATCTATATAAACCACTTTTTTAGTAGCCAAACTAGGGATGTCGAACTGAGAAGCCCCCTCGGATAAAATGGATAACATGTCTGTCATGAGAGCCGCATGGATTACATATGTCTGTCATGAGGGCCGTACATGACAACTAAGTCTTTGAATACATCTCTAAAAAAACATTTTTGTTCAAAAGAAAGGAAAAAAGAATATTAATGGCCGAGTTCAAATAATAAAACGTACAAGTTTTTGTTTCACTTTCAATTATAGCTATGTGTTGATTGAAAACAGGAGAAGGCAAGAGGAAAGACTTACTCCTTTGAGGTAACCCCTCTTTCTGCAACTCAAAGGAAGGGGTGAGAGACAATGCGTTGATAACAGCATCTGTTTCTTAACAACACATTGCCCTAATGAAAATAAACGACCGTTTTCGTCAAGGAATGTTAGGAAAAACCTTTAAAGAAACCTGGGGTACTGTAAAAGTGCCGTATGAGAGCGCAGTCTGCGCGCGGGTCTTATCTGTGCTTGCTGAGGGTCGCATGTTTGACATCCCCGGTCTAGACTATATACGGTGCTTTCAATCCTCCACAAATGGGGGAAAAGTGAATCTCCTTCCTGTTCTCAGCGTGTAGGGAAATTGTTTCTTCACTATTTACTTGGCACTAGCCCTTGGGCCTTGAGCAATTGACATTACCGCTGGCACGACGGTCAGATTCCCGGAACAATCGCAGGAGTTTTCACCACAGTCATTTAATCCAGTTAATATTACCTCCAGGAAGAAAACAATCTTAGAGGATTATCACTTATTTTGTTTTTAGCAGTAAATAAACTAATAACAGATAAGACGCAAAACATTTTTATTTAATAGTTGAGCAGTCTGGCTTGATAAAATATTCCCTAAACAAACTAGATTACATTATATATTAATACTCGTGTTTCTTGATTATACGACCGTTATTATCTTGCAACACCATCTGGTTAAAAATGAAAACGTCCACATCGTCCAAGTTAAGATGAAAAGAAAGAAACAATTGAGTAAGATAGAGGGTAAATCAAGATTATTACACTTTTTTAAATACTGAACTATTTTGCAATAGCTCTTAAGTAAAAAAAAAAATCAAATATCGTAATAATTAGATTATCATACTGTGGTATATCTACAGGCCCTGCTAGTTTAAATTAATCGTATAACTTGTGTCCAAACCTCTAAAAGGAAAGATTATGGAACGATTTTGTAATTTGCATTTCAGAATAAAATATCATAGAATAACCCAATATTGAAGAAATAATTATGGAATTCGTTGAAAACAAAAATTAGAATTATTATTTAGTTGCCTCTCTTCGAGCTTTTATGAGAACTTTAATTCTTTAAAGCAATATTATTTATCAAAGTGGTTCCCACCTTCCCGAATGGCAGTTAATAGAACTTCTTTAGTGAATTGAGCTTTCTCGTGTACCTTATTTTTTTAAATTCCCAACATAAATTTTCAATTGGATTTAAATCCCGACTGTTTGCTGGTCATGTTATTTGTTTTATATACCCTTTTGCTCTGTGAAAAATGGATTATCGTCATGAAAAATGATTTCACTAGACCACTCTAGGCATAAATAACCCCAGACAGGTCAACATGCCGTTAAAATCAATCAACAAATTAATCAGAATCACCTATTGGATATAAATTTGAATTTTTTTTTTTTAATGAACACTTATATTTTAGTCTCAAAAATTATATATCGGCAAAAACTGTAATTTCTATGCACATGCAGAATTTTACGAAGTAATCTATTTCGAATATTTCTCATGTATTACCAGTCTTTTTTTAAAAATCAAAACACTCTTCTCTGATAAAGACCAATCATTTACATGTGTTTTTCTGTTATCATTACTATTTTATTTTATATTTAAGATAATTCTAAATAGAATACTGTATGTCTAAGCAAATTCTGGTCGAAACACGTGTCGGCATATAATAAATTTTGTCCAAACCAAAGTTTTTATATTTTTCTTCCATTTATCATTTATATATATATATATATATATATCCATAGACATTCACTCAGCGTGATATTCTGGACAAGTCCCCGGTGTTTTTTTTTTCTTCTTTCTGAAAACTGTACAATTACAAAGTGTCTTCAAAGTGAGCATCAGTACTATGTTTTGTTGATTTCTTTTTCTTTAAAAGAAGAATACAAACAAAGCAACGTCAATAAGAAAAGGTATTCCTAAGATCATAATGCCTTCTTTCAAACATGTCATATAGGCACCGAACGTCTTTACCGAATAAGCCACGGTATTTATCTATTCAACCAATGAAGTGAGCAATTTGAAGGAAAACATTATAAAAACAGAAAAACGCACGTAGCGGGGGTACCTGGGTAAATATTGAAATTATAAACATTTTCCTGAGCGCATGAAACCAAGTCACCAGTAGATAAATAATAAGCTATACAAAAAGCTAAGAAGTTTCTCCTTTTTCTATCTATGTTTTTCTTTTCTTTTTTTTTTATTATTTCATTTATATTCCGTGTCAAAACGAAGAAGTAATTCAGCGCGGAACTTCTTATGTAAGCTATCAAGAAATACTGATAGATTTCCAATGATAGAAAATGGCAGAAACAGTAATAAAAATAATAACGCAAAGCAAGAGGCAAGAAAGTATGGAGAAATAAAAAGGGGAGCGGACTGTAAAAGACAGAGGTAAGGATTAAAAATAAATAAGATAAAAAGAGAGGAAGAGAATGGCCAAGAAAGAGGGGGAGGTGAAAAATGATGTGAAAATAAGATAGAGAAAGAAGAGTTCCTCTTTAAAGGCGAGAAGAGAAGATGAGTCAAAAGGAAAAGAGATAGATATATAGAGAGGAGCATATAATTAATATTGTAACTAAGATAAAATGAAGAAGAAGAAGAAAGAAAGATTAAAAGAAAAGGTGACATGAGAAATAAGAGATTAAAATGATTAAAAAAGAGGAAGAAAAATATAAACGTACATTTCGAGAAAGGAGAATATAGAAAAATAAATATGTCAAAATAAATGAAGCAAGAGGGGCCAATATACATACATATATATATATATATATATATAGTTGGGGTGACCTAAAGTCATACCAGCCAGGCATCAAGGGAGTCTATCCCCTTTTCACTAGCGCTAGACCAAGGAGATTGTGTTTGTGGTGGAGCGCCACACCTACCATCAGCTCCTTATTTCACCGCCCAGATCCCTGTGCTACTCATACGCTGAGAGCGTGGACATGGAGTCAACGACGCCAGGTTACTGAAAGTTTCTCACCTATGCGATTTTCAAACCACGTATATATAGATAGATAGAAACAGGCAAATAGATAGAAAGCTGGAGAGAAGAGCGAAAGAGTAATTGAAAGAGAATGCAAAAAGGAAAGATAGAAATTGAGAAAAAAGATATATAAAGAGAGGAGGCAAAGTGAGAATGATAAAAATAAAAAAATGGAAAGATATCGATGAATAAATTTAGACGAAACAGGAAAAGATGTGGACTTAAAGGAATTAGGGAAATAGAGAAATAATTACCGTTTAAAGCGATAAAGAAAAAAGAAAAGCAGATGAGTAGATAAGAGAATACAGGAAGGAAAAGAGACAAAGAAAAAAGAAATGTATAAAGATAAAGAAAATATAAAGATGAGAGAGAGAGGGAGTAAATGAAAAGATGAAGGAGAATAGAAGAAATAAACAAGAATGAGAAATTGATGTGATAAAAAGAAGAGAAAGATGATAGAGAAGGAAAAGGAAACGAAGGACATAAGAAAGAAATACGAATTTAGTCAAAGAAAGAAAAGGTGTGAAAAATAGATACCAAAAGAGAAAAAATGAGAGGGAGAGAGGGTGTAACGGGGGTTCAGAGGAGTATATGAAAGTGAATAGAGGAAAGAAAAGAGAATAAGAAATAGATATCGAATAATGAGATGAGGTGAGAACGATTACAGAGAAAGAAACTTAAATGAAAGAAGTTAGAAAAAATGTAGTCATAAGAAGAAAAGAAAAACAAAGACAATTGTGTGTGTGTGTGTGTGTGTGTGTGTGTGTGTGTGTGTGTGAGAGAGAGAGAGAGAGAGAGAGGAATACAGAGAAGAATGGAGATTAAGAATAAGAAATAGATATAACGTAAAGAGAGGAGAACGATTAGAGAGAAAGAAAATGAAATGAAAGAAATCAGAAAGAAATAGAAATGTAGTCAAAGACGGAAAAGACGTAATCTAAAAATTAGAGACCAAAAGAAAATAACAAACGCGAGAGAGAGAGAGGAGGAGGAGAATCAGATAAAAAGATGAAAGAGAACAAGAAATAGATATAAGATAAAGAGAAGTGAACGATTAGAGAGAAAGAAAATGAAATAAAGAAGGAAACCAGGAAAGAAAACAAAGTGCAATTAAAAGAGAGACAGGAAAGAAAGGAGCAAAAGAATGGTAAGGATTACCACCAAGAAAAAAAGGAAGAAAGTAAAAGAATTATAAGGATTACCATAAAGAAAGAGGAAAGAAGGAAGGAAAGAGTTAAAAGAATGATAAGGATTACCATTAAGAAAAAAAGACAAGAAGAACGGAGGGAAAGTGGTAAAAGAATGATAAGGATTACCATAACAAAAGTAAAGAAGGAAGGAAGTAAAAGAATGATAAGGATTACCATAAAGAAAAACGAAAGGAAAGAAGGAAAGAGTTAAAATGACAGACATTACCACTAAGAAAGAAAGACAGGAAGAACGGAAGGAAAGTGGTAAAAGAATGATAAGGATTACCATCAAGAAAAAGAAGACACACACCAACAAACAAAAAACTTTAACAATTGTAGAAAGAGTATAAGATGCAAATATAAAAGATTATGGAAGTCCTAAGAAGAACTGTTCTCTGCCCCAAAGCCAAACTATCTCTGGAACTTTCCCTGAAAACCTCGAAGAGAATAAATTGTTCTGTCTGTTTCGTTTTCTTTTGGGTGGGTGCTTTTAAGTTTTAGCTGCGTTTGCTTGTCTTTTTTTTTTTATCTTTCTGCATATTGCTACGTTTGTTGTATTTTCGTGCCCCCCCCCCTTATTTCAATTCCGAACTTGTCCTTGTTGCTTTGCGTATTCTCATCTGTTGATACCGTTCCTATTCTGTTTTTTTTTTCTTTTAAGTATGCGAAAAATGTAAGGGTGAAATATCAAACGCTAGCATTGAATAACCCGGCGGAGTAGAGAAAATCTAAAAGAAGCCAAAGTTAGAGAGAGAGAGAGAGAGAGAGAGAGAGAGAGAGAGAGATTAAAAATAGTGATACCGAAAGTAAGATCTAGAGACCAAGAGAGTGCTTGAGAGAGAGAGAGAGAGAACGAGAGATTGTGAAAGCAAGAGTTAGCTATAGAGAGAGGGGGGATGGAAAGAAATAGAGAGGGAGATAAAAGAAAAAGGAAAGCTATATTCAAACAAAGAAAGTGAGAGCAGGGCTGATTTAAAAGGAGGGGGTGTTGAGGGTTTATGAAGGAAAACTGAGAAAGATACGTGTTTGCAAAGATGGCGGAAAATATGGCGACTGGGAGGAACAGATGGGCGGACAGGTAGAAACGCCAGCGAAAGAGCCTTTGGTGGAGGGAGATGGATTATTGACAGATATTGATGGGGAGAAGGGACCGCTGCACTTGCTTCGCAGGAGTTCTCTATTCTTCAAACTGCCTCTGAACAACACCATATTCTATCAAAATCTTTTCTTGAGAAAAATGATTCCTGAGGACTATAGGAAAAGAAGGAACTTTCAGAAATGTTTTATTCTTTTTATTTTATTTTTATTTATTTATATTTTCTCATATCATTCTTTATTTTCACTTTTATTCTTTCATTTAATGTTTCACTTCTCATATCCCCTTCTCTCTATCCATATCCATACCTATCTACCTATATATTCATATCTATCTATCTCAGTCTATTTATCTATCTATTCTCATCTCGCTTGTTACTTTGATTTATTCTTTCTTTGATTTCCTGTTTTACTTTTAATATTCCCTTCTATCTATATCCATATCTATCTATCTATTCATATGTATGTTAGTTTAATCTATCTATTCACATCTCAGTCTTTTCATATCTATGTATCTGTTTATATCTATCAATCTCTATTCATATCTAATTATTTCTCGATGTATTCATAGCTAGCTATGTATATTTTTCTAGGTTTGTTCATATCTATCATATTTCATTTATATCTATGTGTTTCTAGATGTATTCATATCTATCTATCTCAGACTGTTAATATCTATCTATTGCTATCTATTCATATCTATCTTATATCGAATTATTTTTCGGTGTATTCACAGCTATCTATCTATATTTCTCTTGGTTTATTCATATCTATCAGTTTCTAGATGTATTCATATGACCTTCAGCGCGAATACAGATCCCACAAAATGATCATTCACTTGCAAATTCAACTGGAAATTGCTTGATTCGATTTTATCATAGCATGTAAAGTGCATCACTCTAATACAAATATCTTCATCATATGTCATTTTGGTTCGTTTACAGTTACATAGTCGCACATACACAGGCACGCACATATACAAATATAATGAGGATTTTAGTAATATATAGACAAATTCTGTTTCCTTCCTTCTTTACTTCACTTTTCCCTTTTTCCTCTCTCCCCCATATATATATGGTAGCGAGGGCATGGAGTCAACACCTGAGCAATGTCTACTAACAAATATAGCATACCTATAACCTAGAATATATATATAATATATATATATATAGAGAGAGAGAGAGGGGGGGGGCGCTTTAGCTCAGTGGGGAGAACACCCGCCTGGGAATCGCAAAGTTCCTGGTTTGATACCGGTCCCTGCCAATTCAGTATATGAGTAGTACAGATTGGGTAATCTGATCTGCGCGATAGCTGATGGTAGGTGTGGCGCACCACCTCAGCAAAATCAGTCTCCCTGGTCTAGCACTAGCGAAAAAGGAATAGACTCCCTCACTGTCCGACTATAGGCCACTGCGTTACTTATATATACATATTAGTTATCACTAGCTCCCAACGTAAGTTAGTGGAACACCAAGATTTGTTTAGGTGTTATTAGTGGAGTGCTCAATATTAGAAATATGTAAGTATCTATCTATCTATCTCTCTATCTATATATATATATATATATATGTGTGTGTGTGTGTGTGAGCCCGGTCTACCCTACTATTTACCCATAACCGGAGGGAGAATAGTTGGATTCATCCCTTTCCCAAAAGTATTAGTGCTATGTGAAATGCAACCAGCCGCATCCAGGATTTGAACTCGCCTCGGCATGTTCCTACGACGGTAACCATTTCACCAGCCTTCAACCCCTCGATCAGGATTTGAACTTTAGTAGTTAAGTCCACTTCCTATGATGATAACCATTATGCCACGAGCGCCACACCAAGAATGACCCCTACAATAAAAAAAAAATTACCAGTCATATAACCCCCTATCATCGTCAAAGAGTTTTGTTTGATTTTCCGAGAGAGAGAGAGAGAGAGAGAGAGAGAGAGAGAGACCAACCAACCAACTGCTTCTTTCTTATTAAAACGGTTTTCGCTACGTATTAGAATTCGGAACTCGCCGGCGGAAAAACCTTGGACAATTCCCTCCACCACCACCCCCTTTTTTTGTTCCTTCGGTGTCCTCGGCCATTCATACCCTCGCAAATATCTCCTCCTTTAACTGATTTGAAATTGTCACGTAGATTCAAACCCAACCCTAAAGTAAGACACATTCTAAAAAGTGGACATCTTTAAAATTTCGTCACGCATTTTCTTGTTCTCAGGCCTAATCTGAGAAATACGCTCTTGGAATTAAACATCCTCCCACCACAAAAAAAAAAAAAAGAAATGACCTTTCCTTCCAGGAACAATTTTTTCCAGACGTATAATACTCACATCTAAGTCAGATGAATTTTCATTTCATTTTTATTTTTTCCATTTTGCTTGTTGACATATCTAAATCTAGGAGACTAAAGTATGATAATCTAATTATTACAAACGTTTGATATGTTTACTTAAGAGCTATTGCAAACAGTTCCATATGTAAAAAAATATAATAATCTTGATTTAACTCTTTCTACTAGCATGGCATGTGGATATACCACAGTATGATAATTTAATTACTACAAACGTTTGATAAGTTTACTTAAGAATTATTGCTAAATAGTTCAATATGTAAAAAATATAATAATCCTGATTTAACTCTGACTCTCATCTTTTTTCTTTCTTTCCTTCTTTTCATTTTTCATTATGTTCGATTGAAACAGATTAGCGTTATTGCTTCTGCACGCCCACCCCTCTCTCTATATTTCCCCTTCTCTTTTTCTTTTCTACTAATTATATTTTTCTGTGTAGCATGTCATTTTTCTTACTTTTCTTTCTTTCTAATAAAAAAGGAATGATCCATTATTTAGCTGAGATTGCAACACTCATAAGAAATAAGTATTCGACAGATAAGTAACTCAAGATAATCAGGATTTACATTTTTGCATTTCATCTTGGACGATTTAGACGGTCTCAATTTTAATCAGAGGGTGTTTCAAGATTATAAAGGTTGTACAATTAAGGAACACGAGTATCAATATATAGAAATAAAAGAAAACTAGGGGTAGACTCCATTCTAAAGTGGAAAATAATAAGGAAATGTCGCAAATACAAAGCAGGAGACACATTTTGCCTCCTCTATACGGAGGGAAAACTCGCAATAGCGACCTACAACAAACCAAGGAATTATTAAACCAAAGAACTGAAATTCTAAATACAAATAGACATTAAATGGCATGGCTCCTTAGCTAATAAAACACACTTATCACACAACCTTTTAACTAATCTTTAAATTTTTAATCTTTAATGCTAATTTTTACTCACTCTGATACCCACTCCCATAATAAATGACGTTTGTACCAGCCTACTTCACTCAGATTTATTTTGATGAACCATTCGGGTGAAACCTAGGTAGATAGTGCCTGACTCATTTACTCATTTCGGTCCTTATAATTTTGCTCTACTTAGCTTACTTTCTACATATCTAACTTAGACCACTCCTTCGGTATTTTTTTCTTTTGGCCGCTACATTACGATGCAGATAATTATTTTCAGAAAGTAAGGGTGTGTTGGTCGTTTCTTTTTACAAAATTTTCCCAGATATCAATTTGTAATTTTTTTAAATTTGCAAACTGAATTATCCGGAGGGGGGGGGGGTTCACACCGGATGAGTTTAGAAATTATATGTTGCGTTATGCTTTCGGAATGGAGAGAGATGATGTGTCAACACTTGTTACGATGGAGTAATGATATGTTGATACAGATATTATTTAATGGTATAATTATCTCTATGGATCGGTACCACATCGGAGAGGCTCGAATCTTCGTTGTTGAGTCTATGCTGGAGTCTGGAAACCAGCTTGTTCCCCAAGCCACACCAGCCAAGAGCACGTCTAGCCCTTTCAACTCATGATTCCAATCTCAGTTCACACTCTCATCTCTCACTACTCCTCTCCCCCACGTCTCATCGCCCGTCCAATAGAAACAAAGCTATGTGGCAATGATGATTCACCTTTAAACTTTTCCATTCTAATCTAACATATAATTCTTGGTAAAAACTTTTCCGTGATAATTTACATATCAGTTTACACTCAAGCTCCTCCCCACCTCTCCATTACGAGTACCGCTTTAACCTTTCTGTTGGAGTGACATTAGTAATTTATCCAAGTGTGGTCAATACTTTACAAAAATTGGACCTATATATATATATATATATATATATATATATATATATATAGTGTGTGTGTGTGACGTTTTTATAAAGTATTGAGCACTGTTGGATAAACTACTGATGACACTCCAACAGAAAGGTTAAAGCTGCACATTATCCCAGGTGTTGAGCACACTCTAAAGTTAAACATAATGAGTCAGATATACCTACTAATAGTTTCGCTTAGTAGCTCATCAGGGCAAGAATCTTACTCTAGCTTTAGATAATCCTAGCAGTTCATATATATATATATATATATATATATATAATTTTCTTTTGGCTAAGTGTTATAATATTAACCGATTATTTTCGGTTGGTGCGACCTTCTTGGTCTTTTCTTTTTTTAATTTTTTCCCCTGGTGAAGTTTAGTAGTATATTTTTACTATCAAAATATTTGCATTTTTTTTCTAACCGTAAGGGTTTACCAATAAGTTTGGTATATATATATATATATATATATATATATATATATATATATATATTGTGTGTGTGTTATGTACTGGCGCTAGAACAATATAACTTTTTAATAAAAATCAGTCAATTTCCTACATTCTCATTGGTTTTTCTTTTTTCCTGTCTTTTTGTAAATATTAGCGTCTGCTATGCTTGCCCATCTTGTGTCATCTTAAAAATCTGTCTGATGACACATGAGCAAATATTGTCCTTTTCCATCGTGACAATCCCTTGTAGAAAAATATTATTTAGAGAAATATTGCTTTCTCTTAAATATATGTGCAATTGACAACACCAACATATTTTATTGACTGAGAAAACTAAATAGAATACAAAAGGAGGAAATGAGAAATTGAGAGATATACCTGGTATCTGATAGGTGAAGTGTTAAACGACGCGATAAGGTCGTAGATGTGAGACCAATATATGTACTTTCATTTATAATAAATGGATAAAGGTCTTTATGGGTATACATGATATCTTTATACGTACGTGCATATAATGTTTCTAACTAATATAAAGGTTTTTTAGATATTTACATATTTGAAAAGTATTTTCTTTCAGATTTAGCATAAGCAACTAAGCTTAAAACATTGTGTGCTGTGTACTATTCTGTGGTATTATATTTAATTCAACAGTTTAGCTGGGGACGAAAAATCAAGACAGGTATTGGTTCTGTGAGTAAAGAGAAAGAGATTTTCGTGCTTCTTTCTTATACACAGCTTTAGCAACGCCACCTAGTGATAATTAGCCAAAATTCTTTACATAATTTGATTCCTCTGGCGGGAACCAAAGATTACAGCCTGACTTGGCAGTAAGTAATAGTAGGTTATACATTAAAATCACACTTTTGAAGCCAAACTTTAGTTCAAAATGGAATCACTTACATTTGTAATTAATCATCAATTGCAACTCCGTCAATCCTCTTCGGGTCTAGGGAAAATGGTGTAATGACGGAAGTGGTGGAATTTGTTTAGAAACTTCCACTGAATTTTCTTTCCAAATCCCGGAAGCAGCTCTACGGCCACTTATTTCCTATCACACAAACCATCCAAATTATGTTCAAGTCACACTGAAAGCACAAATGCCTGCTATATCACCGAAGTTAAGCAGCGATAAGCCTGTTCAATACTTAATTGATTGACTACTTAAGTAACAGCAGGTACTGTAATCTACCCGAGTCCTTTCTTTACCAAAAACGACTTGATTCGGCATTAAATGACCCGAAAATCGTTGATATGCCGTAAAACAAAACAACGAATAATCCAAGTAAGACGAAGTTATACTAGAGTCTGCTCGACAAGTAAGGACGAACTCACAAGAGACGTTCGTTAGTGGACACAAGATTCCGTGCGGATGAGTTGCCAGGAGCGACGATATGGCGAGAGCGAGAGAGAGGGGGCGAGGAGAGAGGGTCATGAGTATTCGTACTGTACGACCACTTACCTCCTACCACGCAAAACATCCAAGTAAGATGAACAAGACATGCTGGGCAGGTAAAGACAAAAGCATAAGCGACGTTCTCCTGTAGACACTAGATTTATCAGCTATGTATTGACACTGGATGCCGTGCGGAGGACTTGCCAGCAGCGAAACGGTCATGGGAATCCGTGCTGTCAGCATAACCTGATGATGTTGATGATTATTTTTCAATCAAAGGAAATATTTTCATGGATGCAAAACCGAATTCATTTAGAAGGGATTTACATCTTGTAAGCCTGGTTTTCTTAAAAATGCCGATATTGCTGACAGAGATAATTTTGCTGAAGGAAAAAAAAATGTGAGAGTGAGAGAGAGTATGTGTGTATAAGAAGTAAAATATTAGGAAAAATCTATGTAGTGCTTTCATTTCTTATTATTTACAACCTGTTTCCACTCGTAAATGCCGACAAAATAATGGTTGTTGGAAAAATGAATAAACAAGAAAATGTGAAAACAAGCAAAGAACAGACATTTTTTTTTCTTTGCTTCTTCTTTTCTCCTCGTGTAAACTACTACATTAATAGCCGTGCCATAAAACTCTCTTGTTCTGCTATAAAAAATAGATTTCGTTTTATGTTTACTTGATTTACAGAGTTCAAAACAAAAGGATTAAAGAGAGCAATAATGTATGCACATACAGTCATGCATGAATTTAAGAAAAAAGCCAGAAGAAAAAAAAACTGTTGCAAGAGGAGAGATAGTATTGGCAGCAAGACTCATAGATTTCGTTCACTTGGTCATTCTTTAAAAAATATAGTATTGCCCCCCCCCCTTTTTACTCTGTGCTAAAGCTAAGTCCGGTAAATAACTATTACTAGATAGTGAGTTCGATCCTCACTGAGTTCCAAACTAGCAGCTTTATACCAAAACTAACGTAGATGTATAGTTATTTACTAAGCTTAGCTTAGATGTGGTACAAGGCCAGAAGTACGGGAGACCCAATAAGAATCGAATTCACTCATAATGGTATGCAAATCTAGCTTGCTAACCATTACACCACGTGAGGTGTCATTTTTACTAAGCGTAGCTTAGATGCAGCACAAGAAGTATGGGGCACCCAGTGAGAATCGAACTCACTACCAGTGGTCTGCTAAGCTAGCTTGCTAACCATTAAGCTACATGGTATACCTATAATTTAGATTTATAAAGGTGAAGATTATTGATTCACAACCGGGGTGCACGTGGTGAAGTCCCCGTTCTGGAGCTCTGAGAACTGCACAGCCTTCTGTTGCTTAACTTCGGGAAGCGGTGCTTTTAGCGTGACTTGATCATAATAGGCGCAACTATAAACAGTGCTACCTATTGCCATCTCCTTAGATAATATTCACCATACTTATTGAATGACCTTCATACTATAGATTGGACCTGGGTGAGTGGGGGGGGGTGACCAAATAACCCTCCTTAGCACGAACTCCTCCAATATTTTTTATTTTATTTTCAGGCGCGTGAAATAATGGTTATCGTTGTAGGAAATGGACACGATGAGACGAGTTCAAATCCTGGACCAGGCTGTTTGCATTTCACATAGCACTAATACCCTTGGGTAAAGTACGAATCCAGCTATTCTCCATCCAAGAATAGGAGACTGGCCTCTTTAACCTTGGTATGGGAACTGGTCTAGGTAAAGGAAAATTTTGAATTCAAACCAAAGTGTATCTCGTTATTCAAAACTACTTTGAGAACCCCTCCTCAACCTGCCTTCCTTCCTTCTAATAAAAAAAAAGAAAAATATATTTGTAACGATCGATTTTTGGGCGGTATAAGTTTATAAGCATTGCACCCTTTATGCATAAATGGAATTCAGCAAAAATCTCTAAAGGGTTTCCGCTTGTAAATTTCGACAACCTGACAGTAAATTTGTGTTTCTTTTTAAGATTATCTTGAACATCTATACGAATATTTTTTTTATGTGAAGTAAAACTACAAGTTGTATAAATATCTGAACTCTACCATAAAATATCTAAAATCTAAGATTTTTTTTCTCTACTTTCATCTGTTAATTATTGATTTGGTTACATAACATATTCATTTTGAATAAATCTGAATATCACTACAAAGTACAAAAAGAGGGAAATGTGCAAATGCTGCCTGATTTTATTACTGATAAAGATGGGATACACACATATACAGTGGGGCAGAAAAAGTATTTGTCCAGTTTTTAAAAAATGAGTATTTTCCAACATGTGTGAATATGGATGAAACACTTTGATATTTACTCAATATATGTGCAACAAAATAAACTTAAATATCATACAAAAATATCTATGACACCTCTGCAAGGGATACAGTTGATGTATTCTAAGCTCTGCCGACAAAACAGTTATATAGTGAGAGGGAAATGTATGCGTTCAGTTTAAAAAATGACCATTTGTCCAACTTAATGTGTGAAATACACTAATATTTGCACAATATATGTGTAACAGCCTAATCTTAACTGTTATATAAAAAGATGCTTGGACACCCCTGCAGAGGATACATTTGATGTATTAAAAGCCCTGTCCTCATATATATATATATATATATATATATACAGTGAGAGGTGAAAAAGTATTCATTCTCTTTTAAAAAATGAGTTTTTTCCAACATGTGTGAAACACTCTGGTATTCATACAATATATGTATAACAACATAATCTATTATGTAAAAACAGTTAATGAAATGCAATTTTATTTCAGTTATAAAAGCAAATAGAGACAGTTTTATTTAGACCAACACAAAACTAGATATAGTGTCCCACCTAGGAGATATCTGCAGGGGATACAGTTAATTTATTCTAAACTCTGCCAACAAAGCAGTTCTATATATATGTATGTGTGTGTTTTATATATATATATACATACAGTGAGAGGTGAAAAAGTATTCGTTCACTTAAAAAATGAGTCTTCTTTTTACATGTGGGAAACACTCTGGTATGTGTGTAACAACATAATCTTAACTATTATATAAAAACAGTTAATGAAATGCAATTTTATTTCAGTTATAAAAGCAAATAGAGACAGTTTTATTTAGCCCAGCACAAAACTAGATATAGTGTCACACCTAGGAAATACCTACAGGGGATACAGTTGATGTATTGTAAAAACAAAGCAGTTATATATATATATATATATATATATATTAGAGTATGATACATTTAATCATCAAGGCAACGCTTGTGAAAGAACATACAACGAATATCAATTTATAGATGTTTTGAGTTATTCTTGTATCCCTCCGCGCAAGCTCCTCCTTCAGTCTCAGCTTTGGTCAAAAAGTAGTGCGTCGTTTGCTTCTTCTCCCTCTTTCTCTATAGTGAGGGGGAAATATTCGTTCACTTTTGAAAAAAAAATGTGTACTTTCCAACTTGGTTGAAGCACTCTGATATTTACCCAATATATTTGTAACAAGATAATCTCAAGTATTATACAAAAAAGTTAATGAAATGCAGTTTTATTCCAATTATAAAAAGGATAACGAAAAAGAGGTGAAAAAGTATTCGTTCAAAATTACAAATTACGTTTAATACGTTGTTGCGTAGCTATTATTAAGTTTTACTGCTAACAATCGTATCCGACTGTGTCTTACAAGTGCTTTGTAATTATGATTGGATATTTGATACCATTCTTGCATGTAAATCCTCTTCAAATCATCGATGTTCTTTGTTGTCCTTAAATGAATCTTTGTTTTTTATGTTCTTTATAAAATTCTCTATTGGATTTAGATCTAGAGATTTTGGTTACGGTAGAACATCGACATTGTTATTTGCTAATTACCTCCGAGTGTTTTTTTTTTCTGAATTATTTGGATCGTTATCCTGTTGTAAAAGCCATCCTTTTTTAAGTCTAAGCATCTTTACAGAAACAAATAGGTTTTCATTCAAAATGTCTTGAACCTATAAATCGCACGGAGTACACCTTTATTGTCATTACTCCCAAGTGATAGTACCATTATGGGTTAAATAGATCAGTTAAAATTTCATTCGTATTTGATATGACTGTGTGCAAAAAATGCTCTAAGAAACAACTAAACAAAAATGTAAATATGAACGTGATTCCCTAACCATTTTGGTATGAAATAAACCCAGGCTGGTTGACACACCGTTAAATTCAATCAATTAGATGATTTGCTTTTGCCGGGATTACATTACTGGCATAATAGGGGCCAGGAAAGGTAATTAACCCCTGTGTCTGTCAATAGCCACAAGGTGGCGTGGTCAACGTAGCATATAGAGAAGACACGGCAAAATCAAATCTATCTCACACTTTTCTTGCCTCGACAGAAATAACAATGCATCTCTTCCGTCCCTGACCACGGACAATATGCTTTTATCCCCCAATAATCCGTGTTCCATGGCACACTATAACATGCTAAACATGCAAGTCTTCATATTCTTATCCAGTGTCAGTTACATATAATAGCATTCTTGTACAGTTCCGTGAGATTTCGGATGGTGGAGCCATACAATAGTACTGCACGGCTACTTATTCTTTTAGAAATATGGTTGGTTGGTTGGCAGTCTTCCGTCTACGAGAGACAATGGAGTAGTGTCAAAGGTTTTTTTCTCCCTCTTTTTTGAACTACATAGACTGGGCGGGTTTGTTTGGAGGATAAGCTGTTGCTCATGTAGCAAATCCCCCTTGTCCACACTGCCGCTATGATCCAAATGAAAGGTAAGGTACCAATGCGGTTTGGAAACGGTAGTGTCGCAGGAGTTGATGGGTAGCACTGGATTCCAGCATCACACCGCCTTAGGGACTCCGGCTCCAGATTTGTTTTCGGGGTTTACTCCCTTAGCATTTCCTTGACAGGCAGCAGTGGTTTGGGGTCGGACTTACCTTGACTTTGTTGGGTTGCCGTCCAAGGCTAAAGAGCCTCTTTTAACCCATTTGGGGATCCATGCGAGTAGCAAGCACCGTGAACCTGCTACTATTGGTGTTCCTGTCAAATGAAATGAGATTAGTGATACTGTAAATTTGCCTTTGAGTATCAGATTTAGAAATATATAAGACGCTAATATATGCTGTTAAAAACGCTCAAGAGGTTTTGGTGAAACACAGGATTGTGTAAATTATTCTGTGTTTATTGAAGTTCGTAATTTCTACCCAAGTCTACTTAAATATATTATATAATTGATAGGTAGCCTATTAATAATGTACAGTAAGTGTAACGTACATTTAAAAATAACGGTTAGTCGAAAGATTCGGGGAATGTGAGTGGCACGATGTAACCCTGCATTGACCTTTCTCTCGACTCACCAGCGCGGGCCGTGGGAAAAGTAGAATTTGTTCGTCGATCTGGGATTCATAAAGATTAAAATATGGAAACAAAAAGAAAGTCTTGTGTCGTGAACTAAAGAACAAAGTAACAACACAGAACGTCCCAGATCAGAACAGTTACCCGTTATATCAAATCCAGAATAACAGAAGGCCCAGTTAAGGCTATACCCTACCTATGAATATTAATGGATATGTCCCAATCCTCATATACCCTATGAACATTAATGGGTATGTCCCAATTCTCATAAATACGGGAGTATTATACTGACTAGGTAGTCTTATAACACTAATAGTAATTTACCTTTATTTAAATCGAGTATTGTATTTTGTTAACATCATAAAGATTCCATTACATTTCCAACATAAGTTTGGTTATTCCTCATTTATTAACCTTTGTTAGATTACAACAGGCTACCAGTCCAAAAATAGACATATTCAGCCCAGTCTAACAAGGCATATAATCGACGGATTGCAGAGGATCGACCGATAGACAAATATAACAGCCCTATGAAGAAAGCAAGATGTAATATAACAATTAAATAATTTTTAAACGGTCATTCTTCCTTTCAATTAACTGCCAATAATGACTATTGTGTTAGTATTACTCTACGAGTCAGTACGGCAACTACTTAGAGCTGACCGAGCACTAATGATATATTCCAGCTTTCAGGCATTGAAGCTTAGATTGACTCAAGGCCAGAAATATGGGGCACCCAGTGAGAATCAAATTCATTAGCAATGGTCTGCTAGCCCAGTCCAATAACAATTTCACCACGCCCGTCTAGATATTGCGTTGATTGAAAAATGCTAAGATTAAAATTTAACAGTCAACCACTTAAGTTAAATTTCTTTAGGCCACCTCGACGACTTTACTTTATATATAGAGTGAGACATTGTATCGGCACCACAGCAAAATGCATGTATTTAATGCCACGCTGCCCTTAAAAATACTTGTTTTTATTTGAGAGAGATAGTGAGAGTGAATGGGTAAATTAACACGTTTTATCATTGCAAAATCTCTTGGAATTCGTATTTGTATACAGTAATCCAACAATCATGTTCTTTCCACAACTTATGGTAAGCAAATAATGTTGTAATGTTTGATTTCTTTTTCAAATATTTTACACTGTAATGTATCATTGCTAATTATTCTATGCATTATAATTTGTTATTTGTCACTAGAAATATTTGATTTTAAAGCTTTTTGTTTATTTTCCTATCATTCTTTTCACAAATAAAAAAAAAACATAGATTTTGCAAATTCTAAAGAATTGCCGTAGTACCCTAATTTTTAATAGGTCAACCAGAGCATTTTTTCTGGCGAATCTCTTGGGCTAAACTCATCCTTATATATATATATATATATATATATATATATATATATATATATATATTGTGCATAATATGGGTGGTATATTACTAAGCAGATAGTGCTCAATATCATTAATAGAGCGTTTATATTTTTTAGATTGAGTTAAGGAAGCTTTGATGGCTTTTTTTGCCCCATGGGTTAAGGTAGCGTGGACATGAAGTCAACACCTAGTTATTGAGTCTCCCGCCTATTTCTTTTTAGTCTGAAGATCGCATAGGCGAGAAACTATCTGTAATCAGGCGTTGACTTCCTGTCCACTTTACCTTAACTCATAAATATATATGTATGCATAGTGTGTCCATTGTTGGCTGATCAGCAAAAACTTAGATTCATCAGCTCAGTGAGGACACTGGATGCCAGGTAGAGGACATACAAAGAGCACTGTCCGATAGGGATGGATAGCAAGAGAGTATCACAGGAATCCATGCATATCATCATGGCTTGATAATGAGGATAAAATGAATCTTTGTAGTTGAGACCTTTGATTTGTTCTGATTATTTAAAAAGTTGGCAGCAAAAGAATTATCTTTTTGCAGACCCCACATTATTATTATTATTATTATTATTATTATTATTATTATTATTATTATTGTTATTATTATTATTATTACTACCTGCTATTCCTATTCCAACTTTTCTTCATCTTTTATCAAGTTTCCAGAACCAATCTTTTATGAAGAACTGCAAAGCAAGAAAAAAAAATTGCCACAGAGCAATATATTCCTCGCAGGCCTTGAAATCGGTCCTCATTTAAACTCAAAGTTATTGTATCTACCTACAAAACACAATCACTACTCTCACCTTCAGCCAACCTCGTAACACCGCCACCAAAAACTGAGACGGCAAAGATATTTCTCTGTTCGTCAAGAGGTAACAAACCAAGGCTCTTAGGTAACACATGAAAGTGAATTCACAAAATGTCTGCTAGCTTATAAGACTGTCATTTTTGAACGAATATATACAAATATATTTATAAGCATAAATGTGTGTATGTACACATGTGTACAATATTAGAAAAGGTGTATAGCATTTGGCCTCTGGAGTCACCACTTATCAAATTTCCACAGTTTAATATGATATTGGATGGCAAGTCTGTCATCGGTCCCTGTTTCCCTGCAGGCTACCGAGTCATGTTTGATATCTTCAGGTATCATGTGGAATTTATCAACCCTTCAGCCAACAATAGTTCAAATATCTCTCTCTGGTGAATCGACCTTTTATTGGCTTTTTGATATTTTGCCAAACTTGACTTTTGGCGTATAGTTTATTTGAATCTAATATTCATAAGTTTTCTTTTACACAACAATCCTTGTGCTTTTTTTTACATTTCTTTTGTTTTTCTTATTGATTTTTGTAATATTTTATTTAGTATCAGTGGAGTACAAGGACAGCTGTATGAGCGTCTTTTTTGTTGATGTTTGATTTATTTAATCCCTTATAGATTATTTAATGCCAAAATTTGATTCCTTTATTAATGCTTGATTAACATCATCGAGCCATGTTAACAGTGTGGATTTCTTTGACTGACTCAATAGATGCTCAGACATCTGTTCTTTTGTTGAAGTTTGATTTGGGTTTTTTAATAGCATATCAACCCCTTATGGGTTATTTAATGCCAAAATTTGGTTCATTTATAAATAACTGATTATCATCTTCATCAAGGTGTGCTAAAATTCCTTTGACACTCACTCAAGAATAAATCTCTGAGAAACCTTTTTTGTTGGTGTTTGATTTGGTCTATATAATGGCATATAAACCCTTTATGGGTTATTCAACGCCAAAATTGGATTCATTTATAGATCCTTGATAATAATAATAATAATAAGAAGAAGAAGAAGAAGAAGAATACTGACTGCATGGATTCCATTGAATAAATCTCTGAGAAACCTTTTTTGTTGGTGTTTGATTTGTCTATATAATGGCATATAAACCCTTTATGGGTTATTCAACGCCAAAATTGGATTCATTTATAGATCCTTGATAATAATAATAATAAGAAGAAGAAGAAGAAGAAGAAGAAGAAGAATACTGACTGCATGGATTCCATTGACTTACTCGCCATCCATCCTTATCTGCCATTGCTGTTAGTAAGTCCTCGAGACGGTATCTAGCATCCGTACAGAGCTGATGTATTTTTCTTGTTCACCAACACTAGACTGTCCATGTATTGGAGTCCTTATTCCTTTTACAGTGTTGTAGCTATATCATCATGAAATTTTACTCAGCATTCACCAATAATATCTATTAAAAATGACAATGTATTTATTCAACCTCTCTGCTATGGGCAGGATGCTACACAAGTTATGCTACAAGTACAGCTGGTTAGAATTTTTCCTTCTCCTAGACTGGTTGTCGTACTAAGGCTATCGAGTCAGTGCTAACTATTCACCAACAACTGGGAGTAGAATTGATGGATTCATGTCTATCTCAGGACATTAGCAAGAAGTGTAACACAAACCCATTCCCTCCGATCAATCGCCTGGTCACGTCAAGCCCTAATGATTCTCCCAACCCTAGTACTCTTACGGCTAGCTCGACCCTTTTTATCATATATGTGCTAGAAGGTAATGGCTTAGAGTCTTAGTGTCCCGGGTATGACGTTAAATATCTGACGGTGAAGTTCCAAATTTGGAGCTATACGGAATGTGTAGTACCCCTTAGTCACCATTACTCCCTGGAACACTCTGTCCCGGAATGGTGGTATCTGTTAGGGTCCCATCTAGGGGTTAAATAGAAAAAATGAGTTTTAAAATTTGTTTTAAAAAATTAAGTTTAAAGTTTTACAAATGTTGAATACTAATAAAATGAATAAAACAAAACGTCTCCGGCATAAAATAACCCAACAAGGGTTGACATGCCGTAAAATCCAAACAAACAACAAACTCATTCAAGATTTGCAATCCA
>CM042148.1:116026670-116034170 GCA_023376005.1 Doryteuthis pealeii
TTTGCCGAAGACGTTTTATTTTGTTAAATTTTGATGGGTATTCAAATTTTTATTTAAACACATTCTTTTAATAATTTTAAACTCATTGTTTTTATCTATTTAACCCATATATGGGACACTAAACTGGTACTATTCCTCCACGTCAGAGTAGATCCAGGACTAATGGCGATGAAGGTGTACTCAATACTCCCAATAGCTCCAAAATTGGAACTTCATTAAATGCAGTTTTCCGTCAACAAATGGGGTGAAAAAATTTCTAAAATTTTGGTGGAAAAATACTAAAATACAGTTATTAATAAAAAGTTTCTGTTGTAATTGATTGTTAGTGTAGAAAATGATTGATTGATTTTAACGGTATGTCAATCAGTCTAGGGTTGTTTTATTTGATAAATAAAAACCGTTATTATCAATTATGATTGTAGTAAGGATCAGCCTTTGGTCATTTGAATAAAAAAAAATTCCAGTCCCTAATTTTTACATTTCTAAAAAGATAAAATCCAGAAGATCACATTAAAAACCTGAAAAAAGTTATTTGGAAATTTAAAAGTTATTTTCTAAAACTCAAAAAATGATTTTTGAAACGTGTTTTCTCTTTTCGTAGTTTTACAAACTAGATTTTTCTTGGAATTGATGGAAAAAAAGTGTCTTCTCTCTGATTCAATTGGCCTATTTTTATTCACTTAAAAATTTAATATCAATGTTTAACGTCTGAAAAGTGACATGTTGAACTCAATATTTTCACTAGAGATAAAACTTTATTTAATCTATCTAAAAATGTAAGTTAAAGAATGCGCAATTTTGCGCAACATATTTTCCGAGATATTTGAGAAATAATTACTAACAATTGTTCTTTTTCTTTACGGAAGACTAAAGTGACATTAATTATTCCCTTTTGAAAAATAGACATATTTTCACTCTGGGACCTGAAAAACTGTTTCAAGTGCCTGTCCTTGTTGTATTGTTATTTTTCTTCCTATTTTTTTTTTTTTTTTTTTTTTTGACTACGCAGTGTAATATTGCTGTGTGAAATCTTTACACGTGTAGGCTTTCATAACAGAAACAAGAGTTCCCCCCCATATATGTATACATATATATATAAACCTTAGTTTGGATACAAATCTAAATCTATTTCGACATTTTCTTTGTCTTGTTAATCCTGTCTTTGTCTTTTTTGAAGACCACCCAGCCGGTCACACTGGTGTGATTTTTCCGTTTTCCCAATTTTTTGTCTTTTTTCCTGTTTTTTCAAATTCTGCGTTTGTTAAACACACCATTTCACATGCACGCGCACACTCACGATTTTTATGAACCTCATGGTTTACATGCGCTGTCCATGCCAGAAACGTCGAAGTTTTGAAATTTGGATTTTTAACTTGTGAATATGTATGTTCTAATAGCGTGTATTTTATGTTTCGATTGCCGGGGTTTGTATGTGTATATGGGCACGTATATTTATATATATGAGATTAAGATAATTTGCTTTAGAAGCATTGTTGAGTAAAGTATATTATTATTTATATTTTTTGCTTGAAGACAGTTAATATGCGTATATCGTATAAAATTCGATAATTAATGAAAATAATCATGACAAGCGAACTCGGCTAATATCGCCCCCCTATGTAGAACATCGTACAGCTGTTTCAACTTTATTAAGTCTCATCAGCGATGTATACTTACGATTTCCCTCCCTGCGTGCTGAGTTCCCGGTTTCGATTTCTGTCGGAGGGAAATCGTAAGTATACATCGCTGATGAGACTTAATAAAGTTGAAACAGCTGTACGATGTTCTACGTAGGGGGGCGATATTAGCCGAGTACGCTTGTCATGATTATTTTCATTAATTATCGAATTTTATACGACATACGCATTGTAACTGCCTTCAAGAAAAAAAATATATATATATATGGATAAAGGGGTATGAAAACACAATGTTGTTAAAATGAATATATTTTTATATCATTTTCATTTCATATACATATACCGTCGGATTCATTTCCTTACTCTTAACTCATATAATATATATATATATATATATATATATATATATATATATATATATATATAAGTCTTGTTCTAGTTCCAACGGGAGAAAATTCAATATTTTATTTAAAAAAAAAAAAAGGTCCGCAAAATGGATTATGATTTTAGAAAAAAATTTCATTATTTTTATCTTACATATGCGACACGTGTTTTAACTTCTCTCTTCCTGTTTGGTGGAAGTGGAGTATAGAGGAATTTCATTTTTAACATTTGTGTTTTAAACAGGTGTTTTTGTTTTTTGGGTGGCTGGTTATTTACTCTTTTATTAAGGTTGCTCTGATATAATTCATTAGATGGTCAGTTGATATGTAAGGTGTGTGTTTGTAATTTGTTTTAATTCTAAAGAATTTTTGTGCTTTTCTACTTAAATTAAGTTTATTTTTTGCAAAACTGTTTGAAAATAAGGTATTATTTGGATTATTCGGACTATTGTCCTCATCTTTATCAATAGAGATGAGGACAATAGTCCGAATAATCCAAATAATCTAAATAATACTAATTATCAAGCCTGGTCTGAAACATTCAGAGAAATAGTAAATAAGTTACTAAGCTTATATCACAAATAAATTTGATAATGTCGTGATTTCAATCCTTTAGAGACACCCAACAGCTCTGAATTTTGGCCAAATTAAGTTAAGCTTTGTCCACGACTACTATGTTTTTTGTTGTTTTATTTATGTATGAAAATAAGTACTTGCTATTGCGCAATAGTCACCAAGCTTATGTCACAAATGTATTCTGTTATATGGTGAGCTGAATCCTTACCAGGCACCCAAGAACTCTAGCCTTTTGCCAAACTAAATTCATTTTTGCAAATATATATATAATTCAACAAAATATTCTTGTTTGTTTGGTAACATCACAAGTTAATGTATTATAAACCAGAATGAATTTGTGATTTTTGTATTAGAATATTTACAATATTATATACTTTAAGAGCATAGAATTTATGTATATATGTAGGTAGAAGAAATGTACATCAGCCAAAAAATATATATTAAACCTGTTGCCATATGAAATCCAATTTTACTGTTTTAGTGAATGCATCAATTGAACTCAAGATGCTTTCTTGGTGTGTGCATAAATCTAATACTGCATTTTGGTATTCTTCTTTTATATAAATGTATTCATACACTTATAAAAGACGATGTACGTAATAATGCAGAGTTTGTGTTTGTTTTTTGTGATTTCTATTTTTCTAGGTAGGAGATATGGGAGAAAATACACAATTTGGAGAAACGTAAGGGTAAAACTGATCTCAGAGAAAAAAACTGCAATGTAAAAAAAAAACTCCGTTAAATGTAAATAAATAAATAAATAAAAATATTGGCATATAAAATTGTTTCACATCAGATTACTACAAATTGATCAACTTGGATGTCATACTGGAGAACCCATACTTTATTTTGTATAAGAATGCTCTGATGCACGATGTAAAAGCAGAAAAAGAAAAGGCAACAAAAAACAGGGAAAAGGGAGAGTATATTAGATTGGTGTATGGATTGCACAACAATCCAACGCTGAATCAAGCCCCCCTCACTTTTTTTCAAAACCGTTTAGGTATACGACTGGCCAACCTAAATCAGCTCTACCTGGCGTCTTTAAAAATCAAAATGCCAGAAAAAATGAACATATATATATGTTTATGAAAATATACATATATGTATGTTAACAGAGAGGTGTGTGAGGTTTCATTTACATTAGCCAATGGAATGAGAAAAAAAATAGTCAATGAAAAAAGGCTTGATTGATTGAATAAGAATACTTTTGATGGCAAATCCTTCAAGAATTCTATAGCAATCTTCTGCAGGACATTGGTTAAAAAAACCTCCACGCACAAAAAACAAGAAAAAAGTTAGAAATTGAACACCTAGGGTTAATCCCCTTAAAAAATATTGATTGATCAAATCATCCCCATTCATTTTTTTTAATCCTACCTTTAAAACCTTTTAAAAATGACTAAAGTACACTGGTACCTTGACTTACGAGTTTAATTCGTTCCGCTCGTAACTCAATTTCCTCGTATATCAAATCAATTTGGAGGCGCGTGGTGTACGGTTTATCGTCGTAGAAAATGGACTCGTCAATATATATATATATAATATGGGTGCTATGTTTATCAGTATACAGTGCTCAATATCATTGATAGAGAATTTATATCTGTTAAGGTAGTGTGGACACGAAATCAAAGGTGGCTGGTTTTCTGAGTTTCTCTTTCGTGCGATCTTTATATATATAAACAAAATAATACATATATATATACATACACATACATGTACAGAGAATTAATACAAAGACGTGGGTATCAAGCGCAATAATTTAACAGCATAGATAGGAAATTTTAAATTTTTTGTTGAAGCTGTTTTATTCCTTTTGAAAAGGCATAAATGGATATATTTTATTCATAATTCATCTCCATTTTCAGTTACAGTTGTTTGTTTTAAGAAATCCCTAAAATTACCAATTCGTCTTTTAAAAATAAAATAATATTTTTTTAAATGAAAATGATTCCCTGCAAATTTTACGAAACAAAATCTAATGATTTGTCTTTTGAAAATAATATTTAATTTAATTTTTTCAAAGTGGAGATTTTTCTGATCAAACTTTTCTATTCGTTTCCCCAACATGGTTTAGTAAATGTTTGGGTAGTCAGTGCTTAATGAAACCAATACATTTATTGAATAAAACTATTATAAAAAGAATATAAGATTTCGAAAATTTTTTCAAATTTGTTTACTTTTGGACGTCGATACAATCGAGATAAAAAAAATTTAATATCTTTTTACACTAAAATTAAAATATTCGTTCAATTTTAATAAATTTTTTTAGAATTATGTATGAGTGTATTCTTAAAAAAAGTCATTGTTGTCTGTTGTAAAACAAAACAAACTCCCACCTCTTAGGCAATATCTTCCAAAAATAATTTTACACCACCAGTCAATTTTCTCCTATTTCTTTGTTCTAACTTTATCTCTCAAAATGTCAAAAAGGAAAAAAATCTGAAACCCAACCCAATGAAAAGCATTACCAAAAAGAAAACGCATCATCTGAATGAAGTTCTTTGTACGTTTTGTTGTTATTTTATATGCTACTTGTTTTTTTATTTTTTTTATTTTTAAAACGATTTTTTAGCATTATTCTTCCTCGGTTTTGAAAATTTAACGCAAAATTTGCTTACGTCACATACAGTCTGGCTATGTCTTCTCCTGAGTGTGAATTCCTTTGTTCGATGGACTATGTTTCTGATTTTCTTTCTTATCCAGCTTAAAAAGGGTCCAGAGTATCTTATAGGAAAGACTGTCCAGTTATGTATTCATTTGATTAGATTTCTGTTGCAAAATTTGTTTTCGAGAAGTTTTCTTGTTTTTCTTAAGTACTCTTTTCTTACACTTTTTTCACGCACTTTGTGGTATCCACTTCCTCTGTTTTCTTCATATGGATCAGTTCCCCCCTCCTCTTCCACCTTCTTCTTCTTCTTCTGTCAGCTTGGGCTTTAGAATACACCGACTGCACCTCTGCGGAGGGGTAATCCGTCTATTGAGATCGCCTGTCGGTCGTAGGTAGCGATCCGCTTAAGGATGGAACCTGAGCAGTACATGCCATGCAACACTCCACTTTAACCCTTACTTAGGCTAGACGGACGGTCGGAGAGGTCTCCCTCCAATCAGTTGGCTGGTCATAAGCCCTAGCACCTATATAATTGTACCAGCCCTATTGCCCTTATGGCAAACCCAAACTCTTTTTATAATATATGTTCTAGAATGTGGTGGCTGAGGGTCTTGGATATTCTTCTTGTTCAATTAATAAGTACGGAAAAATATATTGAAATTGTTTTCTATATACGCGCATGCTCGATTTTATGAAATTCCACTTTACGAATTACTGTTAGTAATTAATTAGCTGGGGTATTCCTTTGTGATATATGTATGATGATGCTCTTCAACCCAAACCGGCCTTCCCATTATGCACCAAAATCTTAACTACCCTTCTCATGATGCACCACTTAACAGTATATAATGAAAAATAAGAACAAATATAATTCACTGGATTTGAAAGTCCCCTTGACGAGAAACTGACAGTTACCAAGCGCCGATGACTTTGTCTTTCTTACCTTATACATGCTCTATTAATGATATTTAGCACTTTTTACTTATAAATATAGAAAACTATATTATATTATATATATATATATATATATATATATTATTATTTATATTTTTGCTTGAAGGCAATTATAAATGCATGTATCGTATAAAATTCGATAATTATAGAAAATAAACTTGACAAGTAAATCCCGCAAAGGATGGCTCGCCATGCAGAACCCCGTACAGACTGTTTCGACTTTATTAAGTCTCTTCAGCGATGTATACTAACGACTCCCCTCCGACAGGAATCGAAACCGGGACTTCACAGGCATAGTCAGAGACCATATCCGTTCGTCCGCCGGTACATAGCGAACAATCCCTGCGAAATTAACCTTGTCAAGGAAACTATTACACGCCCCTGCCATAGCAGGCAAGTAGACGTTTATTTAGTAAACAAACCCGGCCGTTAAGCTCTTCGGCGAAGTGAATAAGATTTTTGGATGTTTGTTTTTAGAAGCAATGTTGAATAAATTATTATTATATTTTGCTTGAAGGCAATTATAAATGCATGTATCGTATAAAATTCGATAATTATAGAAAATAAACTTGACAAGTAAATCCCGCAAAGGATGGCTCGCCATGCAGAACCCCGTACAGACTGTTTCGACTTTATTAAGTCTCTTCAGCGATGTATACTAACGACTCCCCCGACAGGAATCGAAACCGGGACTTCACAGGCATAGTCAGAGACCATATCCGTTCGTCCGCCGGTACATAGCGAACAATCCTTACTTGTCAAGTTTATTTTCTATAATTATCGAATTTTATACGATACATGCATTTATAATTGCCTTCAAGCAAAAATATAAATAATAATTTATTCAACATTGCTTCTAAAAACAAACATCCAAAAATCTTATTCACTTCGCCGAAGAGCTTAACGGCCGGGTTTGTTTACTAAATAAACGTCTACTTGCCTGCTATGGCAGGGGCGTGTAATAGTTTCCTTGACAAGGTTAATTTCGCAGGGATCGTTCGCTATGTACCGGCGGACGAACGGATATGGTCTCTGACTATGCCTGTGAAGTCCCGGTTTCGATTCCTGTCGGAGGGGAGTCGTTAGTATACATCGCTGAAGAGACTTAATAAAGTCGAAACAGTCTGTACGGGGTTCTGCATGGCGAGCCATCCTTTGCGGGATTTACTTGTCAAGTTTATTTTCTATAATTATCGAATTTTATACGATACATGCATTTATAATTGCCTTCAAGCAAAAATATAAATAATAATTTATTCAACATTGCTTCTAAAAACAAACATCCAAAAATCTTATTCACTTCGCCGAAGAGCTTAACGGCCGGGTTTTTTACTAAATA
>CM042148.1:116039170-116056670 GCA_023376005.1 Doryteuthis pealeii
AACAGTTATAATGTAATTTTTATTTGATTTTATATTCCTTGATTTCTATGTACTAACCTCTCGAACAACTTATAAGGCCCTTCAGATTATACTATTGCCTAATGATTGTGAAAATGTGAATCTATTTCCTGAAATATATGGTGTTAATTAAAAGCCCATATATATATATATATATATATATATATATATATATATATATATCGGTTGTTTTGTTTTATGGCATACCAAACATCGGACTTCACAGTCACAGGAGGCGCTGTAAGTTCAGGGGCACAAAAACTTTATTATAGTCTTCCGAGACTGAAATGCCAATATATATTGGTCGGTTGTTTTGTTTTATGGCATACCAACCCAAAATCAAATCATTTTGATATCAGGTTGCTTACAGTGGCTGCTGCTATTTAAAGGGCCACCCATCTAAATATTGAACAGGCTCTTCGGTGATCTAGAGAGAACCGGTGATTTCAACGTGACTTGACCGTAAGTATATATATATATATATATATATGTGCAAATGTAAACAACTTTTTAGCTATTTTCAGCCGACAGTGTATTTGGGAGAATATGTGCTTTTTTAATTTTAGTCAGACCTAATTTTTTGAAAGTTAATTCATTTATGGTTAAATCCCGCCTAATTAACCATAAATGAATTAACTTTCAAAAAATTAGGTCTGACTAAAATTAAAAAAGCATATATATATATATATATATATATATATATATATATAGGTTACATTTATGAGTAAACAGTTCAGTATCATTGATAGAGCATTTATATATTAGTTAAGGTAGCGTGGACATGGAGTCAACGGTAACCAAATGCTTGGTCTGAATATCGCATAGGCGAAAAACTGTTAGTAACCAGACGTTATTGAGTCCACTTATGAGAAAGCGAGAGAATCAGCCGAATTGGAAAAAAAAATCAAACTAGTTACAATTTTGACTGTCGGAAAAACAGAAACCGAATGAATCGGAATAATATATCTACAGGGTGATTGTAAAGCAACTCCCTATTTTGAAAATCTTATAATTTATTTCTGAATCATTATTTTTTGCAAAAAATGAATATAAGAAGAACGTGCATATGGAGTTTTATTTAAAATTCTATATGGGCATTGAGTGCCTCTCGAGATCGCATCAACTGATCTTCCCATGAAATCTTGTGGAATGGCAGAAATAAAATCTCGTATCCGTCCATCGAGTTCTTCCAAAGTCGTTGGTTTTGTAGAGTAGACTTACATATTCAATAAACCCCCAAAGAAAAAAGTCACAGAGGGTTAAATCAGGGCTTCTGGCCGGCCACTTATGTGGACCACATCTACACATACATCTCCCAGGAAAATGTTTATTCAGTCATTCACAAACAACAATAGAAAAATGTGGAGGAGCACCATCTTGCATAAAAATCAGGTCTTCAATATTCTCCCGAGTATTGACAATTGGTTAGATTTCATCTTGCAGCATGGTGAAATAGAGAGTTACTTTTAAATCACCCTACACACACACACACACACACACACACACACACACATATTATATATATATATATATATATATATATATATATATATATATATATATATATGGTTACAAAGAAGAATGTACATATAGTTTTTTTATATTGTTTACGAGAAAGGAAATGTAAATATGGATCGAATGAATGTAGAAACCACTAGTTAGATACTCAAAGCCTTAACTATAGAATAAAAGAAGAAAAAAACAACTCTCAGTACTATATTTTACAGACTAAATGTATTTAACTATGAGAATTCTACTTTTTCTTATAACTTCATCACCGTTCGGATCATGAAAAAGTGTACAAGGTGACAAGTTATTTTCTTAAAAATAACAGAAAAATAGTATTTTTATTATCTCTTTAGCCCAGAACGAAAGCTTCGCCATCATTTGAGGACATTTAGGATATTAAAAAATATATGTCTGTGCAGATATACTCAATATTAAAAAGGCATCAGAGGTGTTTTGACCAACGGGATACTCGCCGGAATAAGTTCGTTGAAAGCTAAGGTTATTATTTTAAAGAAATTAAACATTTCCTTCATTGTTCATTTCTTTCTTAGTCTCGATACGTGTTGAACACATACACGCACACACACATATAATGTGTGTGCATATGATAGCAATAGTCATAAATAACTTTAGCAACATTTGTGTAATTATGCCTCAACTGTACGGATGCAGTGATTGAGGTCATAGTGGATATCAGAGTAAATATGTCAGTACAGTTAATATAAGAAAAAAGGCGTGTTAAGACTTTTTAGATATAAGGCGTGTGTTAAAAGCCCACTCTTACTTATAGACTCGCCGATAACCACGTGACCAACCTATTGGCCAACCACTGGCAATACTCTGCTGCTGATATTGTTATTTATACTAGTTGTTCTGGTCATACCTACTCATAAATACTTGGATCTTCGTGGACGACGGAACATAGGATTATATAACTCAGGACTTATTCACTTACCAAAGGATTCTATAACTCAGGACTTACTTACTTATTTACTTTACGTTCTTTACAACTGGCCAAGGATGGCGGCCAGATACTTAACATCGGCCAATAAAAACCCGATGAATGTTAACTTTTTTTTTTTTTTAAGAAATTAATATTTCATTCATTGTTCAGTTCTTTATTGGTAAATCCGGCTTCGGTCTCAATACTTTTTTTAAAAACATATATATATATGTGTGTGTGTGTGTGTGTGTGGACAGCGTCTTTTTATTCAAACAAATTTTATTAAGATAATGGTATCCTTATTGTTTTGCAGTTTTTTTTTCCTTTTTTTTCAAGCTTTCTAACAAATCTTTTATATTAACATCTTGAAAAATGTTAGTCTGAAAGAGTTTTCATTAGTAATTCTTTTTCGCTGAACCATTATCATGACTGTTTATTATTTGTCTAGACTATTGTTTTGTTTTTTGTTGCGAAGATGATGCTAAATAACGCTAACAATCGTCTAGACAAATAATAAACTGCCCTGGTAATGGTTTAAAAAATCGGAGGTACTTGGTTTACTAATAAACATTCTTTCGGACAATTCATTAACGCCTTTCAAGATGATAGCATCAAAATATAGTTAGGAAAAATTAATAGAAAAAAATTGAAAAATTAAAACAATAAGGATTCCATTATTTGTAACCAAATCTGTTTGAATCTCTCTCTCTCTCTCTCTCTATATATATATATATATATATATATATATATATATATATATATATTATCCAATTTTAATAGTTAATATAATAAGCCGCATGCGGCAATTGAAAAAATGTTAACTAACTTAACGTTCAACCGTTATTATCCGAAAAGAAGTTTATCTCCGGAATTACATCGACTTAGTTAAGCATAGGTTAGGATCCTAATAATATCATTTGAATTGAAAGCATGGTAGACCCCTAACTCTTTTCCTCTACTACTATTACGTATATTATATATATATATATATAATATATATATATGGCTCCTGAGTGAAACCAATGCGTTAAAATAGCAACAGTCATAAATAATTATAGCAACAGTAGTAACTTACTAATGCAAAAAGAATTATGTGCATTTTTAAGAAACTTGATATATTCAACCCATTTAGCTGTCGGATACTTTTGTTTCCAGTGGACATCTCATAATTTTGTGTCTAAGGAAATTTCAGGCAATCTTTCTTTCCGGTCAAAATGTGGACAAACAAGACAAAGAAGCAATAACTCCAGACTGACCAAGGTCAAGGAAAATTGTATTTGTTGTCTGTCCAGAATTAATGGTCAGCTATTTTACTGACTTCGTTTCTCATTGAATCAGCGTCGTCTGAAAACCCTGCACCTGGCCATCATCAATTATATTTGCATAGATCACAACGAGCTATCTTTGCAAAAAAAGTGCGGGGATTAGTAGCGGGGAAATAATGTAATTCAAAATAGATGAAGGGAGAAAAGATGAAAAAAAATCCCAACAAGCCCCCCCCCCCGGAAAAAAAAGAAACATAAATGATTCTTTTAAAGATATTTTTCTTGAAGCACATATAGTGGAACCTCAGTTCTCGAACATAATTCGTTCCAAAATTATTTTCGAGAACCGAAACAATATTTCCCATAAGAAATAGTGTAAGGTGTATTTATGCGTTTTTAAACCATCAGACCTCACAACTTTTCCTTTTCTCTTTCTAGTAGTATCACTACTGCCTTTCTTAGGATCCATGAATTAGAGTTAAAGTAGCCGAAAAATAGAGAATAAATACAAATGAAACGAAGAATTTGCTCGAAAGCAATATCAGACACGCGTTCAAGATAGTGACTGACACTAACTGATGCTGCTTGGGTAGATTCGACCAGCCGTTTGTTTGTCTTCGGTTTGCCTCAGCAGTCATTCAGGCAACTTCTGTTTTCATCGGCTTGACTTGTATTTTTAAAGTCCGAACATTTGTTCGACAACTGAGGCCTTTCTTTACTTAAACTTTTTGTTCGAGCTCTGAATTCTTTTATATCTGAGTCGTTCGAAAACCGGGGTTCCATTGTATTAGCAAATCAGTCCTTATGTAAGGTTGGTAGTTTTTGTACCTTTTAGGTGTGGTTAGACCTGCAAAGGTGTACGACCTGGCTACCACAGCTATCAAACAGCTACTGCTGCGCTATGAAGAGGCACTGAAGTCAGATTTGCACTCATATATAAATAGTTAATATTTACGATGTAAAATAGAATAATTACGTCTTAAGTTGTTGTTTTAAAAGTGCTCCATGGTTAGCATAGAGCCCTTATAAGATAAAACTCACGACAGCCAAAATCGTTCTTTAAACCTTTTTTAAAAAGTCCCTAGGGATGACACTAAACTGCATCTTATGGTGGGGCGAGACCCTAGTGCCGGCTCTGTATATATCCCTTTGCCTACGAATTTTTTTCTCACAGTTGTACTAAATTCCCTGGTATTTTTTATCTGTATGATGGGATATTAAAATGTTACCATCTATTCATTTCATAACTCATTCTATTCAAATAAAGTCCTATTGTTATTGTAATCTGATTCCTTCGGCTCAAATATAATCAACTGACCATCAGCGGCTTGCAGTAGGATCGCAGTAGTGAGAGAGCCGCTGTGAGTGGTTTAAATTTAGCAAATAGTTAAATATGTATATGTTTTGCTGAACACAACGGACATTTCATGTCTGACGAGTTTGTTTTTTTCCCGAAATTTTCAAGTTGTCTGGCCAGTATTTTAATGTCCGGGTGGAGTTGGTTAATAAGTCCACCGAAGGTTTTTTTTATCACTACTACTTGTGATAAAACTTTGGTGGATTTATTAACCGACCCCACCTGGACATTAAAATACTGTCCAGACAACATGAAAATATCGGAAAAAATCTCGTCAGACATGAAATGTCCATTGTATTCAACAAAACATGTATACAGGAAAAAATGCTGCATATATATATATATATATATATATATATATCATTCTCAGGTGGTTGAGCAGTCCATGACATGCAATATTCCACGTTGGTCCTTACTTGGGCTAGACGGGCGGTCGGAGAGGCCCCCTCCGATCAATCGTCATGTCAAGCCCTAGCACCTATATGATTGCCCCAGCCCTATTGCCCTTATGGCAAGCCTCTACCCTTTTTATCATATGGGTGCAAGAAGGCAGTGACTGAGGGTCTTCATGTCCTGGGAATAACGTTAAACTCTATCTGATGGTGAGGTTCCAGTTTGGGAGGTTTGGGAAATGTGGAGCACCCCTTCATCACCATTGCTCCCTGGTCATCTCTTACCCGGAGTGGTAGTACCTGTTAGGGTCCCATCTATGGGTTAAATAGAAAAGCATGTGTTTCTAAAAAATATTGAGTATCCATTAAGAATGTATTTATTTCAAAACTTTATCGGCATTAAATGACCCACTGGTGTTGATATGCCGTAAAACAAACCAAACCAAACCATCTTCTCCTGCAGTTATGGGTAAATAGTTGGGCAAAGTGGTTTCTTTGCTCTTTGTATAGCAACCAGTCTGAGAGAAAGAAAAACCTAATTCAAACGTATGCTGAAAAATTGACCTCGCGTCGCATCCTACCCGTGATGGAGGGGTTGGGTAAATGCATACTTGTGAATTCAATTTTTAATTGGTGCTGTTTATTTCTGATCTTGTGACAAGCCTAAACTAAACTTAATAAATAACTATTCAGTCAACTTATTAGGTATCACTTAAATTGCAAACTGGTAGCAACAATTTCAACATATTTTGTATAGAAAATGTACAATCTCCTTTTTTTTCAAGTTTCTCGAACAAACCGATGCTGAGATGGAAACTTTTCAAGTTTTTATACTTTCCTTTTATCTTAATACATTGGAAGAAAACATTGATATGTTTGATGCCTGTTACTTCCCTTTGGCAAAGCAAAGTTAATATCTGTGTTTAGGAAACCAAAGATTGTCTATTTTATACCAGACTGTCAAGTGATGATACGTGAATATAAGTATTGAAAGAATTGTATAGATTTATCTCTACATCTGAGGCTTCTTGCAGATTTAGTCACGCAATAATGGATTCACTAATGCTCCCATTTGCCTTCCTATCCATCTCACTATTCGTTCACTAACATATCCACATCCTTGGGATCCAATAATTACTCCACCTATTCTATAATCCAGTTGGTGTCCGTGGATCCACAAACAATATATATATATATATATATATATATTGGAGAGAGAGAGATTGGATGATATCAAGTGATTCCTTGATAGGATTCAACCAAAATTGAGAACTCAAACGTACATAAAAAGATTTGCCTATATAGTTTTACATATACGGATTATTATAAATATATGAATAAACGGTTACCCTGGTGTACATATGAATTTATTTCAGCATTTCTTTGCTTGGTCAGTTTGATCTTTACTGATTCGAAGACCTCATATCCAGTCTCATTGGTATAATCTTCCCGTTTCACTGATTCTTTTCGTTTGCTTTCAAATTCCTCCTTCCGCGTTTGTTAAATACGCCAGTTCACGGGCACGCTCGCGATTTAAATAAATTGTATGGCTTGCGCGTGTTGGTCATGTTTATGACGTCGTATTTTTAAATTTTTATTTTTTTTACTTGTAAATATTCATGTTCTAATTTCATGTAGTTTGTGTATTTTATGTTCCGATTTGTGAGGTTTAGTATGCGTATATATGAGTACGTAGATGTTCTTATGCTTTTAAAAAGTTTTTTTTAAATATATATACACAGTTATTGGTATGTTTACATTTGAATATGATTTCATTTCGGTTTTTAAATTTTATTATTGCAATTATTTATTATTGAACAGTCGTAAATCTTACTAGCTAGACTCGCTAAGAAAGACGGGTGTATTTACCTCAACCTCCCACCAGATAAGGTCTTTTTAACATGGGAAGCCACGCACAATCCTAAGCTCATGCGATGACTAATACAAAAATGTGTGGATCCCTTTTTGGGGCGCCTCAGGTACCAGGCAATAAACCCAGTCCTGTCCCTTTAAATCGTGGGGGTGGGTGTTGCCTGGCGGGGGGGGGGGGTTGAGATAACGCGATTTATTTGCCCAGCCGCCGAGGGCAGCTAAAAAAGACTGCTGACCACCTAGACTAACACCGTCAATGATTTTATTCAAATAGAACAATCCATTCTATCCCCTGATGGATATCATCTCTTTTCTGCAATACCCACGAATGGTTTCCTAAAAAATATCATAATTAAGTCGTGCTGATAGCACGGATTCCCATGACTCTCTCATAGATGGGACCCTTATAGGTACTACCAATCCGACAAGTGTGTCCAGGTGTAGGTGTCCACGAGAGAAATACATGGGTTCGTCCTTTCTTCTCCCGCAGTGCCTAGCATGTCTTACCATAAACATTTCTGTGTCCTGGCCATGACGTTAAACTGCATCTAATGGTGAAGTTCCAATTTGGAGCTTTGGAGTTTCCCTTCATCGCCATTACTCCCAGTTCCACTATTACCCGAAGTGGTAGTACCTGTTAGTTTCCCATCTATGGGTCAAATAAAAAAATGTGTTTTTTTTAAACTGTTTAAAAAATTGAATACCCAACTAGAATGAGTAAAACAAAAACGTATTCGGTATAAAATAACCCAAGGGTTGGCATGCCGTAAAAACCAACAACCATCCAACCTAAACATTACTAATTGCTCTTAAATAAATATTTTCAATTTTTTCCTTTTTATTGGAAGCATTGAAAGAAAATTTGGGTCAAGTTTTCAAGAGTGAAATGGATTTGTATTTTTTTTTTTTTTTCAGAACTTTGAAAACTGTCCAAAGATTCCCAAATAAATCTTTGCAGAAAGCGGGATATCAGGTGGAAAAAGTTGAAAGGTAAGTCTTTCTTTCTTTCTTTCTTTCTTTCCTGTGGTTATACACGGTCATTCAATAAATAAGTTGTTTTTTTATGCAATATACTTTCTTTTTTTTTTTTTTTTCAAAATTATTTTCAATAGATATTTCAGCATTGTTTAGAATTGTTTTATTCCAAAAAATGAATTTAACTGCGTAAAAATATTTGTTTTGAGACTATTCAAAATGGCACAAATCAACAGAGTGATTCAGACTTGAATAAAGGCCTCTCCTCAAATAATTGGTTGCTGAGAAGTACAAACCATGTGAAATTTACGGATGAATGTGTGATGTGTACCCAGAAGTATGTTTTAGTTAAAGAAAATATTTACAAATGGTTTAATCATGGTATTGCCACTACGAGCCTAAGTCTAAAAGACAAACTGACGCTCATGTAAAAAATAGTTACGGGTGTAGCATTTAGTAATAAAAGTATTATGGGTCATGAAAGGACCCATCATTATTTTATTTCCTTTGAAATAGTGCATCTGTAAACAATACTTTCTATTGACAAAATTCACCTTATTTATTGAATGACAGTCGTATATTTATCTCCATTCCCCCTATGTGACATGTACTAATGATAGGTAAAAGTATATTAATATATAGATGGTGAAAATAATAGTTTCATCCCTAATGGACAAAATGTTAAACTTTGATTTTCTTTTTCAGCAATATTAAAGATATAAAGAGGTCCCTCATAAACCCTTAGATGATAAAAAAGAAAATATCTTTGATACCCTTGAATAGCACGATAAAAAGAAACATAATTGGTTTCATCTGTGATTAATATCAGTTGTATAAACATGACTCCTTCATTCTGATGTACGTTATAACATTCAATAATTTGGATTAAGATATCGACGTTAAGAAATATGACTGAAAAAATGTTGAAATTAACATTTTATTTGTGCGATGATAAATTTTGCCTCTACAGCTTCACCAGATACTTCCAAATTTGAAAAAATAATTATAGCAGAATTTGTTGATGTAAATATTTTGTGGGCTAGCCTATCTTACCTTTTCTTAGAGAGTAAATGAACTGGTACAAGACTACTTGTGTAGTGCTGTTAGAGCAGTCGATAGAGCATTACGAGAACCGTCTACCTCCGACCTCAATTCTTAGAACTCTGTTGCGAAATACTTTGTTGTTAGCGCAAACCCTTATTTGGATGCACTAGTTTACTGAATATTCTCTCTTCCAGTACACAACAAAATAATCAGGAAAACAGATGCTGAGTGCTATTTGCTGAGGAGCTTTTAAATTTCATTTTACATTTTATTTGTAGTATGCCAGCTCAACCCGATATAGCTTTCATCAGAAACCTCAAATTTGATTTTAAAATAACAACAGTATTTGTTGATGCGAATCATTACAGTATGAAAGATTCTGAGTGCTGGTTGCTCAGCAGCTTTTAAATTTGATTCTACATTTTATTCGATAAATGTCCCCTTTCACCTTTCAGCTTCATCAGAAACTTCAAAATTGTTTTAAAAATTTTAACAGAATTTGTTGATGCACATCATGGTAACAGAAATATGCTGGTTGCTTTTAAATTCTATTTTACATTTATTATATATATATATATATATATATATATATATATATATATATTTACCTATTTGGTTTCATCAGATAATTTGAAATTGTTTTAAAAAGGATAACAGAATTTGTTGATGTAAATAACCAGAGAAACAGTGGTGCTGAGTCGTGGTTGCTTAGGAGCTTTTAAATCTCAGCTGTATAATGTCATCTTTCGTCTTTACAGCTTCATCAGCGACTTCCAAATTTGAAAAAAAAACAACAACAAAATGATTGCAGAATTAATTGATGTAAATAATCGTGTAAATAGACAGATGCTGAGTGCTGGTTGCTTGGAAGCTTTTAAATTTAATTTTATGTTTGATTTGTATTATGTCTACATCAGAAACCTCAAAATTGATTCAAGATGATAATATTAGTTGTTGAAGTAGATTATTGCAGTTACAGACAGATGCTGAGGGCTGGTTGCTTAGGAGCTTTTAAATTTTATTTTACATTTTATTTGTATATCATCTTTCCTCTAAACATTTTCATCAGATGCTTCGAAACAGTTTTTAGAATGAGAACAGAAATTGTTGATGCAAATAATTTGAGAAACAAACAGATGCTGGGTGTTGGTAGCTTAGAAGCTTTTTAATTTTAAACTTACTAGCAAGAATATGCACCCTCCAGGCGTAAATATCTAAGTTTTAATGTAGGAAAATATATAAAATCACAGAGTCTACCGAAATTAAATAAAACTCATTAAAAAATTACACTTGTTTTAATTATATTCTAATTGGTTTATATATAAAATCCTTCATAGGATTGATATATTAGAGATCAACAACACCAAGTAATTATTCATTAAACCCGATTTTGTTAAAGCCAGTATGCAAATTAACCACACCATATATTATGTAAACCTATATTTCTTAGTGATATATAACACACATTGCAGGATTTTAAGCATACTAATAACATGGGCTGTTTTGAGACAAATCTAACTCAGATTTTCATAGACATCGTTGATCAATTAGATTTATCCTATGTATTAATATTAATGATTTGGACTATTATAACTTGAATACTCATTGATAAACCTAGGCATTTCCTGAGGGTTTTGTGACGTAATCAATGACATAGTTTCGGTTATAGACAGACACCGAATATCCGTTATAATAAGATTTCAAAAGATAACTGAAGATTATTATTGAGCGGTTTTATAGTTTATTTTTAGAATCACCTTGAATTTTGGTTATTGGATTTTCATAAAATCAAAATGGCCCCCAAGACATTGATAAGAAGCGTGCTTTTGCAATATGGTTGTATTTGGAAAATGGCCAAATATATAATTCAAGAAATGGATTTTGAAGTAAAAAAAAAAATGGCAATTTGAATTCAGCCAATAGGGATGAAATCAGATCTATAGATTTCTACATCATTACTAAATGTTAGCAGAATATCTTCAGTGCCCTGGGGCAGTGATTTCCTGTCTTCAGGGTTCATTTGAAGCGGGACTAACCAATAACACTGTAATTATATTGATCTCTTCATTATGCTGGATACTTTAAGGTATAATACGTATATTAGATAAAAGTTTTCAGAGGTCAATAGGAATTAAAAGAAACAAGGCAGATCTTTAGCACCTCGTCTACTGTTAATTTAAGTTGATTCAATGTGCTCTTTAGAAAATCAGAAACATCAATTATGCCAAATTAGACACAATTAGAAGTGTGGTGTAGACTAATGGTTGATGACACATAAAAAGGCATGCACTCCCTTCTCCCTACTTGTCACAGGTCCTGTAACCTCGTTGGTTTTGGTAGTGGAGGTGCTACTTATGCAGAAATAGCCTGATGGAGCCCATTCCTCTCCAGGTCTACAACTGGTTTTAATTCAGTTTCTCTTTTAGACCGTTTGCCATAATAAAGTTAATGATCCCAGTTTGCCCTAATATTTACCCATAGCTAGAGGGAGAATAGATTCTTATGTGTGTATTTCCAAATGTATATATATATATATATATTTGAAGTGAACAAACGATGTGTTTGAAATGGCGAAGGCCGACAATTTTTTGGAAGATTATGTGCTTAATTAAAGTCATACCTAATTTGTTAATTAATTATAATTAAATGAATTAGGCGTGCATATCGGTTTAAATGTAAAGCGTAAACAAATCGAGAAAAAGTCGATCTCTGTATGTACATTTCAGCCCTATTAGGCCTCATCAGCAGAGCTATAGACAGGGCAGTGCTTTGTGCGTGATTCGAACCCTACCTGTCAGGCTGGCAGACGGAATATATTATATATATATATATATATATATATATATATATATATATATTCTTCAGATGCTGCTGCCACATTTTCGCAATGCACGGACCGGTGTATCTTATCATAATGGGCATTTGGTGTTTGTCTGTCTCACTAACCGAAACTACGTCACTGATTACGTCACAATACCCCAGGAATTGCGTATGTTTAGCAATGAGTATTTGATTTCTAGTCAAAATCATTATCACATAGAATAAATCTTTATATTTGTCTCCATGAAAAACTGAGTTAGATTTATCTCAAAACGGTGCATTTAAAATTCTGCAATATGTCTTATATATATCACTAAGAAATAAAGGTATACATAATATATGGTAAGGTTAATTTGCATACTGTTTTTAACGAAACCGGGTTTAATAAATAATTACTTGGTGTTATTGATCTCTATTATTATTGTTTTATTCTCCAACGTATTAACATCAATCGTATGAAGGATTTGGTACCATTATAGTTATGGCCTACGAAATCATGTCTTTCTTATAGTGTGTGGCCTACCATAAAAAGCATACTATAAGGTTATAATAATAACTGCTAACCCTAACCCTATTTTAGAATATTTTAGAATTAAATAGGTCTCTGATTCATGTAAATTATGGATAAATTCTTTTTTAATTATTCTTAATTACTATATACAGCTTATGACTGAATTGCATTTCTTGAAATTGAATATATGTGAAAAATAATTATTTTCAATAAATTGCCTACTACTTATATCTATAATTATACTCTTAATGAGGGAGGACACATTCAAACAGAGTAGGCCACATACTATAACAGAATCAAAAAGGTAGGCCCCATACTCTAATGGCACCAATGATTTTATATAGAAACCAATTAAAGTGTATTCTTTTTATATGCGTTCTTAGTCATTCTAATTTGATATATTTCATTACATTAAAACTTAAATATTTACGCCCAGATGGCGCATATTCTTGCTAGTAAAATTAAAGAATTTGTTAATGCAGGCATGTTAAAATTAGCTTTATTTAACTCTTTATCTACCAGAGTGCACCAAACCACTCGCCGATCAAAATACCCCCCCCCAAAAAAAAACTTCTGAGATAGTCAGTTTAGTTGGTTTAGAGTTAAGAAAAGAGAAATGAATTAGATAAATACATTTGTATTCAGTTGTAAAACATCAGCGATACGATACTAGCTAGTCAACCATTTCACCTGCTATTTCGGATGGCAGTGGTAGATAAAGAGTTAATACATAAATCTGTCATCAATATAGACTACCCCCCACCCCCCCAATGGACAGTCAATGGGAATAATGAGACTGCTACTTATTTGTCAATTTAGGTTTGTTTCCGTAAGGTGTGTGGACTTGCACTCAATAGCTGCCCTTGTTTTTGGATACCAAGGTGACAGAGCTGAAATTTACAAAAAGGAAATTAGGTTTCTATAAAACAACGTTGACAAAAAGATGGTAAAATAGCCATCGTCCCAAATAATTTTTAGAAATATATTTCCGATTTTTGTTTATATGTATCTTTGCCGTACTTCAAAAGTATACAGTTTTTTTAATTATGTATGGCACCTGCGGACCGGCAGGTAGTACTCCATGGACCGGTATCTATATGGCGAACTGGCTTTGTGAAGCACTGGATTGTGTTGAATATTCTGAAAAGAACTCTCAGTACAAAGTTTCAGGAAGGAGAAACGTTCTCTTCATTCTTTTATTCTGTCTTTGAAATTCTTGCCAATTTCGTGCACATATGTAAATGTCAAACACCTATTTGCATATAAGTATCCACATGCAAATTTTATGCACATATGCATGAAAACTTAGGTGCAAATATATTTTTAAGTTTGGTTTTCTGCAACAAAGGTTGCAAAGTAGAAACATTACAATTCAAGAAACTTTTGTTTTATTTCCGACATTTATAAGTACATACATATATCTCTATATATATTTATATGTATATATAGATGTACATCAAATTATTTCACATTAAAGAAAAAAAATCCTATTTTGGATAATATATCATTAATTGATAGCCAGAGGTAAGTGCAACGTTGCTTTTGTACTACCGATCAAATTATCTACAATCTTGACAACAAAAATAATTAGATTACAGAAAACTTCATTTACACCTTAATCATTATCATCATCATTCTAATGATGTCTTTAGTTCTTCATTTCCTACTCCTCTTTCTTTCTTTCTTCTCTTAATTATCATCATCATCATCATCATTCTAGTGAGGTATTTAGTCCTTCATTTCCTCCTACTCCTCTTTTCCTTCTTCCTTCTCTTCTCTATCATCATCATCATAATTATGTCTTTAGTTCTTCATTTCCTATTCTTCTTCTTCTTCTTTCTTTCTTCCTTCTCTTAATTATCATCATCATAATCCCCATCATTGAGATATTTAGTCCTTCATTTCCTCCTACTCCTCTTTTCCTTCTTCCTTCTCTTCTCTATCATCATCATTCTAATGATGTCTTTAGTTCTTCGTTTCCTCTTATCTTCATCCTCTCTTAATCCTTCACCTTCCATTTCCATCTTTCTCAGCTTCATAACCCGCTCCTTCTCTTTATTCATTTCTTTATTTATTTCTTCCTTCTTTCCTTTCTTTTCTTAATCTTCCTCATTATCAGCAGCATCATTTTAATGACATCTGTTGTTCTTCATCTTTCATTTCCATCGTTCTCAGCTTCATCTTCTCCTTTTTATTTACTTTTTGCTTTTCGTCTTTCTTTTCTTAATCATCATCATCATCATCATAATGATGTATTTAGTCCTTCATCCTTCATCATTTTCTCAGCATCATCTTATCCTCTTCATTCCCTTTTTCATCCTTCTTTTCCGTCTTTTCTTAATCCATCATCATCATTATGTCGTTTGTCTTCTCCACTTTATTCTTTCTTTCTTTCCTCCTTTCTTTATTCTATTAATCATCATCATCATTCAGATCACATCTGTAGTCTTTCAGCTTCATCTCATTCTCCTCACTCTTCACTTCTTTATTCCCTTCTTTCTTCTTTTCTCTTTTATTTTTCTCTTCTACTTCTTCATCTAATTCTCTTTACTCTTTTTCCTTCTTTTTTTTTCTAATATCTTAAATTGTCTATTTTTCTTCATTTTCAAGTTTCTCCTTTTCTCATTTGCAATTTGGATGCAAAGGTAAATAAACTCTATATGAGGGGGAGGGGAGGTGAGTGGTTCGATGTAGGTAAAACCTGTACTACATTAATATATTGTAGATAATTGATTTTTGACCAATGGCAATACTAGCTGACACCTATATTTAAGTTTACCGAGATATTGATGCGAGCACCAATGTATTAATCAATTTTGAACAACGAGCAAAAAGAAAAGATGAATGAAATTCAATAAAACAAGGAAAGAATAAAGAATAAAAAAATAATGAAATCACGAACAAATTAGAAATAAGTGCTGGCAAAAAATAATCAAAAGTCAGACATTTATGAACTTATGTAAACATACATGTTAAGGCATAATTATACTTTCATATATATTATATATATATATATATATATATATATATATATATATATATATATATATATATATATGTGTGTGTGTGTGTATATAAATATATCCTTGTATGTATATATATGTGTGTGTGTGTATATATAAATATATCCTTGTATGTATATATATATGTGTGTGTGTGTGTATATAATATATCCTTGTATGTATATATATGTGTGTGTGTGTGTATATAAATATATCCTTGTATGTATATATATGTGTGTGTGTGTGTATATAAATATATCCTTGTATGTATATATGTGTGTGTGTGTGTATATAAATATATCCTTGTATGTATATATATGTGTGTGTGTGTGTATATAAATATATCCTTGTATGTATATATATGTGTGTGTGTGTGTATATAAATATATCCTTGTATGTATATATATGTGTGTGTGTGTATATAAAATATATCTTGTATGTATATATATGCATGTGTGTGTATATAAATATATCCTTGTATGTATATATATATGCATGTGTGTGTATATAAATATATCCTTGTATGTAATATATATGCATGTGTGTGTATATAAATATATCCTGTATGTATATATATGCATGTGTGTGTATATAATATCCTTGTATGTATATATATATATAATATATCCTTGTATGTATATATATGCATGTGTGTGTATATAAATATATCCTTGTATGTATATATATGCGTGTTGTGTATATAAATATATCCTTGTATGTATATATATGCGTGTGTGTGTATATAAAAATATCCTTGTATGTATATATATGCGTGTGTGTGTATATAAAAATATCCTTGTATGTATATATATGCGTGTGTGTGTATATAAATATATCCTTGTATGTATATATATGTGTGTGTGAGTATATAAATATATCCATGTATATATATATACATGTGAGTATATATATATATATGCATGTATGTATATATATATGCTCTCCTATAGAATGGATGTGAGTTAAATTCTACCTGCTGCTTTGTAGGTTGTTGATGGCCAAGTGGTTAAGACCTGTGACTAATGAAAGGTAGCCTGCTAAGTCTAGCTCAACTGAGGGGACGTAATACATTGAAACACGGTCTGTGGATAACTAAATATATATATATATATATATATACATATATATATATATGCATGTGTATGTATGTTTATAACACATTTTTTAAACTCTTTTCTTAAGCTATTTAACTGATAGATGGGACCCTAACAGGTACAACCACTTCTGGTCAGTGTGGACCTGAGATTAATGGCAATGAATGGGCACTCCACACTTCCCACGGAAGAAAGTGTTTAAGCATCATACCCAGAACACTAAGACCTTCAGCCTTTTAGCACACATTATGAAAAGGGTTAGGAATTTGCCATTTGCCATAAAAGCAATTGAGGAATATGTTGAGGACTCTCTGATCATCCATCTAGCTGAAGTAAGGGCCAAAGTTGAGTATTGTATGTCATGGACTGCTCATCTACCAGGATTCTGCCCTTAAGCATCACAGGTTGCCACCCATGGTCAACAGATGGTCCCATTTAGATTATGGTGGTCTGCAGACGTGCAGTCGGCATATAGCCCGAGCCACCAGGGCAGTCGAAAAATAGATTGACAACCAAAAATCTACAAAACAAATATCCTGATATGACCCATTTTATTATGACTAGGTAACACCCCTCAACAAATAGCCATAACTTGAATAGTAACTTTTCAGACTTTGATAACAAAATAATAAAAAAACATAATAAAATTATAGCAAGTCTTGATATCAAATTATTTCATACTAACATTCCAAGAAAAA
>CM042148.1:116061670-116114170 GCA_023376005.1 Doryteuthis pealeii
CTTCTAAAGTCTTGTTTATATTCTTCTATCTTCCATTGAGTCTATTCATATTTTATTGACCTCAGACGATAGAGCGTCCACCTTGGAACCACAGGGTTCCTGGTTCGACACCAGCCCTCGCCAACTCAGCATACGGGTAGCACAGGCATCTGTTTGGTAAAGTGAGGAGCTGATGCTAGGTGTGGCGCTCCATCTCAGATGCTAAAAAACAATCTCCTTGGTCTAAAACTTGTGAAAAGGGGATAAACTCCTTCGCTGTCTGGCTAATATCAACAAGAGGCTACCCCGCTACTTTACTTATTTTAAATATTCATTTTCTGTTCTATTCTTCCTTTTGTGGATTTTACAACCATTTCTTTTGGAGAGGTGGGGTTGGTTGTTAAAAGCATTCCATCTGTTGTTCATACTTCCTTGAATCAAAGCAGTGAAGTTTTAGTGTTTACCCCACCCACTGAACCTCCCCACCCACCCCCTCACTTCAAATGGTGAAATGAGAAATTGGAAAAATTTGCTGCCTGTGACAGTATGTTAAAAAATGTTTTCCATCCTCCATTTTTCATAATCTTTGTGCTAGTTTTTGTCAAAAAAAAAGAAATGTCCCCTTCAAAATTGAATGATTTAATGACATCTCTTTTACTTAATCATATATTTGCCTTTTTGGTAGGAAATGCACAAAAAAACAAACAAATGGATTGTCTTTGAAATTTGGTTTAAAGTTTTCTAGAATGTAAATCTAAATTACTGTCTTAATTCTTGATGTATGTGGTGGGTTTGAAGATAGATTTTTAAAAATCGTAGTTTCCCGAATTAAAGTTACAAAAGTGTAAATGTAGATATACAACATACATTGTTTCCTTTCCTAATCTCAAGGCATGAAATAACCCTAGACGAATTGATATATCATTAAAATTCATCAACCAACCAATCAAACAAATTGAAGTGGCTTGTTGCAGTATCACCAAGGGATTAATTACAAGGAAGAAATGTTGTTTTATGGCATGTCAAGCCTTGTTGGGTTATTTTATGCCAAAGACATTTTGCTTTATTTATTCTTGATGGATACTCAATTAGAAAAAAAAAGACCCATTTTTATTTAAACACATTTAACTTTTAACATTTTTTAACTCATTTTTTCTATTTAACCTATTGGTGGGACACTAACAGGTACTACCACACCGGATCAAAGTTGACTTGGGAGTAATGGTGATGAAGAGGCACTCTACATTCCCCAGAGTTCCAGAACTGGAACTTCACCATCAGATAGAGTTTAACATCGTACCCAGAACAATAAGACCTTCAGCTACTACCTTGTAGCACATATATGATAAAATGGGCAATAGGGTTGGGACAATCATATAAGTGTTAGCTGATTGATCAAAGGGGGCCTCTCCGACTGTCCAGCTTGCCTAAGTAAAGGCCAAAGTGGCGTTTTGCATGTCATAGACTGCTCAGCTACCAGGGTTCCATCCTTGAGCATCACAGTTCACCACCCACGGCTAACAGGTCGCCCATAATGTGGGAGGACCCCACTGTAGAGGTGCACGGTGTATTTTGAATAATGGCTAATTCCATCAGAAATGGAATTGGTGACACAAGTTCAAATCCTGGACTAGGCTGTTTGCATTTTACTTCATACTAATGTCCTTAGGCATAAATCCGTTTGTTCTTTTAGAGCAGACTGGATTCCTTGACTTTGGTTAGGCAACCTGTTTAGAAGAAGGAAAACTAATAATTCAAATTGAGTTTATATTATTTAAATCTTTCAGATTATTGTTCTCATCTTTATTGTTATATTCACAACATTTCAGCTGATATGTCCTCCAACCTTCTTTAGCTATTTGTTTGCTGAACTTGGGAACCTTTAGTTAAATAAAGGGTTGGGTTTGAAGCTCCATGAAGGCTCTCAATTATAATAAGATTCTTGAGTTCGATGAGAAACATCTGAAGAAAGACAGAGAGCACATCAGCCGAAACATTGTTATATAACTAAAGATGAGAACAATAGTCCAAAACATCTAAATAACACAAATTACCAACCTTCATCTAAATAATTCAGACAATTAAATTGGTATTATTTTACTTGAGTCTGCCTATTTTAAACCGCTCACAGTGGCTCTCCCCCATCTCAATTGAGCAGGACTCAGATTACAATAATAATTGGACTTTATTTGAATAGAATGGTTCTGAGGTGAATAGATAGTGAATTTTGAAATATCCCATTATAAAGGTAAAAAATAACAAGCAAATTTGTACAGCCATGGGGGAAATTTGTTAGTCAAAGAGTTAAAACTTGCTGTATGTTACATTCTGCCCGTAGTGGAGAGGTTGGGTTAATACATACCAGGGGAAAATAGTTTTAGTGAGGGATAAATCTTCTACAGTTAAGGCACACCAAAAAAGATTGAACCTATTTAGGCTTTGTTTTAACATTTGTAAGGAACTACTAGGAATTGTATTATTTGTATGATTGTTGAAGATACATTTTTGTACCATATATAATTAGAGACCCTAATTGTTAAACTAATTTTGGTATAAAATAACCTATGACATTCTGTAAAACCAACCAGCCAACATAAATCAATTATAATTATCATTCGTTTGCACACAGTTAAATGGCTTTAAGTTTTCCTATATAATTTATATACTATTATATGGTTTCAAGTAAATATTGTTATTTAATAATACTCATTTCTTAACACACAGTTATATGGATTCAAGTTTTTCAAGTAATTATATAACTAATCCTTTGTAAACAATTATAGCTTCAAGTAAGTATTCTTTTTACAAATAATTTGCACACAGTTACATGGTTTTAAGTATTCCTATCCAATGATGCTGATAGGTATGCATCCTGTGTCCCTGATGCATAAAAATCTAAAAGGATGCAGCAAAATTATATATCTGTGTCCCAGTCTTTTTCTTTTTTCTTCCCTCACCATTTCAAGCTAATTGTAAATGCATTTCAATAGTTTCTTAGAAACAAATTACACAGGATAGGTTACAAAGAAGGAGTTAGATGGCTTTAGTTGCTTCCCTAGATTATAAATAAAAACCCTACAATTTATTAAGAAACTTTAGTTGAGACCCATCAAATTTCCCGGGGACTCATTCAAAGCAAATATGTGCATCCCTGGATGCACTAAATCAAAAAGCTATCAGGACCACTGCCTAATACTAATAATTTTCCAACATATAATTGTGCATAGTGGAGGTGTTTGTGGCATAATGGTTGCCATCATAGTAAATGGACATGGGAAGACTGGTTCAAATCCTGGACGTTTCTGTTTGCATTTCACATAGTATTAATACCCTTGGAAAAGGCATTAACTATTCTCTCTCCAGCTATGAGTAAATAGTACTGCAGACTGGACTCTTTAACCTTGGTTAGACAACCTGTCTAGGAGAAGGAAATCTTTGAATTCAAAGCCTGTTAAACCCTGTTTAATAAATTGACCTTGTGTTGCATCCTGCTCATGTAGAGGGTTTGGTAAATATGTATATTTGATCAATACAATGCACCCTAAAATGTACTACTACTCGAGGCCAGAGTAGACCAGGGAGTGAGACTAACAAAGGGATGATTCCACATTCCCCAGAAATCCAGAACTGTAGTTTTACCACTGGATCCAGTTCAGTGCCATAACTAGGACTCAAAATCTTAAAAGAATGATCAACACTAGCTGGACCTGTCGATATAACACAGTATCATAATCTAATTATTACAATGTTTGATATGTTTACTTAAATACTTCAATGAGTAAAATATATGATAATCTTGATTTAATTCTCTCTCACTCTTTTTTTCTTTCTTTCCTTCTTTTCTTTCACCTTTTCATTATGTTCGATTGAAGCAGATAAGCATTATCACTTACATGCAAACACCCCCTCTCTCTATCTTTCTTTCTTATTATATTTTTCTTTGTAGCATATCCTTTTTCTTCTCTTTCTTTATAACAAAAAGGGAATTTAGCTGTGGTGATGACACCCATAAGAAATAAGAATTCAACTGATAAGTAACACCAGATAATCAGGATTTACATTTTTGCATTTCCTATTGGATGATTTGTATGGTCTCATTTTTAACCAGAGGGTATTGCAAGATAATAACAGTTGGAAGATTAGGGAACAAGTGTATTAATTATTATCATTATAATAATAATAATAATAATAATAATAATAATATGTCAGTTTCTTATTATCACTATTATGATCTTATTATTATTATATCAGTATATTCTTATTTTATTATGGTCTTAATATTAAAATATCAGTATATTTTTCATCTTCTTAATATATTAATATATCAGTATAGTCTTTTTCCTCTTCTTCCTCTTATGATATTAACATTGATATATTAGTATATTATTTTTATTCTTCTTTTTCTTCATTGCCTTAATACATTAATGTATCTGTAAATTCTTTTTCTTAATATATCAGTATATTTTCTTATTATTGATATATTAATATATTTTTCTTTTTTCTTCTTGTCTTAACTCATTAATATATCAATATATTCTTTTTGCTCGTTTTCTTCTCTTAATATTAATATATCAGTTTATTATTTATCTTCTTTTTTATGGTCTTAATATATTAATATTTCAGTATATTCTTCTTTTTCTTCTCTTAGCATTAATATATCGGTATATTATTCCTCCTCCTCTTGTTCTTCATTTTAACACACTAATATATCTGTATATTCTTCTTTTTTTCTTTTTCCTCTGGCTTTCACATTAATATATTATTCTTCTCTACCTTTTCTTCTTCTTCTTCTTCTTCTTTTGGTTTTAACACATTAATATATCAGTCTATTCTGTGTGATAGATATCATTTTTAGACTCGCCTAAATGGACACATGTCCCACATCACCCTAAAAGTGTTTTACAAATTTTATTTCATTTTTTGTGTCATTTTTGGCACTATTTGACAGCCCATGATGGCACTCACTAAAAATAGTGGATGGAATGAGTTTCTGCACCAGGAATATACTAAACCGAATTTATTGCTGGAGAAAATGAAAAAAAAATGATCAGGTAAAATTGAGGACATTCTGTAAAAAGAAAAGCTATTTATTTTGTATGATCTGGTTTTTACAAGCATTAGAAACCCAAAAAGAAACTTGACTGAATAATAGAACTTTAGCTAAATCTATTCTCTGTTAACTTTTGAAAAGTATTAATATTTACCTAAGAAAACATTCTGTTTACTAGCAAGGATATGAGCTCTCCAGACATAATTATTTTAAGTATTTAAGCTTTAATGTAATGAAATATATTAAATTAGAAAGACTAATGCAATTAAATATAACATATAATTGATTACACCTATTTTAATATTCTATATAAAATCATTCATGAGATTAATTTTAATACAACATTGGAAAATAAAACAATGATATTAGAGATCAATAACACAAAGTATTTATTTATTAAACCCGGTTTTGTTAAAATGTATGAAAATTAACCACACCATATATTATGTAAACCTTTATTTCTTAGTGATATATATATGACACACTGCAGGATTTTCAATGCACTAATAATATTGGTTGTTTTGAGGCAAATCTAACTCATATTTTCATAGAGACATTGTTTATAAATAAAATTTATTCAATGTATTAATGATTTTGACAATAAATTAAGTGCCCATTGATTAACTTATCTAATTCTTGTGGGTATGGTGACATAAGCAGTGATATAGTCTCGGTTACAGGCACCAAATCTCCATTATAATAAGATATTACTCTGCCAGAACCTGTGCATTTTAATGGATATTTGTATCTGTATAAGGATCATGGTAAGACAGAAAGTCCAAGGGATCTGATGTTTTATGGATATTTACTTGACCTTTGACATCAAAATGACCTGATATTACTGGATGACATATAACATTTATGGCCAAACAGAATGAGATTCTAATATAAGGTACAAAAATGATTTTTTTAACCTCGTGAATGGCAAAAAGACAATGACAGTTGCATTTTTTCACATGGACAGCTGATTATGATTGCAGACATGATGGCCAATATGAACAAAATACTCTAGTATTATCTGCGTTATTCGGACTATTGTCCCCATCTTCATTGTTACTTGTACAACGTTTCGGCCGATATGCCCTCCGGCCTTTTTCAGGTATTTCTTGTCGGACTCGGGAACCTTCTTTTCGAACTCGGTTCCCGAGTCCGACAAGAAATACCTGAAGAAGGCCAGAGGGCATATCGGCTGAAACGTTGTACAAGTAACAATGAAGATGGTGACAATAGTCCGAATAACGCAGATAATACTAATCTTCAAGCCTCATCTCAAACATTCAAAATAAAAGTGAAATAAAATACTCTAGGATTGGTTGTTTTACCCATAGCTAGAGGTTGTGAAGGTGTCAAACCACACTGGATTGTAAAATGCTGAGCTTGCCTAATACTATCTATCGAGTGCTCCTTGATGGATTTGCCTTTACAGTTGGGAACATGGCATCTGAATCATGGATTTAGACCCACCGGATCTTGCATGATTATCCAAGTTCTAGCAACCCAAGCAAAATTTCTTCAACCATCTGATTATCATACAGTGATTAATAGTGCCATAAATGACCTAATATGAAAATGACTTGATTTGGCATTAAATGACCCAAAAAGGGTTGATATGCCGTAAAACAAAACCAATCAACCAATTAATCAACTTCATTGTCACCTGATGTCCCCCATTTGGTAATATATAATTCATATCATTTAAAAAGTGAACTCCATTTGAGCCGAAGAAATTTAAAACAGCACAATGTAAGTAAAGTAAAATAAAGTTGTTGGGGCAGCCTAATGTCGGTATGAGCCAAACAGCGAGGGAGTCTATCCCGGTTTTTTCTAGTGCTAGTCCAAGGAGATTATTTCAGCGGCTGAGGTGGAGCACCACACCTACCATCAGCTCCTCACTTTACAGCACTGATCCCTGTGCTACTCATACACTTAGTTGGTGAGGGCCGGTATTGAACCAGGAACCTTGTGATTCCTAGTCGGACGCTCTACATTCATCTGTTCAGCTCTCAAATTCCACACAGAGTGAAACAATGTGCAATGTATCAGTGCAACAACTACTACAATACCACCAACTACAATTTAGCTCACCTAGAAACCACACAGTTCCGGGTTCAATACCGGCCCTCACCAACTCAGTGCATGAGTAGCACAGCTTGAATCTTGAAATGGGGAGCTGATGGTAGATATGGTGTTCCACCTCAGACACATAAATAATCTCCCTGGTTTAGTGCTAGCAAAAGGGAATAGACTCCTTCACTATCCAGTTGATACTGACAATAGGCCACTTTACTTTTATTACCTGGTTAGCTCAGTCGGTAGAGCGTTCGGCTAGAAACCACAAGGTTCCTAGTTTGATACCGGTCCTCGTCAACTCAGCGTATGAGTAGCACAGGGATCTGTGCGGTAAAGTAAGGAGCTGATGGTAGGTGTGGCGCTCCACCTCAGACACTAAAATAATCTCCTTGGTCTAGCGCAAGTGAAAAGTGGATAGACTCCCTCGCTGATAGGCTGATACCGACTTTAGGCCACCCCGATGACTTTACATTTTTTAATTTACTTTTATTACAGTGGGTGCTTTATATGGCTTTGTTCATATGATATACAAAGTACAAACTAGCATGTAGCAAAATATTGCAAAACTTTTGACTCACTCTTGTATCTTGTGTTACAGAATATTGATATTAACCTATCAGCAACAATTCACAATGAGAAAGCCAAGTTCAAACTCCAGTTGCACTATTACATCTACTTTCAGATTAATAGCATTGGAAAAGGTATGAGCTGACTCCTCACCCCAACTATGAGTTAAGTAGTACCAGTACTGTTCTTCTACAAGGATGGCTTTGGCATCCCATGAAGGTTGATATGCCATTAAATAAAGAAACAAACCAAACTTTTCTAATAAGTAGGATACAACAATTTCAATTTCTTAAGCAGATTTTAACAGGTGTGAATTCAATTTTCCTTCTCCCATACTGGTTGTCATATCAAGGCTAAAGAACCCAGTCTACCTTACTATTTATTAATAGCTGAAGGGAGAATAGTAAGATTCATTTCTTTTCCAAGGGTTTTAACACTGTCTGAAATGCAACCCACATTCTTGTCCAGGATTTGAACTCCAGTCACCATGTCTATTTCCTACAATGATAACCAATATACAACATGTGCCTCCTTTGACTCTTCAAAAAGGACACTTTTGACTACTTGGGACTCTTTGTGTTTTACCACTCAGTCTTCCTCTGCAATAAAATTAACATTTTCAGAAGAATTGTATTTCCACATCTTGTATCGACAAAAATTACAAGTCTCGGAGTTAGGTGGGCTCATATGTTTATTAGAATTTGGTTTATGAGCTTGAAAGAAAATAAATGTTAACTCGGAACTGTCAATAATATCAAAACTCATAAATATTGAAGCATATGATCAGAGAGATTTTGAAGAGGTGTAAAAGGAACCTAGTGGAACAAATTGAGTAAAAAAAAAAAGAAATACTAATAAAACTACAAGAATGGCAAAAGAAAATATAAATATTAGCGTGTTCGGGTTTCTCTTTTGGGATTTAAAACTGACATCATTAGTCCTTTCTTTGTGTTATTTATCATTCATCCATTTTCCCTTTCTATTTTCATTTTCATTTTTATTTTTTATTTATTACTCTTTTCTCATATCACTTTTCACCTTCTTCTGTTCCATTTTATTCTTATTACCTCCCCACATTTCATCCTAAATCTTTATTATCTCCCTTGTGGTTATCTTTTTCTATTTATTACCTCCCTTAGTATTACTTAATATTTTTACCTATTTTTTTTGTTCTATAATTTCTTTTTAGTTTCTTTTTTTTTTTGGTATTTAGCATTTTTTTATTTTATTTTACTTTTTGCTTTTGTCTTTCTTATCACTGTGCTTAGTGCTCATTATTCATCTTATTTGTGGTTTTATTTTCATATTAAGTATAAAAATAAGTAATTGATTTTGAGGTTTGTTGCCTACAGGACTTTCTTAATCACTTCCACTTTATCTGACATGAATAAATATATAAGTATAATTATTTTTGACAACTTTATTTTTATTTACGCCCCCCCCCTCCAAACATTATCAAATGAATGCCAAATAAATTAGCAACTGCATAAAATAGATAAACACTGAAACCGTAATCGACAGCCTTGACATTAATCAATTCATTTTAAACAATTTCATTGCTGTGATCTTTAAAAATATGTGTATAAAGTTTTATCTTTATGTATTAAAATAAGTATATAATGTTTATTGTTATGTATTAGAATAAGTGTATATATAAAAATCTACACAATACTAATAAGTATGTATCCTGCGTTACTGATGCATAAAAGTATAAAAGGACACAGAAAAATTGTATCCATGCATCCCAGTATTTTTTTTTCTTCTTCCCAAACAATTTCCAGCTAACTGTAAATACATATCTTGGAAATGAATTACACAGTGTGGGGTATAAGGTAGGGGTTAGATGGTTTTAGTTGTTCGTTGATAAAAACTCTACAATTTGTTAAGAAACTTTGGACCCATCAAATTTCCCAGAAACTCATTCAAATCAAATCCATGTGTCCCAGGATGCACTAAATTAAAAAGCTATCAGCATCATTGTATTCATATGGAATGCAAACAGCCTTGTCCAGGATTTCCTATGAAGATATCCATTACACCACAGGCAAAGATATATCTGCAATGAATTGTAAATTACTATTTTCTTAGTGTTTCAGAAAGACTGAAGAAATATAGTAGATAGGTCAAATGTAGTGAGTTGAAGATGTCATTTTTAAATGTAAATGTTCAGTAAAGAATAATGAAGATAATAACTGAAATTCATTTTTATCTGTATGGAGAATTTTAAAGTATGATGGTACAGATGTGAAGTACAGATGGTTTTAAATTCACAGTCTTTCTTTTCCTAGAAATGCTGCTGGATACGGCTGGAGAAGCAAGGACAATCTCATAAGTACCATTCTCCTCTGGATAGCCATTACAAACATTTTTTTTGTAAAGACCATCTGACAAAACTGGGCTATTTTATTGAGTTACTAGCTGAAATAAATTTATAATAGCCAAATGACAGTTTGTTGAGTTTTTCTTTCTTATTTAATGTATATACATACATACATACATACATACACCAACCAACCCTTCTACACAAGCAGGATGTGACACAAGGTCAATTTCCTAAGCAGAGTTTAATAAGTTTGAATTTTCCTTCTCCTAGACTGGTTACCTTGCCAAAGTCAAAGAGCCCAGTCTGCCCTACTATTTACCCATAGCTGGAGGGAGATTAGTTAGATTCATGCCTTTCCCAAGGGTATTAGCGCTATGTGAAATGCAAACAGCCCTGTCCAGGATTTGAACTCGGGTCGATGAGGATTTTTTTTGTGACTAACCATTATGCCACGCACTTCCAACCACACACACACACACACATATATATATATAATATATATATATATATATATACCAGGGTGAGTCAAGAGTTTTGCAATATTTTGGTATGTGCTAGTTTATATCACATGACCAAAGCAGTTCATGTTGTGGAAGATAGCTGCTGTATTTTTAGTTGGTGCATAATTTGATAGCCACACAGATGAATATGCAACATAGTCTAAATTAGAAAATTATGCTTTACAAGTTTGAACTGTGCAATAATGTCACAGAAGCAACCAAAAACATTTGTGAGAAACTTTGATGGTGCAGTTGATCACTGTACAATAACCAGATAGCTGAAGAACTTTTGCTTGAGTTGCTAGAACTTTGATGATCAAGCAAGGTTCATGGATTCCAAGGCTGTTTTCCATGCCATAGATGCAAATCCAGCAAATAGCACATAAGAGAGTATTTGGCAACTCACAGTCCAGTGTGGTTTGTTGCCTTTACAACCTTGGCAAACTCCACAATTGTGCCTCATTCTACCAAATTATAGCAAAACTCTAACTCATTCTAATATTAACTGTCTTCGGAATTCTAAGAACAGACTTTCATAAATTTCACCATCTATCTCCATCTTCCATTACTCCCGGGTCCACTCTGACCCAAAGTGGATGTACTTGTTAGGGTCCCTTCTATGGTTTAAATAGATCAAAAAATGAGTGTGAAAAACTGTTAAAAAAAAAAGAAAATTTTTTAATTTTTTAAAATTGAATATCCAACAAGAATAAATAAAATAAAAACATCTTTGACATAAAATAACCCGATAGTTGATATGCCATAAAATCCACCCAACCATTTCCATATTTCTTTATAGTCTGCCTTGTATACCAATTTTTGAAGATTTCAGCATTATTCTGTTTTTAGAGGTCTAAAAAATAATTCTATAGTCTTCTCTTGGAATGTTTTTATTCAGTCTATGAAATAATATATAAAATTCATATTGTGTGGACAACTAATTTCAAGAGGTCTGCAAAAACATGTGCCCTGAAGAATGGTTGGCACTGAAAAAGGATGGTGATAATGAAATTAGAGAAAAGTTACGAAAATTAAATAAAAAATAAAATGATAGACTGGAAAAGATTTTGTAAAAATAGAAATATAAAAGTTATATAGTGTAGACTGTTCATTCAGGAGATCTACAAACAAATGTATTGTCCAATGGGCTGGCATGGCACTGAAAGAGACTGAGGTTTTTTTGGGTTTTTTTTTTTTTTTTTTTTTTCAAAAGTTTAACTATCTAGATAACAATGGTCTGTTAATCTAGTCTGCTAACCATTATACCACATGAGGTACCCAAAATAATAATATATAACTAAATTATTTAAGTATAATTATTTGAAGCTATAATTGTTTACTAAGGATTCTTATCCTTAGTTACTTGAAACCATATAACTATCAGGTACTGTAAGCAACCTGAATTCTTTGTTTATCAAAAATGTCTTGATTCAACATTAAATAACTTGAAAGGGTTGATAGCTGTAAAGCAAAATAACAAACCAACAACCATATAACTATGTACAAACAAATGACTATTATTGAATAAAAATGATGACTTATAATTATTAGTATTAGAGAGGAATACTTAAAATCCTACAATGTGTGCAAATTAGTATTAGATAGGAATTTTTGAAACCATACAATTGTATGCAAATTATTTGTATTAGAAATAAATAGTTGAAACCATACTACTTTTTACAAATTATTTGTATCAGATAGGTATACTTGAAACCATACTACTTTGTGCAAATTATTTGTATTAGATAGGATACTTGATATCATATAACTATGCAAAAAATTCTTTAAAAATAACTACACAAAAAATCTAATATAACGAACAATGAACACAATTCCTTAACCTCTAAGCATAAAATAAACAAAGACTGTGTTGGGAAACAACATAGAATTGACTCCCTTTATACTTTGAAGAAGTGCCTGTTTTGCTCACATGGTGAGATGAACCATAGGGTCTCCTTCTTTTATGAAGACAACATTGTAAGTGACAATCATGATTGTTTCACTTCCCCAGCAGCTAACACATTGTGCTTGTTTGTGTTCCCAGACCTCCTGAAAAATAGACATTTCCTTCCCTTTGTTGTTTACCTTCCTTCATATTCCACAGAACACAGTGTGACGGTCTTGTAGTTTGGGATGGGAACTATGTTTCCTCTTTGTTGTATAATTAAATGTTATATCATATTAATTGACTTGTCTTTTTCTCTTACAAATATTGTGTGTTAGGTTACCCACTTTTAGATAACCTAATGCATTATAAGAACTGGCAAGAATATGTATCCTCTATGTGTAAATATTTAAATTTTAATGTTATGAAATATATTAAATTAGAAAGACTAACAAAATTGAATAAGAATGCATATAAAAAGATTACACTTATTTTAAGTATATTTTAATTGGTTTCTATATAAAACCATTAGGATTGATTTTAATACATTTGAGAATAAAACAATAATATTAGAGATCAATAATACCAAATAATCATTTATTATGTGCAATTAACCATACCATATATTATGTAAACCTTTATTTCTTAGTGATATATAAGATACATTGCTGGATTTTAAACATAATAATGGGCTGTTTTGAGACAAATCTCACTCATATTTTCATAGAGACATCATTGATAAATAAGATTTATTCTATGTATTAATGATTTTGACAATAAATTAAATACTCATTGATGAAAATGCATTTCCTGAGGGTATTGTGATGTAAGCAAAGGCATAGTTTCAGTTATAGACCGACACTGAATCTCCATTATGATAAGATGTGTGTGTTGACTTGTCCTTTTCCCTACCAAATATTCTGTGTTAGGTTACCTGCTTTTTGATAATCTAATGCAAAATAAGAATGTGTGTTAACTGAATTAACACAGTGGTAATTCTTATAACAGAGTAATGTGCCATTAAAGGGTATCAATCATCAGATTGAGATATTGTTTTTAACAAATGTAAGGTGTATGTGCATTTATGGTTCCATGTCTGAGGTGAATTCTAATAATATCTAAAGAAATAAAAAAAAAAGTACAATGCATACAATTCCTTAACCTCTAGGCATAAAATAACCATAGACAGGTTAACATGCCATTAAAGTGAATCAATCATTAGATTAAGACATTGATTTTTTTTTTTTTAACAAATTTAAGGTGTGTGTGAGTTTAAGATTCCATGTCTGAAGTGAATTCTAAAACGAAAGAAAAGATTTAAATAAATAAAAAAAAAATAATTAAAAGAAATAATAAAAAAAAGGCAAAATGGGTAAATGTCAGGAGTGTTAGTGACTAAGCAGTTTCGAAAAGCAAGTCTGATCACTCTGTGTATTTATATTGGATGTTCAAACATACAAATAGACAATGACATTACATAAATAAAGATAAATATATGCAAGGCACATAGAGAGAAGCATCAAACCCTAACCCACTAAATACACCCATTTACTTTTTTATTGATTTATTTATTTCTAGCTGGGTGCATATATATATATATATATATATAGTGTGTGTGTATGTGTGTGCAATGACCACATGCATGATTTCACTAGTTAATACAGTGTGATAATCTGTATATATATATATATATATATATATATATATATATATGTTTACAAGTGTGTAATGCATGCATATAGATGTATGTATATATATATATATATATATAATTTGTGTCTGTTTTTGTATGTGTATATATGTGCATGTATATATAGTGACCACATACATGATTTTGCAAGTTGATAGTATGTGTGTAATTTATACATCTTTCTGTGTGTGTAATGCATGCATATGTATAATATATATATAAAAAAATGTGCATGTATGCATCCATATACCTCCATATGTATATAAGTATAATATATATATATATACACACTCACACACACACATATATATATATATAAAGACCACATTTAACTAGTTAATGGATTGAACAATAGCATATATATATATATATATATATATGATTTAGATAGTCAACAGATAATGGTATGTTCATAGATATGTATATATATATATATATATATATATATATATAAAACAAAGCATTTAAAAAAATACAAGTATACACATGCATGTATGTATACATGTGTTCATTTTGGTTGTTGTAAATATTTGTGTGTGTATGTATGTTTTGTGAGTTTTTGAGCATTGTCTTCATGTTCAGAGGTACACTTATATACAAATATATGTGTTGACATATATCACCGAGTTCTTTTTTTTTTTTCTTCTTCTTCCTGTTTATCTTCTTCACGTTTTCATTCTTTGTCTTCTGTTTACTTTCTTGATTGAGAATTGTATTGTATTTCAGCTCATAAACTACCAGTGTATGCAGATGCATACATAGTAGCCAACAGTTTATGCAACAGGCCCGTAAGAAGTTGGAGGGTGGTTTTGGTGGATCAGGGTTGTTGGTTAGGGGAGCCAGTGTCCGAAGAAAAAGAAAAGAGAAATCAATTCCAATTTTCCATATTATTATTATTATTATTATTATTATTATTTTAGTTTTCAGCTATGTTTGTTTAGTTTTATATTTTTGACACCATAAACAGTAGAAAGTGGTCAGTAAGTGGCTATAGCTTTTACCACTGTCCACTCCCTCAACCCAAGTGAAAAAAATAAACAAAAAATAACAGACAGGCTCTATCAATCTTGGTGGGCTATATTGGTCCTTGGTTGCTGTATTATGTTAATCGTACCAATCAGCACTACACAGTATTAGGCCAAAAAGACTGTGAAGGGAGCGAGAAATAAAGAAAAAGAAAGAAAGGAAAAGAAAGAAGAATGTATCGAGAAAAGAAGAAAAGAAATATGTTTATAGAAGAAAGAGGTGAGGGAAGTTTAGTGGCTGCAGGTTTGGAATTGTCAAATAGATCATTTCAGGAAATTCTTTCAAGAATTCCATGTTAGGATCTATCTTTACGGAAAACAAATAAAGTAAAAAGAAAAGCTAAAAGAAAGAAGGGGAGGTAATAGAAATAAAGTAAAAAAGAAAGCTAAGGAAACAAGGGGAGGTAATAAAAATAAAGTAAAAAAGAAAACTAAAAGAAACAAGGGGAGGTAATAAAAAGTATAAAAACAACTAAAAAAATGACACATTACAAAAAAAACATAAAACAGGTAGATTGTTGTTTTTGTAAGAGTATTTTTTTCTTTCTTTTTTCTTTTGTTTTTTTTTCCTTTCTTTTTTCTTTTTCTTTCTTCCTTTTTTATGTATCTAGCTCCTTGTTATTTTTAGGTTTTGTTTGTTGGACTTGTTTTTAGAACATAACTCTTTCTTTATTTCCCCATCTCTACACCCCACCCCCTCCACCCAAATCATTTTATTACTGTTTCTTACTCCACCCCCACCCCCCGTTTCTTCTCATTTCTTCTCTTTCCATTTAAGATTGTTCTATCAACAATTTTATCTTGGAAAATTTCTAGGGATCTTCTCTTGAACAACTTTCTCTTGCCAACCTGCTGCTCAGCTCATACGATCAATTTTGCTTCGAGAATAAAGTTAAGCAAAACATTTCGGTAATGATTCGACTATTCTCATAAAGAAATATACCGGTCTATTTACATATGTAGATGTATGTGACACAAAAAGAATATAAGTAAGAATGGATATAATACATGTAAATAAAGAATTAATGTATGTATCTTTATCTGGTAAATAAGGGTAGATGGAATGATTTTTTAGTAATAAAAATATGTGTCCATAAATCATGTTTATGCATCAGTATAAATACGTTAAATTACTTGTATGTATATTGAAATATATACATATATGAATGTAATCATTAGATACAGATATATCAATATATAGACATATAGATATATTGGCATATACCCTTTAGATAGATATATTGGCATATACGCTTAGATATAGATACATTGGCATATACACTCAGATGTAGGTACATTGACATATACACAGATATAGATAAATTGGCATATACGCTTAGATATATTGGCATGTACACTATACCTGAATGGATGTGTATGGTGTAAAGACTAGAGTCGTAGGAAATGGACTTGACAATCCGTGTTAAATCCTGAACAAACTTGTTTGCATTTCATATAGTGCTAATACCCTTGGGAAAGGTATGCATTCAATAACTCTATCCAGCTATGGGTAGATAGCAAGGCAGATTGGGCTCTTAACCATGACTAGGTAACCAGTCTAGGAGAAGGAAAACTGAATTCAAACCTATTAAACTCTGCATAAGAAATTGACCTTGTCACACCCTGCTTATGCAGAGGTTGGGAAAATATATATGTGTGTGTGTGTGTGTGTGTATTTGAGTTAAGGTAGCATGAACATGGAATCAACACCTGTTTACTGACAGTTTCCCCCTATGTGATCTTCAGACAAAAATTTGAAGTTCGGATAAGCGAGAAACTGTCCATAACCAGGTGTTGATTCCATGTCCATCCTACCATAACTGAAATATAAATGCTCTATCAATGATATTGAGCACTGTCTACTTAAAAATATAGCAACCATATTATCTACAAAATATAGCAACCATATTAACCATATTATCTACATATACATAAATATTAATATTGACAATATGGTGTGATATATTTATGAATAAATAATGCTTAATATATTGGATAGAGCATGTATATTTAAGTTAGGGCAGCATGGACTTGGTTTGATAATTGCATTGGCGAGAAACTATCAGTAACCTTTCACCATTGATTTTACTTACATGCTACCCTAATTTATATAATTGACTTTAAATGTCATTTTTGCAAAAAAATGTCATAATGTTTTAGTTTATTAGTATGTACATATATATATATATGTGTGTGTGTACTCTTAATACACATGTATGTATATACATATATATATATAATGTGTGTGTATTAACAGTACACAGAACCCTTGCACATGCTAAACACAAGTTTAAATTGGCATATTCCTTTTGGGTGTTGCAATTTTATTTCTAATCTGAATTCACATAACAGGCTAAGTATGTGTATATATATATATATATATATATATATATATATATATCTTATTATAATAAAGATTGTGTGTTTTTCTGTCTGTAACCGAAACTATATCAATACTCAAGTCACAATTCCCTTAGTTATTGACATCACATTCTCAATGATTTTATTTCTATTTAAACCTCAATTATTAATAAAATCATTTTACATTATTAATACTGTTAACCATGCCTACACACTGACAACATGCAATTATATTTATATATACAACAAAATAGCGGTTTACAGTATGAACGGGAAGGCTAATTTGCATATTAATATTAAAAAATCGAATCTAATAAATATGTGCTTAGTATTATTGATTTCTAACTGTTTGGTTTTATTTTAATGAATATAAGCAAAAATCTCTCTAAATGAATCTTAAATTAGATCCATTAACAAGATAAAATAACTGTCATTTTATTATTTACTTCCTCTTTTAACTAGATACTTAAATTAGAAAAAATAACAATGAAAGACGAGAGTGATGAAAGAGTAACTTTCAGTTGTTGTATTTTTCATTAGCCTTTTTAATTTAATACAATATTTTATTACATTAAAACTTAAATACGTGCACCCAGAGGGTGCATATATTTGCTAGTATATATATATATAGACTCTGTTTGGTAAATCCAACAATTATTCTCTAAAAAAAATGCTCAGTGCTCTGAAACCAAAATAGATCCGGAATAAAACCTAAAAAATACAATCAAATCGTGTTCCTAATATATATATATATATATATATATATATATATAGAGAGAGAGAGATAGAAAGTTGAATTGTTAAGTATATGCCATTATTTAATTACCAAACTATCAATATGTATATATCTATTATATATGGCATATATTTTATCTATTAAACTATCAATATATATATATATATATATATATAATGATAGTTCCTTAGATAAGTGGATGGCAACAATTTTCGTTTGGCTTCGCTTATCCAGTAAAGCATTAATTCCAGATTTTATATTCTCAGACTCTCATCACATGGCATATACAGTCACATAAAGACTTATACTGTCATCATCAAACATTGAGCAAGACTAAAAATTGACATTTATTTGCTTGTCTGGAATAATAATTTCTCTAATATTGTTGCTCTTTGCTTTCTTAACTTTAATTCTATTTAGCCATTCTTTTTCATCTGAATCTTTATATTCACTTCATTCTTCCGATCGTTTTCCCTTTTATTCCTCCTGAAGACTTTTTCATATTTCCCTTATTTGATTCTTCATCTTTCCCCAATATCTCTCACTCAAAACGTTTTTGTGTATTTTGGGATTTTTATTTTTGATTATCTTTTGTTTATTTTAGTTTCCCTAATTCTTCCAATTTCCGTTTTAGTTAGTTTTCTTTTTTTCTATTTTTAATATGAATTCCTTTTCTAATAAGTCCTCTTCTTCTTTCCTTTTTTCCCTGATGTCCTCTTCTTCTTTCTCTCCCTTTTTTCTATGAAGCTCTCTTCTTTTTCCACTTTTTTTCTTTTTCTATTGTCCCTCTATTGTTACCCATTTTTCTATGTCTTCTTTGTCCCTTTTTCTTTGGTCCTTCTCCCCCCTTTTTTCTATGATGTCCTCTTTTTCCTCCTCCTCTCTTTTTCTATGCTCCTCCTTCTCACCTTTTCCTATGAAGCTCTTCTTCTTCTTTTTCCCCTTTTTTCTATGATGTCTTCTTTTTTCTCCCTTCCTTTTTCTATGGTTTTTCTCTTCCCCCTTTTTCTATGATGTTTTCTTCTTCACACACTCTCTTTTCTCCTGATGTCCTCTTCTTCCCCTTTTTTGTTCTGATGCCTGTCTCTCCCCCCCCCCACTATTTTTCTCTAATGTTTTCTTCTTTGTCCCTTCCTAACGTCCTCTTCTTATTTTCTCCCTCTTTTTCTCTGATATTCTCTTCTTTCTTTTTTGTCTTCTTACTCCAATTCCTTTGTTTCTCTTTACCTTTTTCTCCTCCTAATTTCCCTCTTACACATGTCCTGGCTATGATGTCAAACTGTATATAATGGTGAAATTCCAGTTCTGGATCTCTAGGGAATGTGGAGTACCCTTTCATCATTTTCATCATTACTTCCAGGTCCACTCTTAGCCAAGGTGATAGTACCTGTTAGGGTCCCATCTATGGGTTAGAAAAAAAATGAGTTTAAAAAAAATTTAGTTCCATCAAGAATGAATAAAACAAAATGTCTTTGGCATAAAATAACTCAATAAGGGTTGATATGCCGTAAAATCCAACCAACTAACCCCTCTTACTATTTATTTCTTTTTTCACTGTTGCTATCATTTTCTTTTCTTTCTTGTTTACTTTCTCCATTTTTTTCATATCATATAAGGGTGGGCTGAAAAGTTAATAATGATTGCATATCTGCCGTTGATAACTTTTTTGACCAATGGGATCCAAACACAGCAACACTTTTTTCTTTCTCTTTCCCTTTGTTCTTTCAATCTTTTTTTATTTATCTTTATTTTTCTTCTTTGGTTCATTAAATTCATTTATTATATATCTTCAGTCTTTTTCTCTTTTGTTGTATGTTCTCTCTTTCTTTCTCTTTTCATGTACTTTTCCCATTCCTCTTCCTCTTCCTATCTACTTTTTCTTTCTTCATTTATTTATTTATTTCTCTTTGTTCTTTCATCCTTTTTATTCTTTACCTTTCTTCTTTTATTCATTCAATTCAATTATTATACATCTTCAGTATTTTTCTCTTTCCTCTTCTTTTGTATCTTTTCACCCTTTCTCTCTCTTCATTTCATCTACTCTTCCCATTCCTTTTCTTCCTTTCCCATTAAATCCATTCTTTCATTCAATTCTAATAGGACCCTGAAAGCAATCATAAAGCCAATAAGTTAAGGAGGTTGGATTGTCAACCAAAAATCTATTAAGTCAAACATCTTTTCATTTTTGTTTTGTTATTCTTTGATGGCTGATATTTTCAAAAATCAGTTGGTCACATTGAACCAAGTCAATGTTTTCTTTCTCTCATTGTATTTCCCCTTATTTCATCTACATAAATGACAATATGTATATTTATATCAATATTTGATCTAATTCATGTTTATACCTGATACTGGTTTAGCTCAGTCAGTAGAGCATCTGCCTAGGAATTGAAAGGTTCTGGGTTCAGTACTAGAATTTAAGTATATCTCATCATTATCATGTCTCGTTATTAGCACGGATATCCATGACAATCTCTCTCCAATTGTCCCTATTACTCATTGTTTCAGGAGATCCTCTGTGCAGCATTCAGTATCCACACAGCTGGTCAGTGTACATCTTTGCTGGACGGCCTATCTGTGCTGGCTTCCACTGGTGGATGTCACTTATGAGTTGATTCTTGCTTCTCCAGCAGTGTCCTGTGTGTCTTGTTCATCTTACTCTGATGGTTTGGGTGATATGGGGCAGGTGACCATACAACTGTTTTCTCGTGGTTGTTGTTTCCATATTTTGTTTAGGATTATACACAGCATTCTTATGCAGATCCCATCTAGTTTATTCTATAGGCACTTCGTTTGGGTCCAAGTGGTGCAGCCATACAGCAGTACTGAAACAACAACAGTTTGGAAGAATTGTCTCTTTAGCTTGTCTGTAAGTTTGGATTTCCATCTGACTACTGGTATTTAAGTATATAAATATTTATCATATCAATATATATATATATATATATATATATATATATATATATATATAGTATATAAGTATTTAAGTTTATGATTTTACAAGAATACAATTAATTGTATTTGGCACCATTTTTAGTTCAGTCAGTAGAGCACCTGCCTAAGAATTGTAAAGTTCTGGGTTCGATAACAGTTCCTACAACCTCAGCACATGAGTAGCACAGATTGGGTAATCTAATCTGTTCAGTAAAGTGGGGAGTTGATGATAGATATGGCATTCCACCCCTGATGCAGAAAACAATCTCTCTGTCTAGCACTAGTGAAAAGGGGATAGACTCCTTTGCTGTTCAGCTGATACTGACAATAGGCCACAATTTACTTTATACTTAGGTGAGTGCAAGCATAAAGAAGAACATACATTTATGTATAATGGTTTATCTATTTGTAAATATATGTGTATAGCTTTTCCTATATTTGGTTAGCTCTGTTAGTGAGGCTTGATATACCCTGACTGCATCCTCAGATTGTCCTGTCCTTTTCCTATGCTGATAACCATTACACCATGCACTTCAAAGTTCTAAGTATACATGATAAATTTGGTTGCTCTAATGTTTGTCTATAAGGATAGACATACCCTTCCTAATTATCAATATATCTGTCTACATATGTGTTTTTGTTTAATCATTAAAAAGAACTTTTGACAAACTCTTCCCAATGAAGTTAAGGATAAATCAAACATGAAAACTATTTATAAAACCAAATGTATTCAAAATTAATGAAAATTGTTTTTATTAATTTATCAATACATATGAAGTTAAACAAATCTTATATATGTATGTATATATATATATTTTATAAAAAAGAAGGTCCGCAAAATGTATTATGTTCTCAGAAAAATATTTTTTTATTCTTTTTATCTTACATATGCGATACATGTTTCTGATCTGTTGTCTTCTTCAGGCATTGAGTTATTATTTTGGCAGATAGAAAAGTTGCAGAAACTTTTCTATTATAATAGAAAAGTTGCAGAAACACACACAACCTATCAAATATCGGACATATTCTGCCAAAATAATAACTCAATGCCTGAAGAAGACAACAGATCAGAAACATGTATCGCATATGTAAGATAAAAAGAATAAAAAATATTTTTCTGAGAACATAATACATTTTGCGGACCTTCTTTTTTATAAAATATTAAATTTTCTCCCGTTGGAACCAGAACAACATTTTATATATATATATATATATGATGTTGTGTAGTCCACGTTTGCTACTTTTTTGGTATATCTGGTGAGCCTAGTTCTCAGTATGGATATATTATATTTGTATATATGTTTTATCTATATATGTGACTATAATATATATTTTGGGGAATTTTGTGTAAAGCATGTGTGTGAAATAATTGAGAAATTCCATTGGATGTTAAGTGTTAAGTTTCATTTTATTTCAATCAATATTTCGCAAGTATGAGCTTACTTTATCAAGATCAAGGATATATATATATATATATATATATATAAAACAAGATTTGGCATTGAATAACCCACAGCGGTTGATATGCTGTTAAACACCAACCAAAAACCCTTCCCTAATTCTGTATATATACCAAATTTCTTAGCTCTACTGTTTGTTTATAAAAGATAGAGAAACTCTTCCCAATTATTAACATATCTCTCTCTTTCTCTCTCTCTTTATTATATATATATATATATATAGATAATATGGGTACTTTATTACTAAGCATATAGTGCTCAATATCTTTGATAGAGCGTTTATATTTGAGTTAAGGTAGCATAGACATGGAGTCAACACCTGGTTACTCACAGTGTTGACTCCATGTCCATGCTACCTTAACTCAAATATAGATAGATAATTGCGTGTGGGTGTATGGTTATTCATGATGGAGAATTGATATTCTACCATATTTATTTGATAAATTCTACTTGCGATATAACAGGTTACCTAAACAGTTTGTATACATAACATGCTCCAAGTTAAAAATGGCACCAAGAAAAAGAAATGTTTTCTAAACTTTAAGTGCTACTAAGAGATTAACATGCTGAGTTACAATGTTAACATTTATTTAATAATGTTCAGTGAAATATTGAATTACCTAAGCCACCATTTTTGTGTGCTCTGGTGGGCAGGAACACAATGTGGCAAACTCTTTTAGGGAACCATTTAAAAAATTTTCTTTTTTTTTCTTACGTCTTCTTGTTTTTTACCTCCAGCTCAAGTTGTCTATAGACAGAATTTTCCGTTAAACTCCATTGTGACCTAAAAATTTTCTTCCTACACTTTGTCTTGGCCATCCAATTGTGCAACTGCTCGGACCCAAGAATGCTAAGGTTTGGTGGAAGGAGACACCAAATTTATTTTCATGATCTAATTTTTTTTTTTTCTCGCACACTTTATTTATCTTTTTTTTTTCTTTTTTTTTTTTGGTCATTCTTACTTTGCGCTATGTACGTGTCTGGACAACAAAAAATATAGACAACTGAAAAATGCATTTCTGATATAATTTGCAAGATAATTTGCCTTCCTGTCTTATTGCAAATAATATTATTATTACATTCCTTACAATTCTTTTTTTTTTGTTATTTTGTTTATTTCATTGTCCACTTAGCGTCACAAGAGGGTCCTTCTTAATCAGTGTCCTTCAGCTTCATGTAGATACAGCCTTGGGCTACTAAAAATTCTAAGATGTGATGTGGTCAGAACAGGAAGGCAGTGTCTTCTGGTGCAGATCTTTGTAAGAATTATCTCCCTTGCTTGCCACAGGCTGATGCAAAATTGAATGACATTGTCCACCCTCTTCAGAATTATCTCCTCGTTTTGCAATTAAAGCCATTGTCCTTTGCTTATATGCGACGAACACAGAATCTTTTTCATGGAATAAAGAAAATGGAAAAAAAAAAGTCGAAGAAGAAGGGCGATACCAATAGTTTTCTGTATAGTTCTTGTAATTTTTATTTTTTTTGTTTTTTAATTTAATTTTTTCTATTAGGTTATCCAAGGACAGGAATAGATATGAACAGAGAAACAATTGAGTCCTTGAGACAGCTGAGGTTTTAACGATACTCTTAAAATCCGTGAGACCAACACCAGCAATATTTTTTAACACTTACTGTGTACAGTATTGCCCATAAATAAATACATTCCAAACAACTTTTTTTATAACTAAAGATATTAAAATTTTATTTCAAGCAGAACATTATACAATCAAAACAAATATTATAAGATATTATGTATTACCACACTCCACAACATTGAAATAGTGCCACCAAAAACATGTAGGCATAGTTTCTGTGGTATAGTGGCTAATGTGCTGGACTGCGGTATTGTAATAAATGAGTTCCTGCTATTATGTTCACTATTCCTATCTAATACTAATAATTTTCTGACAGATGTAATTGACTGATTATCATAATCATCATTAAGTCTTACTGGCAGTATAGATATCACCCTTGGGAGGTCCTCTACGCAGCATCCAGAATCCATGCAGAACTGATTGATGAAGATCCTTGCTGGGCAGTCCACACTGGCATGTGCATGTGTAGGATTCCACAGGAGAATGTCACTTATGAGTTCTTCCTTGCTTCTCCAACAGTGTCTAGCATGTCTTGTTTGTCTTTATCAGATGGTTTGTGTGATAGGGGGCAAGTGGCTATACAGCTGCTTTCTTGTGGGATGTTGTTTCTAAAATTTAAGATGTATTGAGAATTCTGGGGTATGGGGGTTATCGTCCTTTGTCTGCGAGCCTCTGTTTCAAACCAACCAATCACGAGCCAGCATACTTTGGCGGCAAAGCCGAATAGGCAGACTCGTGCCCTCTTCTGATCCAGCTAGCACTGGGGACAGACCTAATTAAGGGTCGCTCCTCTTCCTCAACAACCAGAATCAGAGTCGGACGCAAAAGTCCATCATATCCGAACAGAACAGAGGGCCGTAGCAAGGTCCCCGTTAATACCCCATATCTCAGGATACACTCAGATAAGATTATTACAAATTATTATTTGTGCAAACGAACTAAAGTTTGCAACCTATTGTTATTCTGTAATACAGTCTTTTATTCATATTTCTAGTTGTTTGGTTTTTTTCTTTGACTCTTAACCTGTCTGCCACACTCGTGGTTAAATCCATTCAAACCTCGGAGTATTGCTGTTCGTGTCTATTTTCTTTATAGATGCAGCATTTTTGTGAAACTCCCATCTACCTTATTCTCTATGTATTTTGTTAGGGTACAGGTGGTGCAGCCATACAGTACTACTGATACAGCTATGGCTTGGAAGAATTGTCATTTTATCTTATCCATGAGATCAGATTTCCATATGATTGACTAATAGATAGTTTTAAGTATTCCTATCAAGCATTAATAATTCCATTTGATAATAATCATTTGTTTGCACACAGTTTTCTGGCTACAACATATTTCTGTTTAATATAAATAATCTACAATTATATATGATATCAAATATCCTAATCTAATACTAGTAATGTATACACAATTATATGGGTTAAAGGAACTATTTCAAGATAAAAAATTTAAAAAGTATGTATTTTTTTAAACTAGAATATTTGTTCAATTTTAATAAGATTTTATAGAATTGTGTAAAAATGGGTGTATTTCTAATAAAACCTTGTTGTCTGTCATAAAACAAAACAAATTCCCACCTCCTCAGGCAATATCTTTCAAAAATTAACTTTTACATAACCCTGAGGGTGGTTCTTTTTTTGATGGTTTAAATAATTTAATATAGATTGTTTAATTTATGAACCCAGAATTTTTAGCAATTAAATAAAAAATGTTTTGCATCTTATCTGTTATTAGTTTGTTTACTGCTAAATAAAAAAAACCCAAGTGAAGATCCTCTAAGTGTGTTGATTCCATAGTTTTTGTCAGAGATAGCATGCCGAGACATTTCAAATTCCAGCTAGCGAATCCCTATTTCCACACTGCTATTGCAATAATACAGTCAATCAGGCTGTTAATTAACAGATAACATTTTACATTTTCAACCAGGAGCCCTAAGTGTAGGGTGGTGACAATAAGGATCTCAGGTTTCTAAGGGTGAAAAACAGTTTTTTGAAAGTCAACTTAACCAAATATCAGTGATTCCCAGAGTTATTTTATCCCAGGCAATCCATGATAATCTTGCTGGTCAAACATATTTATGCATCATCCTTTTTTCTCAACAAGTTTCCATTTAGGGGACTTCAAACAAGAAGCTATTTTTCCCACCCTCTCTCCACCTCCTCTGCTCCATCCATCGTGTCATGCGCAAATTAACTGACATGTGCCAAACGCCCAAGACAGATGTGCATTACCCAAGATTAAATGTTGATATGTAAAGCAGTAGTGCATCAGAAGTGCAAGTTGTGATATCTTTCCGCATTTACAACAATGTTGGTCCTTTCACAAATGAATGCTTCTTTCATGTCCAGGTTTCTTTTCAATGACCTTATACAGATTGCCTCTTAAGTTTCACAATTACTAATAAGCTGGCTATGATTGCAACTAATCCGCACAAGATTAACAGTAATCCACCACTCAAATCCAAGCTAATTAGACACTTGTTTTGCTTATATATATATATATATATATATATATTCATCAACAGTCAATCATAGAGGACCTGCCAACTGGTCTCTTTAATGTATCTCTATATTACTTTTGGTTTAGCTCAGTCGGTAGAGCATCCGCCTATGAACCACAAGGTTCTGTGCTTTATACAAGTGCATGAGTAGCTCAGCTTGGATCTATACTGATAGTAGGTGTGGGGCTCCACTCCAGACGTGAAAAAAACAATCTCTCTGGCATAACACTAGTTAAAAGGGCTTGGCTTAGTAGCAGTTGCATGAAAGTGAAACTTAAACAGACTTGTCAAGGATTTGAACTTGGCTCGACGAGTCATTTTTTAAAGAATAGGACCAGTTTAGTTCAGTTGGTAGAGCATTCACCTTGGAAACACAAGGTTTCAGGTTTTATACCAGTCCTCACCAACTCAGTGCATGAGTAGCACAGCTTGTATGTGTGGTAAAGTGGGGAGCTGATAGTAGGTGTGGTGCTCCACTTCAGACATAGAAAATAATCTCCCTGGTCTAGTGCTAGTTAAAAGGGGATAGACTCCCTCAGTTTCCAGCTGATACTGACAATAGGCCACTCTGCTGAACTTTACTTACTTTACCTTATAAGGTGTGTCATAAAGGTATCGAGATTGAAGCTGTATTTAGAAAGATAGAAATGAACAAGGAATGGAACGTTAATTTTTTCAGAATACAAGGTGTGTCAAAAAGTACAAAAGATCTTGATACTTTTTTGAACCATCTTGTATATTACCTTATTTTTCATTTTTATTTTATTTCATTTTTATTTTCATTCTATCTGATTATTATTTATTGTCTTCTTTATTTCTTTTAGTTTCAATCTTTCTTTTTTTAAATTTCTTTCTCATAAAATTTTGAGTGAGTCTCCATTGCGTAATGGCTATCATGTTGACTTATCTTTTTTTTTTCAATTTATGTCTTCTTTTATTTAAGTCTATGAATATGAGGAATTTTTTAAAATTCAAATTTTGTTTTCTCATCTCAAAACTTATTTTATTCTTCTCTTTATTTTCTGAGTATTCTTTTATCTTTTCTTTCTTTCTTTCACTGTCTATTATTAACCCTCTTTTTCTCCATTTCTTTTCTTGCTTTTTTCTTTCATTTATTAAACTTGAAGACAAGGTTTTTTGAAACTGAAATTCTTGTACACTTTTTATCTATTTTTTATTTTTCATTTTGCTTAGTTTTTTCTTTTTTCTCTTCCATTTTTTTTCTTTTTTTTCTTTTTCCTTATATTATATTCTTATACTTTTTTTTCTTATGTTTTTCCTTTTTTTCTCATATTTATTTTTTTAGTTCATTTTACTTTTACTTTTTAGCTTTTTTATTTCTAGTTTTTTTTTCTTTTTCTCTTTTCCCTTCTTTTGTTTTCTTTTTTCTTTTTGCTTTCCTCTTTTTATCTCATTTTTTCTATCTTTTTTTTTCTTTCTTATTTTCTGTCACTTTTGTTTTCTTTTTCCTTATTTTTCTTTCTTTCTTTACTTCTTTACTTCTGTTTTCTCCTTTTTTTTACTTCCTTTTTTTTCTTTTACTTCTTTTTTCTGTAATTTTCTTTTTCATTTGCATTTTACTTTTTTAATTCTAGTTTCACTTAACTTTCTTCTTTTTCCTTCTTCCTCCTACTTTTCTTCCTATTTCATTTTCTTTTTCCTCCACCTCTCCTTCCTCATTGTTCTTTTCTCTCTTTCACATTCACTTTGCTATTCTTCTTCTTCTTTCTCTCTTCCTCCTCCTTCTCCTTTAACTTTTGAATACCCAGTTCTTTATTTTCAAATTGCCTACACTTTGATATGCTATAATTTCACCTCTTTCTCTAGTGATAGTTTTAGCCTTTACCCGAATGACAAGGAGACTCACCGAGGCAAAGGGAGATAATAACTTGGGCAGGATTCATCTATACACAAAATGAAGTGACAATAAAGGGGTCAAACAATTACTCTCGCTCATTCATACTGGTCAACATACATTAGGATAATCTTATAAATCCAGCCAGGTATTTTCTTTCTAATGATTGTCAGCATTTATTTGTAAAGAGATCTGCCACTTGGTGCCATTCTGAACTAGGATTACTTTCCTTATGACAGATCATACATATCTCAAATATAATGGTATTATTAGTAGTTTGGCACTAAACCAGAATGAGATCTCAAATCTTGACAGAAATAGCTTTATGATTAGAGCACAAGACCAGATACCTGAGGGTTTATTTTAAAATTCTGATGTTAAACCAAAGAAAAAGCCTTTCATTTAAGAAGTTAGTTTTCTTCATTTCTACAGAGAACTAGATAACCTGTGGACCTGTTGGTTTTCTATTGTAACAGTAGTCCATGATTATATTGATGATTCTATCCAGATAAGAACCACAAGACATACTCCTGTTTTGTAGGAGTATCCACAGATTACAGAATTGTCTCATTGTTTATATGCTATTAAACAAAGAAGCCAAACCAAGCCATAGAGATGAATCTGGCATGTAGTACATAGGGAGTATCAGGTAAGCTGAGCATTTTAGTCTAGTGTGGTTTATCAGTGAAAGCATGGCTTCATTATCATCATCATGTCGCACTGGTGGCATGGATATCTATGTCAACCTCTCGCTAACCGTCCCTGTCACTCTTTGTTCCTGGCAGGTCCTCCACACAGCATCCAGCATCTACACTGAGCTGGTATGTCCTTGCTGGACAACCCACACTAGCATGTCCATGTGTGCTGGCCTACCAAAATATTGCAAAACTTTTGACTCATCCTAGTATTATTATTAATTTAAATAAAAAAAAAGTTTAAACTATTCTTCCATGGATTTAAGTATTATTAATTATTATGATTAAATAAAAACAAAAAAGAACCTTTCTATGGATTAAAATTGATAATAAGGATTTATTGTACTTAAATCCCTAGAAATGGAGTCTTCGAGGTATAGTGGTTAACATGCTGGACTGTGAGATCATAGTGAGTGAATTTAAATTCCAATCATGTCATTAGGTTCACTTTTGGACTAATACACTTGGGAAAATTATGAACCCCTCATCCCTCCAGTTATGAGTTAAAATAATACTACTAATTTTCTTCTACAAGGATGGTTATGCCATTAAACAAAGAAACAAACAAATATCTCAAAGGACATTTTTTTATATTAACAACTTTATTCAAACAGGTAAAATGATAAAAAGGCAGCTAAAACATTAATTAATAATCTATATATTAGTAGTCATGTTCTTTAATTGTATGACCATTATCATCTTGCAACACCCTCTCCTTAAAAATAAGACCATCCAAATCATCGAAGATGAAATGCAAAAATGTAAATCCTGATTATCTGGTGTTATCTGCCGAACCCATATTTCTTGTAAGTGTTGTCACTTCAGCTAAATAATGTAACCATTCCATTTTTGTTTTAAAGAAAGAAAGGGAAGAAATGCGACATGCTACAAAAAATATATATTAAGAAAGAAAGAGTAAGGAGTGAACGCACAGGAAGCAATAATTTTAATCTGTTTCAATCGAATATAATGAAAAGAAGGAAAGAAAGAAAAAAAAGAATGAAAGATTATTATACTTTTCACATTTTGAACTATTTGGCAATAGCTCTTATGTAAACATACCAAACTTTGTAATAATTTAATCAATATACTGTGGTATATCCACAGATTCTGCTAGTAATGATTTATGATAATTAAATCTGAGTTGATATATATATATATATATATATATATATATATATATATATATATATATATATATATGATCATATGGAATTCACATTTTATCATAATGAACATGTCCAAAGAAAGAGCCTTTTAAAATAGACTGAAGAGCATGTTCGTCAATGGGATTTTAAAATTACACACAGAGTGAAGAAATGCACAATGTGTCAGCTTATCATCTGTTTTACTTATCTTTATGGTCGTATGTAAAATCACATTTCAGCCTCTGAATACTCTGGCCTTCCTCAGGTGTTCCCTGTTTCTCCAAGCATATCAATGACTCAACTTTGGAAATCATTTTGAATAGTTTGGCTGTTGATCATACAAGGCATCAAAGAACTTTTGAAGATCTTATTTGAATAATTGTTTTTGCATGTCTATCATTCCGACATGTGTCACAAGAAGCATCACAATGATGTGAAAACAAAGTTGTTAATTGGAATTTCCTGCACAACTCAAGGTGTAAATTCTATGCTCAGATACACAGGAAACACCTGAGGAAGGCCGATGGATACAGCATCCAAAACGTTGGGATTTAAATACCACAATAAAGATGAAGACCAAAGTCTGAAAATCTAAATTCTTGCAAAACTTGAGACTCACTCTTGTAATTCTATTGAAATAAAATTTCCCAAAATTTAGGTTTGTAAATTTAGGTTCTATAACCCCAAAATAAGAATAAGTACTTTGCCTTATAATATTGGAATGAAATAATGTTCCCGTTTTGAACTGCCAAAACTAAGCAATTAGAAGCAAATTGTATGTCTGTTTAAATACTTATTAGCAGCACTGTATATATCAGTAGATGTGTACAGATAATGAGAAAGATTAAAAGAATGAGACATTTCATAAATTAATATTTTTCATATATAATCTTGACAGGAAAATTTTGAAAGTATTTTTATTAATTTGGTTCGTTTTTGATGTATGACTATTTTCAACACTGATTCAAATTATCCTGAAAGCATTTTCAATAGGCACTCTCAGACTTGAACATAATTGCAGACATATATATATATATATATATATATATATATATATATATATATATATATATACCCAATGAAAGAAGAAGATAGAAGGGAAATGAGTGGGGTAGGGATATTTATTAAATGATATTTATCTGATAATTAATTGCCTTAAAGTTATCTTTCATTGTCAAAACAATTCTACCTGTTTCTTGTATTTCTCTTTAAGTTGTCATTTACAAAACTTAACTTAGTTTGGCACAAGGCCAGCATTATGGGAGACTTAGTGAGAACTGAACTCACAAGCAATGGTCTGCTGAACTAGTCCACTAACCATTATGGGGCTCACTACTTATTAGGGAGTGATTTGCAATATTTGATTGCTAAAAATCATACTATGATGAGGTGCTCAAGAAAAAATATTTCTGTGGTTAGGAATTAATGCAAGAGTTACCAAGAAAATAGATTACGGTCAAATTCTAATATATTTCCTTGACCAGCAGTGACCCCAATGGATGAAGTTGATAGATACATCCATTAATGGATAAAATCAAAGTGGCTACCAGAAGGGAATGTATGGGTGTAACCCATGGCCAATGATAAACACAGGAAATACGTGGGTGTAAGCCATGAACAATGACAAAACAAGCACTTGCATGGATGTAAACCATGTTCAATGAAAAACAAGCTGCCTGGGTGAAGAGGTGTGTCTACAAGAAAACTGCATGGGTGTCACGGTCAAGTAGACATGATTATGAGGATCACATGAGAGTTTTAAGACTATATAAAGTCCTAAATTTTGGCTGAAGTTTCAGTTTTCGCCCACTGTTCAAACTCCTGGCAATTAAGAAACAGCAGGTACTATAAGAGAAAAAGGATTGGGGGCTTGACATAAGGGCAATAGTGGCAGGACAATCATATTTTTGCTGGGATTTGACATGACCAGTTGATTGATTGGAATCAACTGGACTGCCATATAGCCCATGTAAGGTCCAAATTGGAATGTTGCTTGTCATGAACTGCTTAGCCACCAAGATTCCATCCTTAAGCATTATGAGTTGCCACCAATCAGTAGAACCATTCAGGGGATTTTATCCTTCTGCAGAGGTGCAGTCGGTATATTCTTCTGCCCCAGCTGACATATTCTTCTGCCCCAGCTGACATGGTGATCAATAAGCATAGGTTAATGAAACCATATAACAGTGTGAAAAAAAAGATTGTTTTGAATAGTCCAACAAATGTTGACATGCTATATAAACCAACCAATTACCAACCGTATTTTTACTTAACCATTTGTCTGTACTTTGTTCAATGCTTTAAAATAATGATGATTGACAAAAGTGATTTTCCAAAGACTTTATCAAAATGAGTGTTGTTGAGTTTGATTTACAGATTAAAACTTACCAATCTTGTCTGACCTACTGACTTATATAATTAACTTACTATCTAGAGTTCTTAGTCATTTTTACTTTTACTTTTGTATACTTTGCTGCTTTTCTCACGTCTACACAAACTATTGTAGTCTGTAAATGATTTCTTCTGTCCTTTTGTAGCCTCGAGGCCATTTGTTTCTGCAATGACAGCATGTGTACAAAAATAAGTGTCAAGATTATTTATGAAAAAATACTAAAAATAAACATATGAATACTAAGAAATGATAAATAGTTTGGATACTGACATCCAATAATTTGGTTAAGAAATATGACTGAAAAATGAATACAAATTTGTTGAAATGGTGCACAATTTATTATTAGATAGAAATAGTTTCTTGAAATCATATAAGTGAATACCAGTTATTATTAGATAGAAATAGATATTTGAAACTATATAATTGTATACAAATTATTATTAGATTGAAATAGTTACTTGAAACTATATAAGTGAATACAAATTATTATTAGATTAAAATAGTTATATGAAACCATATAATTGTATATGAATTATTAATAGATAGAAATAGTTACTTGACAGCATATAAGTGAATACCGATTATTATTAGATAAAAATAGTTATATGAAACTATATAATTGTTTACAAATTATTAATAAACATAAATAGTTTACTTGAACCCATATAATTGTGTACAAATTATTATGAAACAGAAATAGTTATTGGAAACTATATACTTGCTTGCAAATTATTAGTCTTAGATAAGAATATGAATAGATTGAAACTATATAGTTTTGAACAAATTATTTGTATTAAGAACAATTGCTTGAAGCTATGATTTTTTATGAACTATTATTAAATAGGTATAGTTTTTGAAATCATATAATTGCTTGCAGAAAAAAAAGAAGACTAACTTCATTTTCAAATTACACAACAAAGCAACTTTCTTTCATTCTTGAAATTTACATAAAAGCTTTCATTTATACAGCTTCATCAAATACTATGGAATATTAAGTTGTGTTCATAAAGAAAACTAAGAGACAGTTCTTAGTATATGACAACTTTATTAATGTAAACTTAACTATAACAGGGTGGCACCTTTTTATTGTGTTTGAGAAATTGAATGGCACTAGTGAGATGATTGGTTGGATTTTATGGCATCTCAACCCATGTTGGGTTATTTTATGCTGAAGATGTTTTGTTTTATTCATTCTTTGGTACTCAAATTTTTTTCAAACTCATTTATTTAAACACATTCTTTAAAACACATTTTTCTTCTGTTTAACCCATAGATGGGACCCTAACAGATACTACCACTTCGGGTCTGAGTGTACCTTGGAGTAATGATAATGAAGGTGTACTCCACATTCCCCAGACCCCCAGAATTGGAACTTCACCATCAGATAGGGTTTAACATCATACCCAGGACACTAAGACCCTTAACCAACGCCTTTTAGCACATATATGATTAAAAGGGTTGGGGCTTGCAATAAGGACAACAGGGTTGGGATAATCTTATAGGTGCTAGGGCCTGATGTGACCAGCTGATTGAATGGAGGGGTGTCCTCTCCAACTGTCTAGCCTAAGTAAGGGCCAAGGTGGATTGTTGCATGTCATGGACTGCTCAGCCACCAGGATATCTTCCTTAAGCATCATGGATTGCCACCCACAGCCAAATTGGTGGGGTCTTACCCTTATCCAGAGGTGGAGTTGGTGTATTCTAAAGCCTCACCTAATAGGGCTAGACGCCCCATAGCAGTATAACAATATAAACTAAGTATGGCCATGCAACATATGCAAAAAATACTTTAAAACCTCAAAACACCTAAGGCACTTTTCCAGTGACAACTACGCTTCCTATTGTATCATTTAGGTAAATCCTTCTTAGCATACTGGCAGGACATCTTTCCAATATGCCATGGACAGGTACCATATTATTTTATATATTATTATTTGATATATAATCCTTATTCTACCCACTCCAAGATATTTTTTCCAGTTTAAAAGCAACAAACTTCTCCTGAAGAGGCTTTGTCCTCTGGACCAGTACAGTAATTAACGGCTTGATACCAGGGGGCCATTCCCCCCAAGCAACATCTGCCTACCATCCAATGAGCTTCGGTTCGTGAGTTGTCCCACATTATGTCAAACATGCATAAATGAGATTTGAGGTAAATACTTACTTCTCCTTTTTTTCAATAACAGGAATCAAATATACAATACACCAACTGCAACCCTGCATATAGGGGTAAGACCCCTTTAATGGGGTATCTGTCTGTTGGCCATGGGAAGCCTAGTTGTCACTGGAAAAATGCCTTAGGTGGTTTATGGTTTAGAAGTGTTTTTTTTCATAGTGGGGAAACTCGGGTCAAATAACACCAACAAATAAATTATTGTTGTATATTGGAGAGTAAATCCTTATTCTAGCCAATCCAAGAGGCTTTTTCCCAGTTTAAAAGCAACAAACTTCTCCTTTGTTTCAATAACAGGAATAAAATAGCTTTCCAAACACTATTAGCAAAAATATAATCTGATCAAAACTTGCTTTGACAACAAAGGCGCAAAACACATTATTTACAACTTGAACTGATTAAAAGTTATGATTGGAGATGATTGCCGTAATTATTGGGGCTTTGTATCTGTGCTGTAGACTATAAACATTTAATCACAAACATTGGCCCACGTCCATCTCTGATAATAATGGAAAAATTATATAAGAAAACAACAAACAATACCAACAAAAAAAACCCTTAACTTCTTTCAGAAAGAGAAAACCAAATTGTGTATAAATATATAAACTTAAATATATATAAATATACATACACACATATACATATACATATATATATATACAGTTATATGTATATATATATATATATACATATATACCCATATAAAAACATATATATATATATATATACACAGTTATATATATAAACTTATTTAAGCTCTTAAGTGAATATTATTGATGGACAAGACAAAGAAAATGTCACTTTTTCATGTATTTATCTCCCCTGTTTTACTCTCTAATTTCCTGAAAGGGTCTTACGTATTTTGCATATCATAATAAGACAAAACCTTCATGATGAAAACTTGTTTATTTCATCTTAAAAGTAATAGATGAAAATAGGATAAGAAAATAAGATTGAGATATTCTTATAATTACTTAGCCAACATTTTTTTTAATGCACCACTGAAAAGACTGGCAGATATTTTTGCTTTATTGAATTAGAGAGAAGATATTAGAAAGTATAAAACTATATTAGTTGCAGAAAATTAGAGTAGGTATTAATTTGTTGTAATATGAAATTATATGAATATATCTTTCCTTTGTAGTAAACAGACTGCGGACAGTAGGTTATCATCTTTATTATGTACTGATTTACACAGACTAAAGAGAACTAAAATCCCTATGTATCTTACTATGAAAGGAATGAAAAATAACTTAAACTTAAATTCAAGGGGGGGGTCAAAAGTTTGTAATATTTTTATAATGTTAGGCACAATTCAGCATCTCTGGAAGCTTTTGCCAAAATGGTGACGACGTTACTGGACTGTGAGATGCCAAGATGGTGAAGAATAATCATACTAAGTCCAATTACCATCGAATTGGCAAGACAAGACAGCAAGTAGTCGTAACCCAATATGATTCTGGTATGCTGTAAAGACCACTGCAAAGTGGCAGGATTTATGGAGCCTCGGAGGATCATACAAACCAAGCAGCAGGACTCAGGGAATGGAATCATCCAAATGCATGAGTGGACTGTTTGAATTCCCATAAATACCAGTTGTCTTGACACTGGTTCAGTTGTGCTTGGCCAGTCACATTGTTCAAACCAATTGTTGACTGACTGACTGACTTCAATATTTATGATGGTATTTCTTGTTTAGAAGATTTCTTTCAGATGATTTGAATTAAGGTATTTTTTCCTTAGTGGATTCAGTTTTTTTGCATTCTATGAGGAAGGGTCACATAGCTCAGTCAGTAGAACATCAGCCAAGGAAATACAAGATTCCAGGTTCGATACTGGCACTCACCAACTCAGCATTTGAGTTGCACAGGGATCTGTGCAGTAATATAGGGAGCTAATGGTAGCTGTGGCGCTCCACCTCAGATGCAAAAAACAATCTCCTTGATCTAGAAAACGGGATAGACTCCCTCACTGTCTGGTTGATACTGACTTTAGGCTACCCCAACAACTTTACTTTATGTTCGATACTGGCACTCGCCAACTCAGCATTTGAGTAGCACAGGGATCTGTGCAGTAATATAGGGAGCTAATGGTAGCTGTGGTGCTCCACCTCAGATGCAAAAAACAATCTCCTTGATCTAGAAAACGGATAGACTCCCTCACTGTCTGGCTGATACTGACTTTAGGCTACCCCAAAAACTTTACTTATGTTTAATTGTGAGCAGTTCTCCACATTTGCATTTGGGATGATCTTGATATACAACAAGAAAGCATATGGTAGAAAAAGAAAACAGAAGGCAAAATTTGAATTAATTTAATTTATTTGAAATAAACAGAAGTTGGAAAATGTAAAAATGAAGGTGAAGAGAGAGTAGGTGAGTGGGTGAAAATCTGTTTCTTGGGCAGGTAACTTGGTTATGTGTGATCAGGGGATGTGGCGTGGTTCATTAGGTTCAGTAGTCCTTTGATCTTGTCCGAAAAAGTGACACTGTGTACCAGTGCTCAACTGCTCTCTTGACTTTTAGCCGTTTTATAACTAGGATCCAAATTCACTTTGAAAAGCTTTGGTGGGGAAGTTTGTGATTGGTTGAAAAAAAATTTAAAAAGTGACTTTTTTAATTGTCTGTAAATTTAGTATTTCACTGGTAGCTTGTGTGGAGCTTTATGCGCAGAAACGTTTTGTTCATTTTGTTTGAAGCTCCTTTCAAAGTCCATATCCGTTTGATGTTACATTTCTAAATATCTTAGATTCTATTCCAAAGTGTTTTAATTTGTTTTGTGGGTGTATTGAGTTATTGAATCAGGAGAGATATCTATTTCTGTTGTATAACATTCTTCTCTTTAAAGTAAGTAAAAGTGTGTTAGTTGAGTATTTCTGATTTGGAATCTGGTCAGGATGACCTGCTATTTTCAGCTTCTATGAGGCTTCGTCTTCTATATGCCTTTTTATGTTTTTTATGGGAATTATTGTTCTGCTTGAGTTAATGAGATGGTTACCTACTAAAATGATTGTAAAGGTATATGATAGGAGGCACAGAGAGTAACGGTTACTGTCATAGGAAATGACACAGACAAGTTCAAATCCTGCATGGTTGTATTTCATATAATGCTAATACCATTAGGAAAGGTATGAATCCAACTATTCTACCTCCAGCTATGTATAAATAGTAGGGAAGACTGGGCTCTTTAATTGTGGTTAGGTAACCAGTTTAGGAGAATGAAAAATCTGAATTCAAACCTGTTAATCTCCACTTAAGAAATTGACCTTGTGACACATCTTATTCATGTGGTCAGGGTTGGTTATATGCATATATATATTAATGATCAAAATAACAAATGGTATTAGAATTTGATAACAAATAGTGATAATGGTAATGATATTAAATGAAGAAAGTTAAAAGACTGACGATTATGATATGAGGAAGTTTCAAGAATTGGAAAAAAAGGATAATAGTAATACCAATCACAGTCAGGCACTTGGAACAATCCCAAAGAACTTGGAAAAAGAAACTGGGGGGGAGTTGAAGATCTGGGGAAGGACTGAGACAGTCCAGACTGTCATTACTGTTGGGATCAGCCAGAAAGCATATCACTACACAGGTATGATGTCAAATGTTCATCATTTCCCTGGCTTGATCCCACATGTTCAAAACTGCACTTGCACGATGCTACATGTTTGCCACTTAACTGACACGATAACACATGTTGTATCCATTCACTTGACAGGATGCTACATGTTAGTAGCTTTGGCTGGCATAATGCTACATGTGTTGTCACTTGACAGGTATGATACCACAATTCTGTTACTTCACTGACATGATATCACATGTATATCCCTTCATTGATCTGATGCCACATGTTTATCATTCGCTGGCATGATATAACATGTTTATCACTCGCTGGCATGATATAACATTTTTATCACTCGCTGGCATGATATAACATGTTTATCACTCGCTGGCATGATATAACATGTTTATCACCCAACTATTATGATATCATGTGTTCATTTCAATATTGAAATTATATCACATTTATCACCTCACTAGCATTGTGTTACAGGTTTTAAATATCTATTCTAACAATAATAACATAAAGACAATGAAGTGCATCTTGAGTGGTGCATTGGTTAATGTGCTAGATTAGTAAGCCAGTTTGATTCTCATTGAGTGCTCAATATTTCTAGCCTTGTATCAAACTAAGCTAAGTAAATGACTGTCTTGGGTATGACATTAAACTGCATCTCATGGTGAAGTTCTAATTTTGAACATCTGGGAAATGTGGAGTATCCCATCATTATCATTATTCCCAGGTCTACTCAGATGCAGAGTGGTAGAGCCTATTAGGGTCCTATCTCGGGATTAAATAGAAAAAACGAGTTTAAAAAATGAGTTTAAAAAATTTGAATAACTATCAAGCATGAATAAAACAAAACGCCTTAAGCATAAAATAACTCAACAAGAGTTGACATGCCATAAAATCCAACTGACTAAACTAAGCTAAATTTCTTGTCAAAAAGCAGTGGGTGGGTAATCTTTTCTCTCAAAAAATGATTGTAAATAGATAAACGATTTTGTCATTTTTATTTTTTAATGCATAGTAATAATTCCAATCAAGTCACATTGAAAGCACCTGTTCCTGCTAGATCACCAAAGTTATGCAGCAAAGAGCCTGTTAAATACTTAGACGGGCGACCATTTAAGCAAGAGCAGGTACTGTAAGCAACCAGATATCAAAATAAGTTGGTTCGGCATTAAATAAAGGAAAAAGGTTGATATGCCTTAAATCAACCAAACCTAAACTTAATAATTCTGAAGGTAAATTCCAGGTAAAATATGGAATTTGCATCCGTCAGCCATTCTAAGAATTAAAGAATTCCTGTATTCTTTGGATGAAGTTTAAATTCAACTTTGATAGTCTTAGAGTCTTTGGCAAATATATTTCTTTTATTTTGTGATGGATTTTGTTTTTATTTTGTTTTCTGGCAGATGATGGGAACAATTGATGGGTTCACATATGAACCACCACTTTTTCTAAGAACTCTGAAGACTTTCAAATGGAACTTCCATTTCTTCTTTGAAGGCTGCTGTCATATTGGTACCTATTGAAGTTTGGTAAACTCATAGAAACTGAACTCAAGCATTAGCCATTTTCTGATTTCTTTTGTTTTCTTCTTTTTTTTTTCTTTCTTTCCATCATTTTTGTAAAGTTGAGATCCATTAGAAGAGAAACTTTTGAAATACTGCAAGATTTCAAAGACTTATCATTCTGGCATATCATATATATATATATATATATATATATATTCACTTTCCTGTATCTCTGATGTATGATAAATTACTTTTAAGTCTCCTCCTTCAATTACTCCGAGTTCATTTCTTTAGGTTGTTTTATTTTTTCCTTTTTTTTTTTTTTTGGCTTTATATTTTTATTATTTTTTTTTTTTTGGTGGCGATGTTGGGGTTGCCACTAAAAACTGACACGGTTATGATTAGATAACTTATTTTGCCTCACACTGCCCATTTCTACCTCAGACCACACCCTCCCACGCTCTCACTCTCTCTCTCACCCCACACCCACAGCCAGCAATTCATTCCCATTATCTCAATGCTCCAACCCCCTTCTGAAAAATTCTATGCCAAATGAAACATCACCTTGTATTGGTCCTGATACCATTTGCAATGAAAGCCTGCAGGTCTACTCAACTGGTACATTTGGACACTTTTCCTTCTGGGAGTAAAGCCACCACCACCATCACCACCCGCCTGCATTCCCTTCCCACCCGCTGATGAAATCAAGAGAGAGAACTTCAGCGTGTTGTTTGATCATTGAGCAGAATTAATCCAGCCAGAATTTTATGGAAACTGACCTTCGAGTCACTCAAAAGAGAATATTGCAGGATAAGGCCATAGGTCACTCGAATGATGCTTCTCTGCTTTCTGGGGAAGGACAGATATCTAAAAATGATGAGATGACGTATTTGGCTGCGCGTTTTCCCTTATATATATCAGCTGCCTTCTTTTATTCCAAGGCGGAATCAAAGAGACGGACCAAGCCACTAGTGCCTTGGCAACTCGGGATGCTTCCCAGATCAATCAGTCTGCTGACCAGTTACGTAGAAGCTGTGCCACTTTCTAGATTTCCAAGAAATATATTTCATTATTTTTCATTAGCTCTGTAGACCATGAAAAGAATTCCTTTGAATTACCTCCCTCAGACTTCTTTCGTCTCCCTTCAGTGCACAGACTTTGGTAGCGCCAAAGAAAAATGTCTGCAACACTAGGTCTGTGACTCTCCCAGGCTATCTCTTTAGATCAGCATCTCCTTACAAGGGAAGAAAAATTGCCAAAATCTGGCTCGGGTGATAATGATAAAGATAATGATTAGAATTGCAATTTGATAACACTCGCAACAATGGTAATGATGTTAAATAATGAAAGCTAAGAGAGATATAATTAGAAGATGATGAGGCTATTTAAAAGAAAAAGAATAATAAAGGGAGTACTAGACTAGGCATGATTGGGTGGGAAAAGTAATCCACCGAGAATTGTGCAAGAAATTAAATTTTGACTCTGCTACTAAATGGTATATGCACAAACCAGAATCTGTCATAGAGAATGATATATTTAAGGTTCTCAGGGATTTTGAAGACCAGGCCTAGTGTTAATTAACAAGAAAACATTGACTTGTTGTGTACAGTAGTAATTAAGAAAGAGATGATTATAAAACTATGATCCTATTTTAAAAAATAATCATGAAGATAAGGTTAATAATAATACAAGGTCTAGTCAAAAAGTAATGCCATTTTGTTTAAGACAGGTATAATTACCAACACAGGAACCTGTATCATACATGAAAATGAAGCTAGTTCTCTGTGAATCACATCCACAGAGTCACCTTTCTCCCAATAGCAATGTTCCACCTTCAAATGAGAGCATGTATCCCTGCCCTGTAAAATTCTATTGACTGTTCTTTGAGCCACTTCTTCACTACAGATTCACTTCCTCACTACAGATTTCACTTCCTCATCACTGAATTAACATTTGCCTCTCAAACCCTCTTTCATGGAGCCTCGAAATAATGATAAACAGTGCCAAAAAAACAAATTATATCAAAGCAAAATAGATAAGACACAGCACCTGATTGTTTTATTTTATATTAACACTATTTGGGTTGTTTAATACTGAATCAAGTCATTTTGATAAATAAAAGACTCTGGTTAAGTGGTTACCCAATTAAGTATTGAACAGCCTCATTTCTACTCAACTTTGGTGATGTAGTGGGAACCGATGCTTTCAGTATGACTAAACTGTAATGCAACAGAATAGTATGTGTAGAATGTGTGGAGACAGAGATGAAATGATTAATCACAAAATAAACGAATGCAGAAAACGAGTTCAAACAAAGTACAAGACTGGGCATGATTGGGTGGGAAAGGTGATCCACTGGGAATTGTGCAAGAAATTAAATTTTGACCATGCCATGAAATGATATATGCACATAGCGGAATCTGTCCTAGAAATGCATAAAATTCTCTGGGACTTTGAGATACAGACAGATGAACTAAACCTGTCCAGGAGACCAAACCTTAGTGATAATTAACACAAAGAAGAGAACTTGTCATCTTGTGGATTTTGCCATACTGGCAGATCACAGAGTAAAAATAAAATAAAATGAAAAGATTGACAAATACTTGGACCTTGCCAGAGAACCAAAAAGAACATTGGAACATGAGGGTGAAAGTGGTACCAATTGTAATTGGTGCTCTTGGAACAGTTCCCAAAGGGTTTTTAAAAAAAGAAAATGAATGAATAGGAAATTAGAGGAAGAATCAAGACCATCCAGACAAGAGCATTGTTAAGATCCGTTAGAATACTCAAATAATAATAATATTAATCTAAATCTTGCCAGAGAGCTGAAAAAGGTGTGTAACAAGATTCAGATTATTATTACTTCACTCATTGCAAGTTTTTTCACACAAGCATTATTAGCTAGTTTTACTTGAGTCTGAGTGACAGCAACTTTGTCTGATCTCCAATTCATCGAGTCTTCTATCCAAGACTTTGGGGACCATTCCAAAGGCTCCAACTACAATCGGTATCCCTCACCACCCATGTTCCACAGTTTTCTTGGCTCTCTGGCTAGGTCCATGTATTTGTCTATATTTTTGCTTTATTTCATTTTCAGTCTATAGTCTGCTAGAACAGCAAAATCTACAAAGCTGAAAAATCTTTCTTCTTGTTAATTAATGCTAAGTCTAGTCTTCTGGCCAGGATTATGTGATCTATTTGTATCTCAAAATACCAGGGAATTTTATGGGTTTCATTCTCTAGGACAGATTCTGATTTGTGAATATATCATTTGGTAGTATGGTCAAATTTCAATCTCTTGCACAATTTCCAATAGATCAGCATTCCTACCCATTTATGTCTACTCTTGTATTCCTTTTGTGCCAGTTTGCTGCATTCAAATGTGATTAACCATTTCATCTCTATTTTTGCATAACCCATACTTACCATTATCATCATCATCATCACTCTTCTTGAGCCTCATCATCAGATGTAGTTTAGTTTCATACCTAGGATAACCCTTTTAGGGGTGAGTCTTACCTCTCTGGAGTGGATGCAGTCAGCGTATTCTAAGCCCCACCAACAGGGTGTTGCATATATAATTGAGAGAATGAGTTTTAAAAGTAATCTTTTCAAACTCTTCTTGTATCTATTAATTCCTTTTATTAAAAGTAAAATGTGTGATGCTCCTCTGTGTGTATATTTTGTATTGTTTAGTGAATGCTGCACAACCTCCTATTATAAATACTAGCAAATATATGCAACCTCCATGTGCAAATATTTAAGTTTTAATGTGATAAAATATATTAAATTAGAAAGGGTAAGGAAACTAAATAAAATGCAGATAAAAATATTTGAAAAAGAGGAGGGTATAATCGAAAAAATAGAACAACTGAAACTTACTTTTCCCTCACTCCCGTCTTTCATTGCTAAATTTTCTTAATTTTACTATTTAGTTAAAATAGGAGTAAAGAATCAATTACTGTTATTTCTTCTTGTTAATGGATTTCTTTTAAGATTTATCCCCGGGATTTTTGCTCATATTTATTAAGATAAAACCAAACAATTAGAAATCAATAATACTAACCACATATTAATTGAAATCAAATTTTTAATATCAATATGCAAATTAGGCTTCCCATTCACACTGTAAACCACTATTTTGTTGTATATATAAATATAATTGCATGTTATTAGTATGTAGATATGGTCTACAGTATTAATAATGTAAAACAATTTTATTGATAATTGGGGTTTATATGAAAATAAAATCATGGAGAATGTGACGTAATTAACTGTGGAAATTGTGACTGGAGTAGTGATATAGCTTCAGTTATAGACAAACACACAATTTCCATTATAATAAGCTTAAATTCCCTTATTAATATAATCAGGGATAATAATGGAGAAACTAATTTTTCTGTGTTATGAAATATCTTGGCAGTTGTTCTGAGATTGCACTGCATGACCCCAAGCTATATCCGCAGGTCTACTTGTTACATTCTAACATCTTCTATTTTTCCAATGTCCTCTATCTTCTGCTGGGCCATATCAAGTTCTCTTTCAGGTTGGAGATTCCTTCTTTTTTAGTTCTAGATCTTAATTCAATAACACGGAGACATATTTCATGTACACATAATTTATTAATTTTGCTGATACCAACTTAACCCAGACACAGGGAGAATCTGTACAGCAAAGACCTAACATACATCTGCCCACAATGAACAGTAACTTAACTCTGAGTTAATCTCTAAATCTTACTTTCCTAGGCCTCAGCCGATCATGTGACTCTCTAAGCTAATCAGTCCCAATCCAGATGAACCTGGGATTGTGAGGTCCCTTGAATCGTTTCTGATGACTTAAACATTGGTCTTTGAAAGGAGGAACTCTTTGATGAAAAGAGATAAGAAGTTGTATTGGCAACATACTGGAGATACGACTAATGATGAACACATTTACAATTGGTAGCAGTTTGATACCCAATTTGTGGGATATTTTATAATGTTTTGTTTTGTACACATTGCCACTTATACTACAACATATACTGCAACTCAACAAGCTAATACTGCTAATTTAAACTCTTAATTATCTTCCATTAACCATTGAATTTAAATTCTAAACTATACATCATTACAAAAATGATAGGCTATGGTAGCACAATGTACACCCTGTGACAACAACCCCCATATGTCATTGCTGTTGTCTTTCATCGCATATCGACAAATATTCACATAAATTTTATTATCACTTTTCATCTATGTATGGAATTTTGGTTTAGGGATTAAATTATGGGACTCTTATTGCTGATGGCGGCTAAAATTTCTTTGAGATTTTCAGGTTGTTCTGTCACACAAAACATGTCATGAGAATGGCAAAACTATCAATCACTAGCTGTGAATTATTAAAACAGAATAACCTCCTCTTAGATGCTGTGTTTCAGACACATTCAACTGGAAACGAGTAATTGATGCCCTCGTTTTCCCAACCATTCTCAGAACCTTCCATCTCTTGTTCCTGGCATGACTCACAGACAGAATGAAAAAGCCATAGATATGAAGATTAATCCCTGCTGTTTGCAGAACCAAATTGGATTTCAAGTGCCATTATTCTGTAAAAGACAACGTCTTTCTTTGTTCCTTTTAAACTGGCTACCAAATTTTCATGATTTCTTTTCTTTTACTCCCACATTCATCTTTGATTCTTTTCTTTTTTTTTTAATTATCAAGCAGTTGAGATGGAGGGTGGAGGGAAGAAAAACTTTGTCATATTTTTGACTATACACAACAAGTGAATAAAACCTAGATTTTAATAGAATATTTAACTAGTATTTAACTAGTAGGACCTGTAGATACACCACAATATGATAATTTCATTATTATAACGTTTGATATGTTTACTTAAGAGCTTTTGCAAAATAGTTCAATAAGTAAAAAGTATAACAATTTTGATAATTTGAATTATGTTTGATTGCTTACCTGCTCTGTCTATCTTTCCCTTACTCACTTTCTGTCTATATTTTTTCAGTATAACATGTCCTTTTTCTTCCCTTTATTCTTTATAATGAAAACAGAATTGTCCATGATTTATCTGAGGTGACAACACTTATAAGACATCAGCAGATAAGCAATACCAGAAAATTAGGATTTACATTTTTGCCTTCTATCTTCTACAATTTGGAAGGTCTCATTTTTAGTCAGAGGATGATAACAATCAGAAGATTAAGGAACAAGTGTATTAATATATAGATTGAGGCCCCAGCTATGAGTTAAATAGCATTACTAGTGTTCTTCTTCAGGGGCGGGTTTAGCTCAGTTGGTAGCGTTCCTACCCAGGAATTGCAAGGTTCCAGGTTTGATACTGATCCCCATCAACTCAGGACATGAGTAGCACGGATTGGGTGATCTGATCAGTGCAGTAAATTGTGGAGCTGGTGGTAGGTGAAGCACTCCACCTCAGGGAAAAAAGTTCCCGTCTAGAGCTAGCAAAAAGGGAATAGACTCCCTTGCTGTCCAGCTGATACCAACTACAGACTACTCTGCCAACAACAATTATTACTCTTCTTCTTCAAGGATGACTTTGGTATTAGATAATCCATGAAGGTTGATATAACAGTAAACAAAGAAACCAAAATAAATATTGACGGATTCATTTCTCTTCTTTTTTTTTTTTTGTTTAATTTTTTAATTATTTTGCTTTTTGACATCTTGATCAATTATTAATACTAGCAAAGAAAACACCCTCCGGGCGGTGTAAAATTAATTTTTCAGAGATATTGCCCAGGGGGGGGGGGTTAAAATTCAATGTTAGAGGGTTTGTATCATAAGCAAGTAAAATCATCAAATTTAATAAAGGATTAAAAAAAAATAAAACCATTTGAAATGGAAACTTACTTCTGATAACTTAAAATATATATTAAAATAAAATAACCTATATATAAATATATAATACTGAGTAGTATTTATTAAAATTTGTTTAAAAAAACAATGAGGATCGTGTAAGATTGATTGCTCAGATTTTTAGTGCATTTATTCTGTGTTATGAATTTGCGGTAATATATATATATATATATATATATATATATATATAGTAGATGATGAGTGCCGAAACCCGGACATATTCTCTGTAAAAGGAAAGTGTTTGACCAAAATGTTAATTTACTTTGCATTGATAATGTCTACACAGAAATCAGACCGTATTAGATTTTATGTGGGTTGTACAATATCAGATTTAAAATTAGGTTTGCAAATCATAAACACTCGTTTTCAAATATTAAGGTAAAAATGTAACAACCTTAGCTAGCTATTTTTGGAACTTAAAGAATCAAAATATAACACCAATTATTAAATTTTAAATTTTAAAGAAATCTGATATTTGCCAAAGCTTAATTGATCCTTGCTTCTTGTGTTTACAAGAAAAGTTAGCAAGAATTAGATTCCCAGATAAGAAAAAAATCTCCTTAACTGTAAAAATTAATTTCTTGGGATATGCTGCCATAAAATCCAGAATACATTAATGTTTTAAATTAACCCCATCCCTTAAAATAAAAATAAAAACTGCAACTAAATAGATTTACCAGAAGACTTTAACTCCAGTAGTATACACAAATAAGATATAAACAAAATGAATACACAAAAAAGAGGTGGTAGTTGGAGACAGAAGATGATAGATAAAATTGCAAATGACTTTTGCCTGAATGAAGGAGACATGTAAATTCAGAGAAAGTACATTTTTGACTTCAAAGAAAAGAATGTTTAGACTTAGAAATAAAGTTTATACAAAATAATTAAAAGACAGAAAGACTAATTCTTATGCTGACAACTATATATAAAATGAAAAAACAAAAAGTCGTTGGGGTAGCCTAAAGTTGGTATCAGCCAATCAGCGAGAGAATCTATCTCCTTTTCACTAGCGCTAGACCAAGGAGATTGTTTTTGTGTCTGAGGTGGAGCGCCACACCTACCACTAGCTCCTTAGTTTACCGCACAGATCCCTGTGCTACTCATACGCTGTGTTGGTGAGGGCCGGTATCAAACTAAGAACCTGTGGTTTCTAGCTGAACGCTCTACCAACTGAGCTAACTTGGCAGTTGGTAGAGTACCTGTCATATAAAATGTAGCAACCAAACATTTTTTAGGTCCCCTGAAGAAGGTGTACCTTGGACACTGAAACTGTGTTTGAGAGAAAAAAAAATTTGATAAACGCTCTATATTTTACAAAATATATTGAGCACATTTTGAATTAACTACTAATGCTAATACAATGAAATAGTTGTAGTAACATTTGATGAATATAATATATATATATATATATATATATATATATATATTATATAATGTGAGAGAGAGAGAGAAATTTATAAAGCATTGTTATGACAAATTCATTGAGTTCAGTACTGACTTCCAATAAATAAGCAATAATATGTCTGTGGCAAAATTTCAGAATCTGACATATATTTTTTTATTTTTTTACTTATGTCTCTCTGTAAAGGAATTAATCAGCGTACCAATGTCACTTTCCTGTCGTAAATGATTTACATTTAAATCTTTTATTTCATTCATTTATCTTTTTTTTTTTTGATTTTAGACATTTTAAAGTCTTTGTTCTTAAATTTGTTCTTAGTGTAGATTTCTTTTTTCATTCAATCATTTTTTTTTCTACTTTTATTTATTCAGTTTCTACTTTAATCTATTCACATTTGGTTTATTGGTTTTCTTTTTCATTTTTTTTGTTCTCTTAGACTTTTTTATTATTATTTCTTCTTTTATCATTTTTTTCTCACATCTTTTTTCTTTCAAAATTTTATTTCAAGCACATTCATTTGTTATTCATTCATATTTTTTCTTTATCTCTTTCCTATTTGTGCCTTTTTGTATCTTTTTTTTCTCTTTCTTTCTTTTTATTTTTAAACTTTTTTTTTATAATTCATAATTTTTCTTCATTTATTTCTTTATTCTTTTTCTTCAGTTTTTCATTTATTTCTTCATTTTTTTCATTTCTTCATATCGTTTCATTTATTTCTTCTTTTTTTCTTCATTTCTTATCATTTTTTTCTTTACCTTTTTCATTTATTTCATTCATTATCTTATTTATTCCATTTATTTTTTCATTTTTTCTTCATTTTTTTTTTCATTTATTTATTTTTTCTTTATTTTTTCATTTTTGTCATTTATTTTTTCCATTTTTTTCTTCATTTTTTGTCAATTATTTCTTCATTTTTCATTTATTTCTTCATTTTATTTTTTTCCTTTATTTCTTCATTTTGTTCTCTACTCTTTTTTCTTCCTATGTTCATTTCTTTATAGATTCCCAAAAATCCTTTTTGCTTCCAGAAGTCCATTCATTTTTCCCATAGCCCAATCTATATTAAAAACATAACCATAACAATATACACTTTATTTTTCCTTTCACATATCTCTTTCTCTTTCAACATTTTCTTTCATTTTTTCTAATTAATTTGGCACTAGCAAAATACTTTGATGCTTCTCTTTTAAGTTAGACTTAAGAATATTATTATTTCTCGTACAAAAAAAAAAGATCCAAGTTATAATTTCTTTGTATTTCTATCTTTATCTCTCTCACTCTATAATTTATATCTCCTTTCATATTAGATATTTTCTCCCACAGCCAAATGGATCCCTCTTTAAAAAAATCAGTGTCCCCCAAAAAACCACAGCTGTCCAGATGTTCATTGAATTCTTCTTTTCTTGTCTTGTGGCAGCATTTACCCGGGGTGGATTGAGCCAGCTCCATCCATTCAAAGATGGAGTATCGTGGGAATAGGAAGTATGTAAGCAGTCCCCAACGTCCCACATGCAGACATTCTTTTTTTGCCACAGATTATCCAGCTGATACAGAGACAAGAGAACCAAAAGTAACTGCTGGTTTCCAGTGCAGACGCCTCTTGGAATTTCCAATAGAGCCCCTTTGGCCGAGTTGTGGCCCTATTACCATTTGGTGCCATACCTGTCTGCCTTGGGTGCCCCTACCAGGAACTTAAGTTCCCATGGTATGACTCTGACATTTACACTGTCCTGCCATGATGAGGAAAGGTTGGACTTAGAAATAATGTGCTTGATGGCCATTGAGCAAAGTGCTTTTACAGGTCTTGTTTTTCATCCTGCAGGGTATCTACCACCACCCCCCTCACCAGACAAAATCTGTGGGATTACAGGTGTAGTCACCACTGATCCGACTATGAAACAGGTAGTACTGGGTTACGTAGTACCAGTAGCGCACTAAGCAACCCGACAAAGAAAGTATATACATGAAAGGTATATATATATATATATATATATATATATATATATATATATATTATATATTTCTGAACATATATGTGTGTGAGTGTATTGGATTGCTATATAATGACATAAATTATTTGTCTGAATTTTTTAGATGAGGTTTGATAATTTGCCACATTTAGATTTTTCAGACTGTTGTTCTCATCTTTATTGCAATATACACAATGTTTTGGCCAATGTGCCCTCTTGCCTTCTTCAGGTGTTTTTGTCTGTTGAACTCATGGCATAACGAATGTAAGGGTTGAGTTAATACAATTCTAACTGACAATCCTCTGGGGGTTGTGGGTTTAATCCTTACTACAGATGGAAATAATATTTAATACTTAACATAGATTAACACATGTACTCAGTTGAGGTTAACAAAATCAGAACAATCTACCCCAGTAGATTAAATAAAGGGTTGGGTTTAAAGTTCTATGAAGGCTCTCGATTGTGACATGAGGGCTCCCTATTTTGACTAGAAAGTTCCAGAGTTCAAGGAGGAACACCTGAAGAAGGCCGGAGGGCTCATCTGCCAAAATGTTATGTATATAATACTAAAGATGAGGACAACAGTCTGAAAAACCTGAATAATGCAAACTAACCCTCAATTGTTATTTACTAAGCTTTGCTTTACAGTAAGTACACCCATTCATATACATAGGTAGCAATATCTCATCTACAGAAAACGATGCATATATATGCATAGGAAAGGAGGCGTGTATGTAATGGTTAGAGTCGTAGGAAATAGATTTCACATGAGGCTAATACCCTTGGGAAGGGTATGAAACCAATTATCCCTCCAGCTATGGGTAAAAAGCATGGTAAACTGGGCTCTTTAACCATGGCTAGGTAACCAGTCTAGGAGAAGGAAAACTCTGAATTCAAATCTGTTAAACTCCACTTAAGAAATTGACCTTGTGTCACATCCTGCTCGTGCAAAGAGGTTGGTAATATATATATATATATATATATATATATATATATATATACATAGATTATTCCTTTTTCGGCTTATATATATATATATATAGGAAAGGTATGGACAGATTATGAATTATATGGAAATCTAGTCTCTTTGATAAGATAAAGTGAGAATTGTTTCAAGCTGTAGCTATGTCAGTGATACTGTATGGCTGCACCACTTGGACTTTAATGAAGTGTTTTCAGAAAAAGCTAGATGGGAATTATAAAAGTATGCTGCATACTGTCTTTTGAAACCATGGTAGACCCATTAATTTTTTCCACAATATATATATATATATAAGCTTAAAGGCAACACTCTTTTATAAAACAAATGGAGCACTCTCTGGTGGCCTTTATTTATATATACAGAAGTATGTATTTATCAGTTAAAATCCTCAATGGCTGAGTGTTTAAAAAGCCTGACTGATGATAAATCAATCGGGTTTCCATCCCAGCTGGAGGTAGCCAGCAAATGTCTAACCACATTGAAGAGATGAGATGTGATACATCAAAAAATGGTGTCTGTGGATGACTAAATATATATATATATATATATATATATATGAGGTTGAGTCAAAAAGTAATGCCATTTAGTTTAGGACAGGTATAATTACCAACACAGGAACATGTATCATAGATCAAAATGAAACTGGTCTTTTGTGGATCACATCCCTACTTTTCCACATAGTCACCATTTCTCTCAATAGCAATGTTCCAACTTCGAATGAGAGCATGTCTCCTTGCTCCCTAAAATTCTGTTGACTGTTCTTTGAGCCACTCTTCCTTGTCACTGGAATAATGTTTGCCTCTCAAACCATCTTTCATGGGGCTGAAGAGATGCTAGTCTGAAGGTGCTAAATCTAGTGAGTATGGAGAATGCGAAATCTGTCGTGAAGAAGTAGGGATGTGATCACAGAGGACCAGCTTCATTTTGATGTATGATGCATGTTCCTGTGTTGGTAATTATACTCGTCCTAAACAAAATGGCATTACTTTTTGACTCACCTATGTGGAGAAGTAGGGATGTGATCCACAGAGGACCAGCTTCATTTTGATGTATGATACATGTTCCTGTGTTGGTAATTATACTTGTCCTAAACAAAATGGCATTATTTTTTACTCACTCTTGTATATATATACATATATATATATACATACACAGACTAACATATATACAGGCATTCACCAGATAATTTTGTGATAGAGTCGTGTAGTATTTGATTGTTTGATTGTGAAGA
>CM042148.1:116116670-116156248 GCA_023376005.1 Doryteuthis pealeii
TATCCTTATATATATATATATATATAATCTGATCAAATAGTAACAAGATTAAATCTTGAAAAGTTTTTAATGTACCAATAGCATATGTGCAGTGCATACTCCTGTGTGCATATCCTTATAGACATACACATATATACATATTTATGTTATTGTTATATCATTGATTTATATGACCCCACTAAAAAGTAGCTATATGGACACTGCATCCTATCTCACAAATCATTCAACTAATACAAACAAGTCATGATGACTACTGCTGGGAAAGTGAAGCCAAACTCCTCAGTAATGGTCTCCTGTGGACTCTTACACATGGACACACCAGTGTTTGACCAGTAAAATCTTGTTTAAAACAGCTATGTATGAACACTGCCATGATGACTGATAGAGTCAGATGATGAAAGAATCAAGGGAATCCATGCTGTTAGCATGAGGATATTATAATGATGGTTCAAATGTATATGATATTAGCAAGATATCTCATATTGGAATATTTTGGGTATATAAGCTGTGCTGCAGTCTACTACTTAAATTTATAGACTAAACAACGTTATGTGGTTTAAACCTCAGCCAATCAACTGCTTGAATACGTAGTTCATTAACTACTTAATTGCTGATACTGAGAGACATCCATTTGCAATCATTGACGTATGACCTGCAAGACTGAGAAGCACTAAGAAACAACCAAAGGATTCTTCACTAAGGATTGCACTCTGCTTAACACAAAGAATCTCTGCTGGACAGCACTCTTGCTTAAAGCCTAAAGGATGGCTACAAAAACCGTAACAAAATGCAAATAAAATATTTACACAGTATCATATTTAGTTTAACATGTTTTAGGGCAAATGTAAATTATATCTTGCCCGAAGGTAGTGCTTAACTAGATAGATTATTATTATTCTATAATGATTTAAATCTTGACTTTTCTCAGCTCTGTCGGCTGGGGTTGTAGAATATGCTGACAGTAGAGGGGTAATGCCTCCTCCTAATGGGACCACCTATTGGCTGTGGGTAGCAACCCATGGTGCTTAAGGAAGGAATCCTGGTAGTTGGGAAGTCCATGACATGCAGCATTCCACAGGGCTCAATGGGCAGTCAGAGAGACCCTCTCAGATCAATCAGCTGGTCAAACAGAGCCCTAGCACCTATATGACTCTCCCAATCCTATTGATCCCATCTATGGGTAAAAATAGAAAAATGTGTTTATGAAAAAAATTGAGTATCCATTAAGAATGAATTTATTTCAAAACTTTATCAGTATTAAATGACCCACCAAGGTTGATATGCCGTAAAACAAACCAGACCAAATCAAACCTGACCCTATTGCCATTATAGTAAATCCTAGGTGAGTGCTCTACCAACTAAGCTATATATATATATATATATATATATATAAGCTTAAATATTAGAAGAAAATATATAAGATCTCCATATGTAAGCAGAGAGAGCCCTACTTTTGTGCATATATGTATTTTGGTATAGATGCATAAACGTAAGAATATTATTTATATTTTCAAAGAAATAATTTACAGCCATTTAGTGAAAGAGCTCCAATTAAAGCTCCTCATCTTTGGCCAACATTATTTTACTGGTGGCATTTTCTTTTCATTTGCCTACCTGACACATAAAACTAATAAACAAAGGATCTGTTGAATGAAGATCCGAAATCCATTTTTCATTCTGATTTATGGGTGGGGAATTTCACCCACGTGTTTACTTGAACCCTGGGGGATGGATACGCCAGTAAATTGCTGTCAAATAATTTTCCCTAGGTGTTTGCTGAGATCCACTCGCACATGAATGTATAAAAATGCTCGTACATATATCTTGGCTGGTTTGCCTTGGTATCATTCAATATATATATAAATATATTCACATATATATATATATGTATATATCAATTTAAATAATTTTATATATGATATATATGCTTACATACAAGTAAAAGTAAATACAATGTATAAATGTATATGTGAATAAATACAGGTATGTTTTCAGAAATGTCTCCACATGTGTGCATTTATCTATCTCTCCTTTAGATATTTTTGTATTTATAATAATCTCATATAGTATATATGTGTGTGTGTTGGGGTGCACCCATACATCTCTCTACCATTTCTATTTCTCTCTTCTCATATATATATATATGTGTGTGTGTGTGTGTGTGCTGTTATTTTTCAATATTTCAATATATATATGTACATTTTATGTATATATATATATATATATATATATATATATATATATATATATGTGTGTGTGTGTGCTGGTAAATACATTAGAATATATATTTATGATGCATAAGCAACCACTCATTTCTAGATATAAATTCTTATATGTATTATGATATATATATATTTGTTTACTTACACAGAACATAGAAATATGTATGCATATATATATATATATATATATATATATATATACTCTTTTTCCTCTTTCTCTCTCTCACTTCAAATATATATCTATGTATATATGCATATTGCATGTGCAAGTGCTTGTATACATAGAAGAATAGATTATGTAAACTCATAAATCTTGAAGAGATAGAATTTCATATGCATTCGGGTTTTGAGTGATATGCTTTAATTTGAATCCTTACATCGAGGGATTATGTTGTTTGAATATTTTCAATTCCGTTCTTTCTTCTCGGGTCAGCAAGATTCAAGGACAGGTTGCATTGCTTTTCAACCAGAAGAAATGCATTTATAAAATTGTCCTCATCATATTATCTCTTGCTTTTCTATCATCTTTTATTCAATGCAGTTTTCATTCAAAGTATCTTTTAACCCTCAGTGTCCACATGACTGTATTTGTGCCACTATCTAGCTGACAAATACCCATTTCTACATCACTATTACCTATAAAATATTATAATCTATGGTTGTTCAATAACAGATTACCTGCCCTGTCAGTGGGGCTTTAGAATACACTGACTGCACCTCTGTAGAGAAGTAAGACCCCCACACCAATGCCAATGAGGCCACCTGTTGGTAAGCTGTAATGCTTAAGGATGTAATCCTGTTATCTGAGCAGTCCATGAATTGTCAAACTCTACTTTGGCATTTACTTAGGCTAGACGGGTGGTCAGAGAGGCTTCCTCCAATCCATCGGCTGATTGTCAGACCCTATTGCCTTTATGGCAACTCCCTAACTCTTTTTATCATATATGTTCAAGAAGGCAGTGGATGAGGATCTTAGTGTCCTGGGTATGATGTTAAACTGCATCTAATGGTGAAGTTCCAGCTCTTTAGTTCTGAAGAAAGTGGAGTACCTCTTCATCACCATTACTTCCATGTCCACCCTGACTTGGAATGGTTGTACCTTTTACATTCCCATTTGTGGGTTAAATAGAAGAAAATGAGTTAACAAAAATGTGTTAAAAATACTGAGTTCAAAAAAATAATTTTCAATACCCATCAAGAATGAATAGAACAATACGTCTTTGGCATAAAATAATCCAACATGGGTTGACATGCCATAAAATCCAAAAAAGAAAGAAAGAAAGAAAGATTTAAATGAAGATGTGCGCACAACTTAGACATTTATGCAAGTTGTTTGAAAAGTTCATAGGCTGACCAAGATACTATCATGGAACGTGTCCACATGAGATTTATTATTTTAATATACTGCCATTTGCAATCTACATACTTCTTTTATCGGTGTTGCAGGGCTTGGATCCCATTTGTCAATAGCTGACAGGATATCATCATATTAACTTTTCAGTCCATATTCGTCTCTCGCCCTCTCCATATATATATATATATATATATATATATATATATGAGATTGGCTGACTAAGATATTCTTATGGAATGTATCCAAATGAAGTTTATTTTCAAGTTTGTTTATAATAAACTTGATTTTTTTTATCGTTTAAAAAAATAAAAGCTTCTTTATCAAGTAGCAATTAAGCTAACTCCGGCAGCAGGATTTTGATTTTGACCCAATAATAACACTTCATGCATTGAGTACTTATTAAATTTTATGCATATATATTATTTACATATAAAATCTGATTTATGTAGGTCCTTATTTTCTGTACAAACAATTATTTCTATTTCATAGGTAAAAAACTGAAGTTAGTTTATAATAAACATTGAGTAATGACAATTTTACCAAAATCTGAAAATTAGAAAAATTTTAGTGACATTTTAAAAAATTAGAAAATCTTTTGATGTCTAAACAGGTGTGTCTTTTTATTTATAGTTACTAAAAATATAAGTATTTGAAGACATTCCACCATGTCAGATAAATATAAAAATCCAATTTACATGGGGAGTCATGCACAAACATAAAGTGGTGGCAAGTGTTAAAAATTGCATGTATCCCCTTGACATTCTTCTTTTGAGGTGCCTCAGGCACCGGGCAATAAACCCAGTCCTGCCCTTTTTAGACATGGGGACAGGTGTTGCCTGGAGGGATGTCCCTCTGGACTTCATGCTAATATTATATTCCTTACAGACACAAGCCAAAGCTCCTATTTCAGGTAAGAATGTCTTCTCTCTTTGCTTGAATAGAGGCAGTCATGTCATGCAGTATGTATATTACAAAACTGCTAGAGACAAATGAATGGTTATATCTATCCAGACATGTTCAAGAGCTATCCATATTTGTTTGGGATGGATTCAGGGAATTTAAAGAGTTTTGTAACTTGTCCCATAATTTTCAATGGTGAGGCACTCTTATCATAACAGTTATTGTATTAGGAAATGAAATCAGCAACCTGAGTTCAATTCCTGGAAGAGGCTGATTGTTTTTCACTTCACACTAATGCCTTTCAATAAGGTATGAATACTTCTCTCCTACCCCCAGCTCATGGTAAATAGAAGGGTAAACTAAGTTCTTTAGCCTTGATAAGGCAACCAGTCTTGGAGAAAGAAAACTCTTAAAAATTGAACTTGTGTCACATCATTTTGTGGTGGAGGGGTTGGGTAAATACCACTTTAGAGGTGTGCTTAGCATAATGGTTATTGTCTTAGAAAATGGAATCAGTGACCAGAGTTCAAATCCTGGATGAAGCTGTTTGCATTTCACTTTATGCTAATACCCTTAGGAATAGCATGGATCTATCTAGGTAAATAGGATAGACTGGATTCTTTAGCTTTGGTTAGGCAACCAGTCTAGGAGAAGGAATACTGAATTTAAACCAGTTTTACTCTACTTAGAAATTGACTTTGTGTCCCAACCTACCCTTGGCAGAGGGGTTGGGTAAATGCATTTTCAATGGGGTTTAAATTTGGTGAATTCAAGGGCCATACTGCATGTCAACTAAATATTCTTGGAACTAGTTCCTGGCCATCCATACATGAGGATTGTGATAGTTTGCTTTGACAAATCATCTCCATTTGGAAACATTGGGTGTATTGATGGGTGTAAATTTCCAGTTTTAAAAGCAGTCTTGCAGCTTCCATCCAAACATTCTCTACACCAGGCTTGTCAAACTGAGTAGCTCCCTAGGGCTGCACGGATTACATATGTCTGTCATGAGAGCAACACATGACAACTAAGTCTTTAAATCCTTCTTCTACATTAATATTAAATGAGGATTGCTACCATAAATTTCTTTATTATCAAATAAAAGCCAATGAATACATATCTAAAAAATCATTTTTGTTAAAAAGAAAGGAAAAAAGATTATTACTGACCAAGTTCAAATAATAAAACATACAAGTGTCACTGTCACTTTTAATTATAGCCATGTGTTGATTGAAAGTAGGAGAAGGCAAGAGGAAAGGCTCACTTCCTTTCATTGACTGAGTTAACCTCCTCCTTCCACACTCAAAGGAAGGGGTGAGAGACAATACATTGATAACAGATTCTGTTTCTTAACAACACATTGCCCTAATGAAAACAACGACCATTTTCAAATTTTTAAAAAAAATTGAGGTACTGTAGATGCGCCATATGAGAGTGCAGTCTACATGCAGGCCACTGCTGTGCTTGCTGAGGGCTGCTTGGAACCACAGGCTGCATATTTAAACTGCCTGTTCTACACCATTACTTGCTGGTTATTGGCAGTCCTGTTGGTGCTTCACCTTTCTCCTGCCACTAATGTCTTTTCAGAACTTATATATTCCATGTTGAATTGAACAACAACAACAACAAAGCATAGGTGAGGTTCCAGTTCTGGAGCTCTGGGAATGTGGAGCACCCTTTCATTACCATTGCTTCCTGGTCCACTGTGACTTGGAGTGATAGTATCTGTTAGGGTCCCATCTATGGGTTAAATAGAAAAATGTGTTTATAAAAAAAAAAGAAATTCCGTATCCATTAAGAATTAATTCATTTCAAAAATTGTCGGCATTAAATGACCCACTGAGGTTGATATGCCATAATACAAAACAAACCACTAAGTATAACTGGATTCTTGATGTACTCTTACTAATATTACCAAAGAAAAACCTAGACAATTTAATCCCTCAGTGATAGAGTACCCAATCTTTCCAGTCCCAATTATCATTTATCAAACAGATCTAAATTATATCTATATCTCATGACTGCAACAGCTACACTGCCTCTTTATTTATCAATCTTAGATATTATGTTTATGTCTGCCACAGAGATGTTACTCCTTTGGAGATACAGGGCCCCATCTTTCTCGCCCCAATTATCATCAGTCAAATAATTTCAAATTTCATCCAGATAGGATGGCTGCAACAGCTACACTGCCTCTTTATTTATTAGTCTTAGTGTTTCTGTCTATGTTTCATTCCTGCTACAGATAACTTACTCACTTGAAGATTGAAGGTCCCATCTTTCTAGCCCTAATCATCTGTCAAATAGTCTTGAATTCTGTCCATATCTCATAGCTGCAACAGCTACACTACTCTTTATTTATTATTGATCAATTTCAACAAATAGGCTGTCCTGTTGGTTGGGGCTGTAAAATACACTGGTTGCACCTCTGCAGAAGGGTAAGTAAAATGAGGCCACCTTTTGGCTGTGAGTGGCAAGCTGTAATACCAGAGGACAGGATTGTGGCATCTTAGTGGTTTGTTACTTGACTACTAAATGGTCCCATTTCAGCCCTTACCTGGGCTAGACAGGCAGTTGGAGAGGCACCTTCTTATCAATCAGCTCATCATATCAAGCCTTAGCATCTATATGATTGGATTGTCCCAAACATATTCTTCAAATTGCTCTCATGGCAAAAACCCAACCATTTTATCATATGGATATTAGAAGGTAGAGTCTGAGGATCAACCACCATTTTCTATTGATACACATGAAATTAATGATAAATATTATATAATATTATATAATGAAATGAAAATACCTCATCCAGGTTTTGAACTCTGGTTAAGAAGTCCCATTTCCTATGACTCTAACCATTACACCATGCACCTCAAATCATATATAAAAAACAACATTTGGCATTAAATAACCCACAAGGAGTGGGTGAAATTATCCAGTGTACTGCTGTTTCTAATTTTTTGGCACTTCACTTTAATATATGAGATATAGCCTCACCTACTCAGCAATGAGTCTAAAATAACTCCTAAACCCTTTAACTCTGTATCCTAGATTCTGATATTGAGCCAGGTGTATAAATGCTTGTGTATTGAACAATGAACTTTATATATATTTTAATATGATATTTTAACCACAAAGCTATTTTTCTATTTAAGCTAATTCAAATACTGCTATTTTTCATGTGTGCTTCTGTAATTGGTACAGGCTTTGGCATGGAACCAGACAGGTTTTAAACCCCCTCCAACTATCTTGTAAATAATCAAGGACCATCACCCCTTGGGCAATTTCTGTAGTTGGCAATTGTTGTATGATTAACTTGAAATTGTATTTGTCACACATCAATGCCTTGAGCGAATTCAAGTTTACAGGCAAGGATTTATTTCAGAGTGAAGATTTTCTTTCTTGGCTCCTACGACCTCCCAGCCGACATATTTACAGCCCTCACATCTAATTTGCTCTGGTTACTCCGCGCCACCAATTCCTGTTACTTATAACAAGAAAATTAGTTTTACAGTTTTTATTCACCAAAAAAAAATAAAAATAAATAAATCAATATGAAAGATAAATTTGAAATATAAATCATACTCTTCTGGATATAGAAAAGACGAGCTACAAAGATTCGGAGGAATTCTTTCATGAGAGACATCATACATTGGTAGTCAGTTCATTTATTATTCATGAGAAAGAGAGAGAGAGAGAAATATCTACTTCTTTTCTATATCTGTTCTTTTCTTTTCCAGGATTAAAAAATCAGATGCTACTGGGGTGAGTCGAAAGTTTTGCAATATTTTGGTACATGTTAGTTTGTGGTACATTGTTCACATACCTTGGTAGTAATATCTTATCTACAGAAAGAGATATGATATTAAGTGGAATCAAATGTTTTACAATATTTTGGTAACCTGAGGCACAATTCGACAGCTCCAAATGCTTTTGCTGAAGTTGTGAAGGAGATGAATGACACTGGACTGTGAACTGGCCTGATACTCTTTAGGTGCTACTCAAGTCAGTTTGTCTAATGTATGGCCAAAATAGTCAGAGACCTAGCTAAAAATATATAAACACTGGGTGAGTCAAAGTTTTGCAATATTTTGGTAACATGATGCACAATTCAACAACTCCAGATGCTATTGCTAAAGTTGTGAAGGTAATTAAGCTTAGTGAACTGTGAGTTGCCAAGTTTGCCTGATACTCTCCGAGTGCTACTTACTGTCTTGGAATCCATGGTTTTAAGTCTAACTGAATTTTCTCTAATCTATGTTATGTTTTTCCTTTACAGTGTTAGGCGTAAATCAAGCCAATCTTAGATTTTTACAGCATATTTGCCATCCTATGTTTCTTACATTTTATCGGCAAATACATATAGATATTTTACAAATTTCAAAACAATATATATGTATGTATGTATATATATGAGAAACAGAGCATGGTAAATATTTAAAATTTGAGTTTATTGAAATTTGTACTAATTGAAAAAAAAACATTTATTTTAAACGGGGGTTGGTTTGTAAAATATCAAAATTGATTTGCTGATAAAAAGATGGGGTGGGATTGTAAAATACCTACATTAATTTGCAGATAAAAGCAAGAAACACAATGGGAAAAATATCTAAGTTTGGCCGGAATTACGCATGATGCCGACAGGAAAAAACATAGCATAAATTAGGGCAGGAGTCAAGGATGACAAAATTTAGACAGTACCAAATCAGATTCTATTTGGATGAGTCAAAAGCACACTTTACTGTGAGATGTTGTTTTTTTAATGTAATTAAATATATTGAATTAAAAGACTAACCAAATTAAATAAAAACTTATTTTAATTATGATATATTAATTTGAAAGCAATTACAATACAAGTAAAAAATAAAAACAAAAAGATGCTATTTTTTGTCTTATCGATTTCAAAGTAAAAATTATCTTCAGAGACGATTTTCAGAAATGAAGCGTTTTTTTTGGTCGTTATTTTTTTTATGTTATAAACACGTGTCTCGTGGGTTTTTTTTTTAAACGCCACGCTCAAAGTCATTTAGCCGTTCATTCAATTTGAATTCTATTATTTTCATCTATTTATATATTTATGTATTATTCATTTGATATATATAATGAAATCTTATTTTAATTATATTTTAATTGGCATCTATTTAAAATCATTTAAAGGATTGATTTTAATATGTTGGAGAATAAAACAATACTATCAGATATCAATAACACCAAGTAATTATATATTAAACCCGTTTTTTTTAAACCAGTGTGCAAATTAACCACACCATATATTATGTAAACCTTTATTTTTTAGTGATATATAAGACATATTGCAGGATTTTAAACGCCTTAATGGCATAGGCTGTTTTGAGCCAAATCCAACTTAGATTTTCATAGAGACAGCATTAATGAATAAGATTTATTTTATGTATTAATGTATGAATAAGTAATCCTATCATTTTTAATAGCACCATATTTGTATTTATCAACCCCTCTGCCTGATCAGAATTTGACACAAGGTCAATCTTTTAAACTGAATTTAACAGGTTTGAATTCAGAGTTAATTTTCTCCAAGGCTAGTTGCCAAACTTAAGTAACAGAGTTAACAGAAATTATAGGAAGACACACGGTATTTAGAATAGGAGAAAAAGTTTACTAAGCAAAGATACAAGATGAACAGAGTAATTAGAAATTGCTAGGTTGAATTAACAAATCCCGTGAAATCTCGTTTTTTTTCTCTCCCTACATTATAGAAAAAAACAGATGATTTCATTCTCATTATTTAGGTACTGTATGACACAAGACCAGAGAACACAGTCAACCTACTATTTATCCATAGCTGGAGAAAGAATAGATGGATGCATACCTTTCCCAATGATATTAGTGTTATATGAAATGCAACCAGCCTTGTCCAGGATTTGAACTTGTGTTCATTTACTATGACAATAACCATTACCCAATGAATGATACAATATCAATAGAATGTTACGATATGGAGCTTAATTAATCATATATAATCACCCCCCCCTTATATATAAACTAAAAGGAATTAAAGTCTCACCTTTTTATCCTAGTTTCATATATCAACTCAAGGTTCCTGGTTCAATACCGGCCCTCACTAACTCAGCGTATGAGTAGCACAGGGATCTATGCAGTAAAGTGAGGAGCTGATGGTAGGTATGGCACTCCACCTCAGACACTAAAACAACTAGTGCTAGTGAAAAGGGGATAGACTCCCTCGCTCTCTGGCTGATACTGACTTTAGGCCACCCCGACGACTTTACTTATATGAAATTATAGTGAAAAAGAAGTTGAGATTCTAATTACTTTTAGTTTTTATAATGCTTTTCTGGCCAACATCTAAGCACTTTTTGATTTATAAGATATTTGTATTTATTATCTTCTGTATATATATATATATATATATATATATATATATATATAACCAGGTTAGTTATTGTTGTGGATTATTCTAAGCAGGACCTTTTTAACAACAGAATGCTAAAATTGGTATAGTAAAAGTTGAGAGCTTAATTTACAATAGTCGGGAATTATATACAGAGCAATATATTTTCATTAAAATCTGCAGTCCGTTGAAGCCGAGATATATATATAATATATATATAAAGTAAATAACCAGGTTACTTGGTGTTGGGAATAATTCTAAGCCGGGCTTTTTTTAACAACAGGATGTTAAAATTGGTCTAAGTTGAGAGCTCCTCTGATGGTGGCTTTTAACAAGCTAATACTAAATAAGTAACTAAGATATTTCACAGTCCATCTATTGAGTTAAACAGAACCTCCTGCTAATTCCTTACGTATGGAACTTAAATAAATACTTTCAGTAGAAACATATTAGATGATATTTCTTTGAATGTATCATTAGTAATTCTGAATTATGTATTTTCTTTGAAAACTTTCTCCGGCGAAATTTCCTCTACTTGCTGAAATATTAAATTTAAAAGAGAATGCTTTAAATTTGGAAAGGGTTCTTGGCTGTGGGTCAGGAGCTCCCCTCTCCAGCCAAGTGCTTCTCTACCCCTAAGGGTCCCATTTAGAATTCTGTACACAGCTTACATTTAGCATTTCATCAAAGTCTATAGAATAAAGATATGTGCTTTGCAGACCAATACCAGCAGTAGCACTGCATCAGGTATGCACCAAGAGCTGACTAATTATACCCCCCTACCCATCCTCCCCCCACCACCAACACTGACCCTCCCACCAGTACTCACATGCTCTTGGTCTTGCTCAATGGCATTGTTTCACAATGTGACCCTAAGTCTATTAGTAATGTCGTATCCTCAAGTACAATTTGCGGATGGAGCTGCGCCAAATTGTTCAATTCAACTGATTCTGGCAACAGGGAGAGCGGGATTTAATCAGTTTCCCTGTGCAAAGTTGATTTACAACAATAAAAATAATGGGCACATTAATAATTATCAATCAAGGTCCTAATTCAAATTGCTACTTTAATATGCATGACGAGGTGCGAGTGAGAGAGAGAGAGTCCGTATATTATTCCTGGCTTGGTGTGGGTTGAGCTCAAGTGGAAGGCTAGGGGAAAATATGAGAAAGAAAGAGAGAGGGGGACAGGGATTGGCGGTTGGTTTTCGGCTTGAGTGAGTCTTAGGTGTTTTAGATTAACAGAGTAGCAAATTCATTTGATTGAGTCGTGTCTCAAGTGTCTGGTTCAGTTGTGGCTCAACTTAGCAACAGGAAATGTCTTTCAATCAAAATTCCCTCCTTATTGCTTTTACATTGATATAAATGAGATTTGATATATTATATAAACTTTACTGGATGTGAGTATGCAGTGGCGTACCTAGCACGAGTGGCGCCCAAGGCGGATGTTTATTTGGATGCCTCTTAAAAGTTCTAATAACACTACAAAAAGCCGAAAACAGAATAATCTAAGTATATTTACCAACCCCTCTGCAGACACAAGGTCAATTTCTTACGCGGAGTTTAACAGGTTTGAATTCAGAGTTTTTCTTCTCCTAGACTGGTTAATTAGCCAGGGTTAAAGAGCTCTGTCTGACCTACTATTTACCCATAGCTATAGATAGAGTAGTTGGATGCATACCTTTCCCAATGATATAAAGTGCACATGCAAACAGCCTCGTCCAGAATTTGAACTTGGGTCGACGGGTTCATCAGACTCTAACCATTACACCACGTGCCTGTATATAAGTATGCAAAATAAGATGATATGCTTTAGCAACTTTTTATTTTCCCACAATTTAATCTTATGACGTTTATACACAAAAATGATAAGAAAGATAAGTTTAAGAACAAATAAATTAATTACAAAAACAAACGATTTACAAATGGATGTTATATGCCTTCCTCTTTGTGAAATCTTGAATGACTTTATCAAAATCAATTTTATCTGCAAGGTCACGCTCTATGGCTAATATTGCTAGATTTGTATGTTGCTGGATAGGACAGTGTGTATATTTGGTGAGAGATAGGATATTGTAAACTTATCAGTTTTTACTTTCACGAAATATTCACGTAGCACTGGGTCGAATTTTCCACTCAGCTGAACAAGCTCCAGAAAAGTTCCTTTATTTTCATTTGCCTCTTCAATTCAAATGTGCCACCCTGTAAATTGTGCTGTCCGGAACAAATCACCATCCCCACCCCCTCTTGGTACGCCACTGTGTATATGTATATATAAAAAATATATGTCTAAGAGAGAAAAAAACAACAACTTGAAAGCAAAATACAGAAACCGAAGGTATACAGTATTACCCATAAATAAGTAGAAACCTAATGGATATTATTGGATATTATTTATTACCAAAATTTACCGCATTGAAACACTCTAATATTAATATATAGCAATCCAAAAAATAAGTACTATATATATTTATATGTGTGTGCGTGTGTGTTGGTTGCAGTATTCCTATGATGTATAGTTTATTTATAGATATCTAAGGATTAAAAATTGGTTCTTCGGCAATACCTAGCTATAGATTGAAACTCTCTAATATTAATATATAGCAATCAAATATATATATATATAAGTTATTTACTAAGATTGGCTTAGATGGGCACAAGGCCAGGAACATGGGGCACTAATGAGAATTGAACTCACTAACGATGTTCTGCGAATCTAGTTTGCTAACCATTACACCCCATTAATATTAATATATAGCAATCAAAATAGTACCATATATATATATATATATATATAGGGGTAAAATAATGGATATGAATCCGGCAATATATAAAAATAGGAAAAAAAAACAAATTGTTCCAGGTGCTGGTTGATGAAGTGTGTCTTCAAAGCTACCTGGATAGCCGATACACATAACCTGCACTGAACCTTCATATAATATACTAAATTCTTCTTTTTTGGAACAATTTTGTTTTACTATATATATATATATATATATATATATATATATATATATATAAAAGGTTAAGTAAAAATGCAAAGAACGGAGATAGGAAAAGAAAAAACAGGAAATTTGAAAGGATGCTAAACTAAAAGGTAAAGATAAAGTGACAGGACCCTGTAAGGGGATACATTTTTTGCTGCCAAGGCTTGATATAGGGAATATTCACAGTAGTTTATTTCAAGGAAATTATTGCATAGCTTGAATCAAAAATGTATAAAACAAAGAAACTCAGTCACTGAGCATAAATGTAGTCAGTGATATACGGGAATAGGTGTGTAAAATAATGACTTGTAAATGACCTTCATATCACCAGGTGCAGGTTTGTTGAAATGCTATGTAACTGAGCACAAATGTAGTCAGAGATATCTGGGAGTAGGTGTGCAACATAATCGCCTATAAATGACCCTGATATTACCAGGTGCAGGTTGATGAAATGAGTCTTCAAAGGTACATGGTAGCCGATACACCTAACCTGCACTGAGCCCTCATTTAACAACTGTAACCATGTAATTAACATACCGCATAAGAGACTCACACAATGGTCCTATCTGGCTCGACCCAGTTAAACAAATGTCGCATTGAACTTCCATTATGTCTCTATCCCCAGCCAGTGCTATAAGGAACGCATGGACATCCACATAAAATAAGAACTATTACAACTCTATGCTTCGATCCGCAACCTACTCTTTCAACTACCACAGCAAAATAATAACCACGTATAGGTATATGCCCCGAGCACCAACGTTCCTTTTCTCCAAACAACTAATGTGTCCTTTGTACATGTGACTACACCTCTCACATAGTCACACATGCAACACAATAGCGAATCCATTCCTCGGAGTCTGGACAAGAAAAACTAAACGCATTTTTACTATAATATTACGTTGTATGTTTTGCTTATAAATAAGCCTTTCTTTATTCTTGTTACCACTCCGCCAAAACAGTGATGGTACAATGATGTTCTCTTCAAATCAGTCTTTCATTATCTCCCCCCTCTCTCTCTCTCTCATTAACATATACGTATATTATAACAACTAGTGTCAAAATCAAGAAGCTTGACTTGACCATAAACTATGACCGATTATCTGTGCAATTATGCAGTTAATTGGTTGGTTTTACAGCATGTCAACTCTTGTTATGTTACTTGGTACTGACGTCAGTCTTTTTAGCAAGCAATTATATGGTTTCAGGAAACTAATGATAATCAATTGGAAATAAGCATTGCTTCAAGTAATTATTCTTAATACGAGTAATTTACATACATAGACAATTATACACTTTGAAATTATTATTGCCATTTGTTATGATAATTTATTTGCACACAAAACGGAGGCGGAGAAAAGATAGATTTATTCATGCCTTTGCCAAGAGGATTAGCACGAACTGAGTCACAAACATCCTCGTGCAGTATTTGAACTCGGATCTTCGAATACATTTCGTATGATGTAAACTGTTGCTTTCTCTGGGGGTGGCTAAATAGTAGGGCAGATTGGGCTCTTTAGTATTCGTGTGGAATTCAGTATAGGAAAATTCTGATTTCAAAACAATTGTACTTAACAATTGACTTTTTGTTGCATCCCGTCGTGATGTTGAGTAAAATTACAGAAGGATTGAAAAGTAACACCATATTTTAAACTATTTATAATGTTTTATATGCTGTTAGATTTTTCTTAATTCTTTAATGTCTGTTCCTTGATACATAGCAATTAAATCTGTGTTGTTGTTTGATGATGCTCCTTTATATTTTGCTATTTTTGTTCATTAACGGCTGAGTTACCATTTTTCTGGGAGATAGATGGATAGACGTGGTCCACATGAGTGGCTGGCCAGAAGCCATGATTTAAAACCCTGTGATTTTATTTCATGGGATTGGTTAAAGGAGAAAGTCTACTCTACAAAACCAATGACTTTGGAAGAACTTGAAGGATGAATACGAGAATTATTTCTGCCATTCCGTAAGAGTTCCTGGGAAGATTAGTTGATGCTATTATTGAGTGGCTTGAGAGGCTGGAGGCGAATGCTGGTATCCATATATAATTTTGAATAAAACTCCATGTTATGTGTGATCTTCCCATATTCATTCTTTTGTAAAAACGATGATTCAGAAATAAATAAGATTTTAAAATATGGAACTGGGTTACTTTACAATCAACCTGTGTATTTATGGGTGATACTATATGTAACATATAGAATGCATTTCATAAAACAAATGCGCATCTATGAAACACATTGGTGAGAAAAACTGGATAAGATGCTTAGTTAAATGTTATATGATTTCATTCGGTGAGTAACGTGATAGAAATGGATTCAAAATATCCTATTGTATAGGTGCGTTGTGTAGATTCATTTGTGAGTGATAGCTTTGTGACATTAACAAATACTATTGCAGGTCTCCCCTTCGTCTGATGGACGGAGACAAGTCACGTGACATTACTCGCTAATAGAAAAAGTGAGCAACTAGTCTGGGTGCGTTACTCCTTATATAGCTAACGTACGGACGTAGTTGCAGACTTCCGACTCATATAACCAGCAATAGGAGATTTCGCCGACTTGGCTTGGGAATTTGTATTTGTGTATCTAATCTGTGAGTCTAGAAGTCTGCAAATTGGTGATATAGAACTTCTGCATTTACTTTATCGTAGGTTTCACCGTTGACTAAGAGGTTTTTGTACACAAGTCAGAAAAAGGAATATAAATGTAGAAATTTCGTTGGACCACACAGTAGTTGATTGGTTGGGTTTTACGGCATGTCAACCCATTGAGTCATTTTATGCCGAATACGTTTTTGTGTTATTCATTCTTAATGGGTACTCAGTTTTTTCTAACACATTTGTTTCTATTTAACCCATAGATGAGACTCTAGCAGGTATTACTACTCCGGGTTAGAGTGGACCTGGGCGCAATGGTGATGAAGGGGTGCTCCATATTTTCCAGATCTCCAGAACTGGAACTTCACCATCATTTTCCAGGAAATAAAGACTCAGTCATCGCCTTCTGGCGCATATATGATAAAAAGGGTTGGGGCTTGTCATAAGGGCAATAGGGTTTAGACAATCATATAGGCGCTAGGGCTTGACCAACAGTAGTTTCATTGGTGATAGGTACAGCAAGCCTTTTTGCCATTCACCTAATACGTGAAATCGAGATCATAAAAACCATCCAAGTGAGACGAACAAAACACACTGTACACACTGATTGAGAAGCAAGAACGAACCTATAATTGACATTACTCTCGTGAATACCTACTCCTGGACACACCAGAGTGGGCCAACCAGCAGACTTCAAAAGTGGTGCCTTGCCACCAGAATCATTTTAGTGTCATACCCAGGGCATCCAGTCTTGTGTGTGGGGGCTTAATCCTCTTCAGGGGATGCAGTCAACGTATTCTAACACCCACTGACATAGTACGAATGGTAACACTATAGATTGAAAAGTAGAAATTTAAGCAGTCTATTAGTTTCCGTCTTCCTTTTCTCCTCTCTCTAGTTTACCACAATTACCTCACTCCTTACAAGTCCGCCAGTCTTCTATGACCGTCAGTCTGTGTCTTCGTTTCATGGTCTATTTACCTCGTCTCTGCCCTTTCACTCGTCTCCCAAATAATCTTACTCTCATTTGACTTCTGCTTTTACTTAAATGTCTTTCTCCTTCCTCCTCCAAAATTCCTGGCACCCATATGTATTCCTAACGAAACGTCGGTCTTCTTCTGAGTGCCACTTATACTCTTCACTTGATGTCCCATCAACACTTCGGCACACGAGTGCTCTACCGTGCTTCTCGCTTTCCTTACACACCATTTAGCTTCTACCCATCCTCTTTCACTGTAATGTTACATCACTTCAGTGACGGTCTATGGTTTTGGTATCTCTGTTGAGAGATCACCTTGTTGCATCACTTGTCATTCCATGACACTTGTTCGTTACATCAATCACTTATATCCGTTCTCTTGACAGCACCACTACAAACGGTTGGCCAACTCGTCTAGAGAAGCCAACAATATTGACAGCCTAGGCGGAGCATTAATACATACAGCTTCTGGTTCAAGTAGACAGGCGATGATCTCTAATTATACGACCCTCTTACCCCCCCCCCGCATCGACTAACACTTTGTCACGGTTCGCTACATCTTTGCATTTTATGATAATACTAACATAATACAGATGTGTTCGTCACTGTATTCAACTATAAAGACTAACAGTAATTGATGTTACAATATGTATTTACTCAACCCCTCTGTACGAGCAGGATGTGATGCAAGGTCTATTGTGAATCGAGGTTTAACAGGTTTGAATTCAGAGTCCTTCTAGACAGATTGCCATACTAAAGTTAAAGAGTCTTGTCTACACGACTAGCTGAAGAGAGAATAATTGGATTCATACCATTCCCAATGATATTAGGGCTATTTGAAATACAAACTCTCGTTCAGGATTTGAACTCGGTTCGCCGAGTCCATTTCCTACAACGATAACCATTACATTGCAAACGCTGATAAGTTACAATATAAGTGTATAAAAAGAACTAGACGATCCACAAACCCGTTGGAGTCTCGTTATTATTGCATTTTCTTTTGCGATGTATTATCAATCTGGCTTTCATACTGAGAAATCCGTACTGTCGGCGGGGTGTAGAATATGCTGACATAAATCGTGCAAAGGGTAAGATCCTCTTCGTCTTTAAAAAAAAAAAAAAAAAGTGTATCCTGGGTATGATACTAAACTGTATCTGATGGCGATTATCCAGTTCTGGCTAGTGTGGAGTACTCCTTCATTGCCATTATTCCCAGGTCCGCATTGGTCACGAGTAATAGTACTTGTTAGGGACCCATCTATGGGTCAACTCGATCTATTTGAAAATGATTAGTATTATATGTTTAACCCATCCCCCGTACGAGCAGGATGTGACACAGGATCTATTTTGAACCGGAGTTTAACTTTCAGTTTACATTCAGAGTTTTCCTTTTCCTAGACAGATTTCTATGCCAAGATCAAAACACCCTGTCTGCCCTACTATTTACCCATAGCTGGAGGAGAATAGTTGGACGCATACCTTTCTCAAATGTATTAGCGCTATGTGAGATGCTGACAGCCTCGTCCAGGTTTTGAACTCGTGTCGCCCTGTCCCTTTTTCCTATAACGATAACCATTATACGACGGGCGCCTCCACTTATTAGTATTAATAGGAGCGCTTGAAACCATACAACTATGTGTATATTATTAGTATTAGAAACGATTACTTGATATAACTGTGTGTCAAAAAAATCTGAAGAAACAGCTACACAAATGTAAATATAAATGTACAATGAACGCTGTTTCCTCACTTATTGGTATAAAGTAATCCGAGGCGAGTGGTATGCCGTTGCAAATGAGCTGACAGGAACTGCCAGTGATCTCTGTACAAACAATTGTGTAAAGTAAAAAAACAAAGTTGGTGGAGTGGCTTATTGTCGGTATCAACCGGACAGTAAGGGAGTCTATCCCCTTTTCGCTAGCGCTATAACAGGAGGTTGTTTTTGCTGAGGTGGAGCACCACATCTACCATCAGTTCCCTACTTTACCGCAAAGGTATCGACTCTTTACTGATTTCATGTTTAAAAACTGGTACAGAACGTGTTAAGCATTACAAATTCTGATTTTTGGCTTGGGGTATAAAATAATATTTCAATGTATTCTTTGGGGTTTCTTTTGATATGACAGTCGTCGCTCTGAATCCGTGGGGTGCCTGGAACCAATTTACGAGGGATAGCAAAATCCGCAAATATTCATTTCCCCTAAATAAAAATGGCGTATATTTGCATATGACCTACGTAAATCCTCTCATACTCTTTAAATTGTCTCTGAATTGCCTCTATAATACAATGCCAGTTTTACGTAAATAGTTGTCTGCCGCAGGGGGAACGAATAATTTGGGCGGGAAATCGACACCCGAGAAAAAGAGGTTGGAGATGCGTGGTGTAATGGTTAGAGTCGTAAGAAATGGACCCGTCGACCCGAGTTCAGATCCTGAATGAAGCTATAGTTCACATGGGAAAGGTATGAATCCAACTACTCTCCAACCAGCCATGGGTAAATAGTAGAGCAGACGGCTATTTAACCTTGGTTACCTAACCAGTCTAGGGGAAGTAAAACTGAATTCAAACATGTTAAATCCGGTTCGGGTGGTCAGTACTAGAATAAGCTCAGTCCTAATTAGTGATCTATTAAAATAAAATAAAAAACAAAACTAAACAACAAATATTTATCAAACGAAATTTATTGTCAAAATCTTTATCAATCTTAGGTGGGTTATTTAATGCCGAAGTCATTCTTTTCTTCTTTTTTTTTTTTTGCAAGCAATTATATGACTTGAAGTATTCTGATCTAATAGTTCCCGTTGTAGATACTTAGTAGATTGTTATTTTAAAGAAATAAATTAAGCTGAGTCCTATAAAATGAGGCAACGCCTTTTCAGAGCTTAGAATACACCATATCCTGCAGAGGAGTAAGATTCCCCCATCGCTAAATGGGGTGTCCTGGGTGTGACACTAAACTGTATATAGTTTTGAGTTCTGGGGAGTATGGAGTATGCCTTCATTACCATTACTCCCAGGTCCACTCTGACCCGGAATGGTAGTACCTGTAAGAGTCTCATTTATGATTCAAATATATCTTTTTAAAATTATTCTTATTTAACAGGGTTCTTAAGGGTGGAGTATCTCTTCATTGCCATTACTCCCAGGTCCACTCTAACCCAAAGTGGTAGTACCTGTTAGGGTCCCATATATGGGTTAAATAGGTAAAAAATGAGTATTTGAAAAGTTTTTAAAGAAAGAAATTGAATACCCAACAAGAATGAATAAACAAAATAATTTCGGCATAAAATAAATCAACAAGGGTTGACATGCCGTAAAATCCAACCAACCTACCCATCAATGGGTCAAATAGATGTGTTTGATGAATTTTAGTATTCAATAGAACCGTGTGCAAGCAAATCATCATTATCATTAAATAGAATTATTAATGTTTGATATCAATGCTGGAAACCATTTAACCGTGTGCGAATTATTTGTATTAAGAATAGTTACTTGAAGCTATAATTGTTCATTAAGGATTATCATTAGCTACATCAAACTATACAATTGCTTGCAAATTATTCGTGTTAGATAGGAGTACTCGAATTCCATATAGCTGTGTGCAAATAGATGATTATTATTGAATGTTGTATAATCAGAATAGATATGTTTGAAAATGATTAGTACTAGCAGGACCTGTGGATATACCACAGTATGCTAATTTAATTATTACAACGTTTTATATGCTTACTCAAGTATTTCAACATGTAAAAAGTATAATAATCTTGATTTAACACACACACACATTCTCTCTCTCTCTCTCTCTCTCTCTCTCTCTCTCTCTCTCTCTCTCTCTCTCTCTTAAAAAGGAGGTGGTAAAATATTTACATTGATTTGCCAATAAAAAAAACTTGGGGGAGCGTTTAATAAATTTGCATTAATTTGTCAACAAAAAAAAAGTGACAAAAACACGACTTGTAAAATATCTAAGTTAGGCCGGAAATTTGCTTGACGCTGGATTGCTAAAACATAGCCTAAAATAAGGCTGGAAGCCGGGACGACATAAGATCAAAATATATTCCGTAATAAACAAATTCAGTATTACAAATAAAAAAACATGTAACTTCTTTTTTTTATTTATTTTTTTCCAGATCATTTTGATATTACGTTTGGGCATTTAAGCGACGCAAGACCATTTGAAATGTTCATTTTTAAAATTGGCTGAAATCATATGTGACAAATAAGAAATCTGCGATTAAGCGACCCAGATAATCTGAGTTGGCATTTTGCATTGAATCTTGAAGAATTTTGGACCGTCTCATTTTTAACCAGAGGGGTTTGTTGCAGAATGATAACGGATGGAAGATTTAGGAACAAGCATATTATATATATAAATTGGTAAGAAACCATAGAACTCTCTGAAAACAAATCATTATTTTATGCAGAAATTACACATTCTTGCAATGGAACGTTGATTACAATCAAGCACTTTTGGCATTGAATAACCCATAGTAGTTGAGATGTCGTTAAATAAAACTAAGCCAAACCAAATATAAATAGTTATTTAGGATCAAATATTTACAAATGAATCAAATTCTAGCAATAGATAACACATACTGATTTGTTATGCCGTTAAATAAATAAACCAAACGACATAGAAAAGTGTTACCGCGTAGGAATCTGCATGTAGAGCTACGAGTAAAGTTTAGGTCATTCAATTGTCCAATCAGAAACAAGTGCATCTAGCGAGTACAGTTTTTTTTCTGGGTAAGAGACATTTGCAAAGTATAATGGCTTTTCTCTTTGCCAGCATTCATGAGTGTGAAGAAGTGACAATCTCTAGTGACAACGGAACCTTATAAAGAAAACAGTTCCTTTATCGTCAATTTAGGAATTTGCTACAAAAGAAGCCAAGGTTGTGTTTGTTGAGAGCACTATACAGTAATTTCCGCTCCACGGCTCTCTTGTGTCTATAATAAATACACATAACTCGAGGTGTTTTTTTTTTAAAGGCTGAGGTTGTTTTTTTTTTAAAAGGCTGATTCACAATTCTTGTGTTAATTGAAAACCTTGACCAATTATTGTCGATTGAAAAAGAAGAACACACCTTGGGCTTTCTTTGTAGCAAATTCTAAATTGGATAAAGGAAACTGTTCTTTATAGGTTCCTTGTCACTAGACATTGTCACTTCTTCACACTCATGAAATGCTGGCCCAAAGAAGGAAAAAGCCATATATACTTTGCAATGTCTCTTTACCAGAAAAAAAAACTGTGACTCCGCAGATGCACCTGGTTTCTGATTGGACAATTGATGACCTAAACTTTACTCGTAGCTCTACATGCAGATCTCCTACGCGGGTAACCATTCTATGTCGTTTTTGATTATTTATTCTAACGGCCATAACAAAATCAGATATGTGTTTATCTATTGCTAGAATTTGATTCATTTGTAAATTATTTGATCTAATAACTATTTATATTTTGGTTTGGCTTAGTTATTTAACGACATCCAACTACTTAGGGTTATTCAATGCAAAAGTGCATTGATTGTAATCAACTTCCATGCAAGAATGTGTAATTTTCTGCATATATAATGATTTGTTTTCAGAGAGAGTTCTATGGTTTCTTACCAGATTTATATATACATATGCTGTCCTAAATCTTTCCATCCGTTATCATCTGCAACAAACACCTCTGGTTAAAAATGAGACGGTCAAATTCTTCAAGATCAATGCGAAAATGCCCAACTTCAATTATCTGGTGTCGCTTAATCGCAGCTTTCTTATTCTGTCACATATGATTTCAGCCATTTAAAAATGAAAACATTTCAAATGTCTTGCCGTCGCTTACAATGCCAAACGTAATATCAAATGATCTGGAAAAAAAATAAATAAAAAAAAGAGTTACATGTTTTTTTAATTGTACTACTGAATTTGTTTATACGGAATATCATTTTGGATTTTTATGTCGTCCCGGCTTCCAGCCTTATTCTAGGCTATGTTTAGCAATCAGCGTCAAGCAAATTTCCGGCGCTAACTTAGATATTTTACAAGTCGTGTTTTTGTCACTTTTTTTTTTGTTGACAAATTAATTGCAATTTATAAACGCCTCCCCCAAGTTTTTTTTTATTGGCAAATCAATGTAAATATTTTACCAACCTCCCTTTTAGAGAGAGAGAGAGAGAGGACGAGCAGAGAGAGAGAGACGATGATAAGAGAGAGAGGAGGAATGTGTGTGTGTGTTAAATCAAGATATTATACTTTTACATGTTGAAATTCTTGAGTAAGCATATAAAACGTTCGTAATAATTAAATTCAGCATTACTGTGGTATATCCACAGGTCCTGCTAGTACTAACTTCATTTTCAAAACAGTATTCTATTCTGATCTATTACAACATTCAATAATAATCATCTATTTGCAACACAGCTATATGGAATTCGAGATACTTCCTATCAACACGGAATAATTTGCAAGCAATTGTATAGTTTGATGTAGCTAAATGCATAAAATCCTTAATGAACAATCTATAGCTTCAAGTAACTATTCTTAATTACAAATTAATTCGCCCACACGGTTAAATGGTTTCCAGCATTGATAAAAACCATTAATAATTCTATTTAATGATAATGTATGATTTGCTGCACAGCGTTCTATTGAATACTAAAAATTCATCAAACACATTATTTGACCATTGATGGGTAGGCGTCTGGTTGGATTTTAGGCATGTCAACCCTTGTTGATTTATTTTATGCCGAAATTATTTTTGGTTATTCATTCTTGTTGGGTAATTCAATTTCTTTCTTTAAAAAAAACTTTTCAAATACTCATTTTTTTTTACCTATTTAACCATATATGGGACCGCTAACAAGGTACTCCACTTTCGGGAGAGTGGACCTGGGAGTAATGGCAATAAAGAGAGACTCACCCTTAAGGAACCCCTGTTAAATAAGAAATTAATTTTAAAAAGATAATTTTGATAAAATTGAGACTCTTACGGTACTACCATTCCGGGTCAGAGGGACCTGGGAGTAATTCGATGAAGCATTACTCCATACCCAGAACTTCAAAAACTATATACAGTTTAGTTTCACACCCAGGACACCCCATTTAGCGATGGGGGAATCTTACTCCTCTGCAGGATATGGTGTATTCTAAGCTCTGAAAAGGCCGTTGCCCATTTTATGGACTCAGCTTAATTTATTTCTTTAAAATAACAATTAATAAGTATCTACAACGGGAACTATTAGATCAGAATACTTCAAGTCATATAATTGCTTGCAAAAAAAAAAAAAAAAAGAAGAAAAGAATGACTTCGGCATTAAATAACCCACCTTAAGATTGATAAAGATTTTGACAATAAAATTTCGTTTGATAAATATTTGTTGTTTTAGTTTTGTTTTTTATTTTATTTTAATAGATCACTAAATTAGGACTGAGCTTATTCTAGTACTGACCACCCGAACCGGATTAACATGTTTGAATTCAGTTTTACTTCCCCTAGACTGGTTAGGTAACAAGGTTAAAATAGCCCAGTCTGCTCTACTATTTACCCATGGCTGGTTGGAGAGTAGTGGATTCATACCTTTCCCATGTGAACTAGCTTCATTCAGGATCTGAACTCGGGTTCGACGGTCCATTTCTTACGACTCTAACCATTACACCAACGCATCTCCAACCTCTTTTTCTCGGGTGTCGATTTCCCGCCCAAATTATTCGTTTCCCCTGCGGCAGAAAACTATTTACGTAAAAACTGGCATTGTATTATAGAGCATTCAGAGACAATTTAAAGAGTATGAGAGGATTTACGTAGGTCATATGCAAATATTACGCCATTTTATTTAGGGGAAATGAATATTTGCGGATTTTGCTATCCCTCGTAAATTGGGTTCCAGGCACCCCACGGATTCAAGGCACGACTGTCATATCAAAAAGAACCCCAAAGAATACATTGAAATATTATTTTATACCCAAGCCAAAAAATCAGAATTTGTAATGCTTAACACGTTCTGTACCAGTTTTTAACATGAAATCAGTAAAGAGTCGATACCTTTGCGGTAAAGTAGGGAACTGATGGTAGATGTGGTGCTCCACCTCAGCAAAAACAACCTTCCTGTTTATAGCGCTAGCGAAAAGGGGATAGACTCCCTTACTGTCCGGTTGATACCGGACAATAAGCCACTCCACCAAACTTTGTTTTTTTTACTTTACACAATTGTTTGTACAGAGATCACTGGCAGTTCCTGTCAGCTCATTTGCAACGCATACCAACTCGCCTCGGATTACTTTATACCAATAAGTGAGGAAACAGCGTTCATTGTACATTTATATTTACATTTTTGTGTAGCTGTTTCTTCCGATTTTTTTGACACCACAGTTATATCAAGTAATCGTTTCTAATACTAATAATATACACATAGTTGTATGGTTTCAAGCGCTCCTATTTAATACTAATAAGTGGAGGCGCCCGTCGTATAATGGTTATCGTTATAGGAAAAAGGGACAGGGCGACACGAGTTCAAAACCTGGACGAGGGCTGTCAGCATCTCACATAGCGCTAATACATTTGAGAAAGGTATGCGTGTCCAACTATTCTCCCTCCAGCTATGGGTAAATAGTAGGGCAGACAGGGTGTTTTGATCTTGGCATAGAAATCTGTCTAGGAAAAGGAAAACTCTGAATGTAAACTGAAAGTTAAATTCCGGTTCAAATAGATCCTGTGTCACATCCTGCTCGTACGGGGATGGGTTAAACATATAATACTAATCATTTTCAAATAGATCGAGTTGACCCATAGATGGGTCCCTAACAAGTACTATTACTCGTGACCAATGCGGACCTGGGAATAATGGCAATGAAGGAGTACTCCACACTAGCCAGAACTGGATAATCGCCATCAGATACAGTTTAGTATCATACCCAGGATACACCTTTTTTTTTTTTTTTTTAAAGACGAAGAGGATCTTACCCTTTGCACGGATTTATGTCAGCATTATCTACACCCCGCCGACAGTACGGATTTCTCAGTATGAAAAGCCAGATTGATAATACATCGCAAAAGAAATGCAATAATAACGAGACTCCAACGGGTTTGTGGATCGTCTAGTTCTTTTTATACACTTATATTGTAACTTATCAGCGTTTGCAATGTAATGGTTATCGTTGTAGAAATGGACTCGGCGAACCGAGTTCAAATCCTGAACGAGAGTTTGTATTTCAAATAGCCCTAATATCATTGGGAATGGTATGAATCCAATTATTCTCTCTTCAGCTAGTCGTGTAGACAAGACTCTTTAATTTAGTATGGCAATCTGTCTAGAAGGACTCTGAATTCAAACCTGTTAAACCTCGATTCACAATAGACCTTGCATCACATCCTGCTCGTACAGAGGGGTTGAGTAAATACATATTGTAACATCAATTACTGTTAGTCTTTATAGTTGAATACAGTGACGAACACATCTGTATTATGTTAGTATTATCATAAAATGCAAAGATGTAGCGAACCGTGACAAAGTGTTAGTCGATGCGGGGGGGGGTAAGAGGGTCGTATAATTAGAGATCATCGCCTGTCTACTTGAACCAGAAGCTGTATGTATTAATGCTCCGCCTAGGCTGTCAATATTGTTGGCTTCTCTAGACGAGTTGGCCAACCGTTTGTAGTGGTGCTGTCAAGAGAACGGATATAAGTGATTGATGTAACGAACAAGTGTCATGGAATGACAAGTGATGCAACAAGGTGATCTCTCAACAGAGATACCAAAACCATAGACCGTCACTGAAGTGATGTAAACATTACAGTGAAAGAGGATGGGTAGAAGCTAAATGGTGTGTAAGGAAAGCGAGAAGCACGGTAGAGCACTCGGGTGCCGAAGTGTTGATGGGACATCAAGTGAAGAGTATAAGTGGCACTCAGAAGAAGACCGACGTTTCGTTAGGAATACATATGGGTGCCAGGAATTTTGGAGGAGGAAGGAGAAAGACATTTAAGTAAAAGCAGAAGTCAAATGAGAGTAAGATTATTTGGGAGACGAGTGAAAGGGCAGAGACGAGGTAAATAGACCATGAAACGAAGACACAGACTGACGGTCATAGAAGACTGGCGGACTTGTAAGGAGTGAGGTAATGTGGTAAACTAGAGAGAGGAGAAAAGGAAGACGGAAACTAATAGACTGCTTAAATTTTCTACTTTTCAATCTATAGTGTTACCATTCGTACTATGTCAGTGGGTGTTAGAATACGTTGACTGCATCCCCTGAAGAGGATTAAGCCCCCCCACACACAAAATGGATGCCCTGGGTATGACACTAAAATGATTCTGGTGGCAAGGCACCACTTTTGAAGTCTGCTGGTTGTCCCACTCTGGTGTGTCCAGGAGTAGGTATTCACGAGAGTATGTCAATTATAGGTTCGTTCTTGCTTCTCAATCAGTGTGTTTTGTTCGTCTCACTTGGATGGTTTGTATGATCTCAATTTCAGGTATTAGGTGAATGGCAAACAGGCTTGCTGTACCTATCACCAATGAAACTACTGTTGGTCAAGCCCTAGCGCCTATATGATTGTCTCAACCCTATTGCCCTTATGACAAGCCCCAACCCTTTTTATCATATATGCGCCAGAAGGCGATGACTGAGTCTTCATTTCCTGGGATATGATGGTGAGGTTCCAGTTCTGGAGATCTGGAAAATATGGAGCACCCCTTCATCACCCTTGCATCCAGGTCCACTCTAACCCGGAGTAGTAGTACCTGTTAGGGTCCCATCTATGGGTTAAATAGAAACAAATGTGTTAGAAAAAATTGAGTACCCATTATGAATGAATAACACAAAAACGTATTCGGCATAAAATGACCCAATGGGTTGAAATGCCGTAAAACCCAACCAAACATTCAATTACTGTGTGGTCCAACGAAATTTCTACATTTATATTCCTTTTTCTGACTTGTGTACAAAAACCTCTTAATCAACGGTGAAACCTACGATAAAGTAAATGCAGAAGTTCTATATCACCAATTTGCAGACTTCTAGACTCACAGATTAGATACACAAATACAAATTCCCAAGCCAAGTCGGCGAAATCTCCTAGCTGGTTATACGAATCGGAAGTCTGCAACTACGTCCGTACGTTAGCTATATAAGGAGTAACGCACCCAGACTAGTTGCTCACTTTTTCTATTGGTGAGTAATGTCAAGTGACTTGTCTTCGTCCATCAGACGAAGGGGAGACCTGCAATAGTATTTGTTAATGTCACAAAGCTATCACTCACAAATGAAGCTACACAACGCACTTATACAATAGAATATTTTGAATCCATTTCCATCACGTTACTCACCGAATGAAATCATATAACATTTAACTAAGCATCATATCCAGTTTTTCTTACTAATGTGTTTCATAGATGCGCATTTGTTTTATGAAATGCATTCTATATGTTACATATAGTATCACCCATAAATACACAGGTTGACCATGTCTATCCTTCTATCTCCCAGAAAAATGGTAACTCAGCCGTTCACGAACAAAAATAGCAAAATGTAGAGGAGCATTATCAAACAACAACACAGATTTAATTGCTATATATCAAGGAACAGGGTTACTTTACTAACCCAGTTCCATATTTCAAAATCTTATTTATTTCTGAATCATCATTTTTACAAAAGAATGAATATGGGAAGATCACACATAACATGGAGTTTTATTTAAAATTATATATGGATACCAGCATTCGCCTCCAGCCTCTCAAGCCACTCAATAATAGCATCAACTAATCTTCCCAGGAACTCTTACGGAATGGCAGAAATAATTATCGTATTCATCCTTCAAGTTCTTCCAAATTCATTGGTTTCGTAGAGTAGACTTCCCCCTTTAACCAATCCCAATGAAATAAAATCACAGGGTTTTAAATCATGGCTTCTGGTCAGCCACTCATGTGGACCACGTCTATCCATCTATCTCCCAGAAAAATGGTAACTCAGCCGTTAATGAACAAAAATAGCAAAATATAAAGGAGCATCATCAAACAACAACACAGATTTAATTGCTATGTATCAAGGAACAGACATTAAAGAATTAAGAAAAATCTAACAGCATATAAAACATTATAAATAGTTTAAATATGGTGTTACTTTTCAATCCTTCTGTAATTTTACTCAACATCACGACCGGGATGCAACAAAAAGTCAATTGTTAAGTACAATTGTTTTTGAAATCAGAATTTTCCTATACTGAATTCCACACGAATACTAAAGAGCCCAATCTGCCCTACTATTTAGCCCCCCAGAGAAAGCAACAGTTTACATCATACGAAATGTATTCGAAGATCCGAGTTCAAATACTGCACGAGGATGTTTGTGACTCAGTTCGTGCTAATCCTCTTGGCAAAGGCATGAATAAATCTATCTTTTCTCCGCCTCCGTTTTGTGTGCAAATAAATTATCATAACAAATGGCAATAATAATTTCAAAGTGTATAATTGTCTATGTATGTAAATTACTCGTATTAAGAATAATTACTTGAAGCAATGCTTATTTCCAATTGATTATCATTAGTTTCCTGAAACCATATAATTGCTTGCTAAAAAGACTGACGTCAGTACCAAGTAACATAACAAGAGTTGACATGCTGTAAACCAAACCAATTAACTGCATAATTGCACAGATAATCGGTCATAGTTTATGGTCAAGTCAAGCTTCTTGATTTTGACACTAGTTGTTATAATATACGTATATGTTAATGAGAGAGAGAGAGAGGGGGGAGATAATGAAAGACTGATTTGAGAGAACATCATTGTACCATCACTGTTTTGGCGGAGTGGTAACAAGAATAAAGAAAGGCTTATTTATAAGCAAAACATACAACGTAATATTATAGTAAAATGCGTTTAGTTTTTCTTGTCCAGACTCCGAGGAATGGATTCGCTATTGTGTTGCATGTGTGACTATGTGAGAGGTGTAGTCACATGGTACAAAGGACACATTAGTTGTTTGGAGAAAAGGAACGTTGGTGCTCGGGGCATATACCTATACGTGGTTATTATTTTGCTGTGGTAGTTGAAAGAGTAGGTTGCGGATCGAAGCATAGAGTTGTAATAGTTCTTATTTTATGTGGATGTCCATGCGTTCCTTATAGCACTGGCTGGGGATAGAGACATAATGGAAGTTCAATGCGACATTTGTTTAACTGGGTCGAGCCAGATAGGACCATTGTGTGAGTCTCTTATGCGGTATGTTAATTACATGGTTACAGTTGTTAAATGAGGGCTCAGTGCAGGTTAGGTGTATCGGCTACCATGTACCTTTGAAGACTCATTTCATCAACCTGCACCTGGTAATATCAGGGTCATTTATAGGCGATTATGTTGCACACCTACTCCAGATATCTCTGACTACATTTTGTGCTCAGTTACATAGCATTTCAACAAACCTGCACCTGGTGATATGAAGGTCATTTACAAGTCATTATTTTACACACCTATTCCCGTATATCACTGACTACATTTATGCTCAGTGACTGAGTTTCTTTGTTTTATACATTTTTGATTCAAGCTATGCAATAATTTCCTTGAAATAAACTACTGTGAATATTCCCTATATCAAGCCTTTTATTATAAGTTATTTGCAGCAAAAAATGTATTCCCCTTGACAGGGTCCTGTCACTTTATCTTTACCTTTTAGTTTAGCATCCTTTCAAATTTCCTGTTGTTTTCTTTTCCCTATCTCCGTTCTTTGCATTTTTACTTAACCTTTTATATATATATATATATATATATATATATATATATATATATATAGTAAAAACAAATTGTTCCAAAAAAGAGAATTTAGTATATTATATGAAGGTTCAGTGCAGGTTATGTGTATCGGCTATCCAGGTAGCTTTGAAGACACACTTCATCAACCAGCACCTGGAACAATTTGTTTTTTTTTCCTATTTTTATATATTGCCGGATTCATATCCATTATTTTACCCCTATATATATATATATATATATATGGTACTATTTTGATTGCTATATATTAATATTAATGGGGTGTAATGGTTAGCAAACTAGATTCGCAGAACATCGTTAGTGAGTTCAATTCTCATTAAGTGCCCCATGTTCCTGGCCTTGTGCCTCATCTAAGCCAATCTTAGTAAATAACTTATATATATATATATTTGATTGCTATATATTAATATTAGAGAGTTTCAATCTATAGCTAGGTATTGCCGAAGAACCAATTTTTAATCCTTAGATATCTATAAATAAACTATACATCATAGGAACACTGCAACCAAACACACACGCACACACATAAATATATATAGTACTTATTTTTTGGATTGCTATATATCAATATTAGAGTGTTTCAATGCGGTAAAGTTTGGTAATAAATAATATCCAATAATATCTATTAGGTTTCTACTTATTTATGGGTAATACTGTATTCCTTCAGTTTCTGTATTTTGCTTTCAAGTTGTTTTTTTTTTCTCTCTTAGACAAATATTTTTTATATATACATATACACAGTGGCGTACCAATAGGGGGTGGGGGTGGTGATTTGTTCCGGACAGCACAATTTACAGGGTGGCACATTAGAGTTGAAGAGGTAAATGAAAATAAAGGAACTTTTCGAGAGCTTGTTCAGCTGAGTGGAAAATTCGACCCAGTGCTACGTGAACATTTCGTGAAAGTAAAAATTGATAAGTTTACAATATCCTATCTCTCACCAAAGATACACACTGTCCTATCCAGCAACATACAAATCTAGCAATATTATCCATAGAGCGTGACCTTGCAGATAAAATTGATTTCGATGAAGTCATTCAAGATTTCACGAAGAGGAAGGCATATAACATCCATTTGTAAATCGTTTGTTTTTGTAATTAATTTATTTGTTCTTAAACTTATCTTTCTTATCATTTTTGTGTATAAACGTTATAAGATTAAATTGTGGGAAAATAAAAAGTTGCTAAAGCATATCATCTTATTTTGCATACTTATATACAGGCACGTGGTGTAATGGTTTGAGTCTGATGAACCCGTCGACCCAAGTTCAAATTCTGGACGAGGCTGTTTGCATGAGTACATAGCATGTGCACATTATACCATTGGGAAAGGTGTGCATCCAACTACTCTATCTATAGCTATGGGTAAATAGTAGGTCAGACAGAGCTCTTTAACCCTGGCTAATTAACCAGTCTAGGAGAAGAAAAACTCTGAATTCAAACTTGTTAAACTCCGCGTAAGAAATTGACCTTGTGTCTGCAGAGGGGTTGGTAAATATACTTAGATTATTCTGTTTTCGGCCTTTTGTAGTGTTATTAGAACTTTTAAGAGGCATCCAAATAAACATCCGCCTTGGGCGCCACTCGTGCTAGGTACGCCACTGCATACTCACATCCAGTAAAGTTTATATAATATATCAAATCTTATTTATATCAATGTAAAAGCAATAAGGAGGGAATTTTGATTGAAAGACATTTCCTGTTGCTAAGTTGAGCCACAACTGAACCAGACACTTGAGACACGACTCAATCAAATGAATTTGCTACTCTGTTAATCTAAAACACCTAAGACTCACTCAAGCCGAAAACCAACCGCCAATCCCTGTCCCCCCTCTCTCTTTCTTTCTCATATTTTCCCCTAGCCTTCCACTTGAGCTCAACCCACACCAAGCCAGGAATAATATACGGACTCTCTCTCTCTCACTCGCACCTCGTCATGCATATTAAAGTAGCAATTTGAATTAGGACCTTGATTGATAATTATTAATGTGCCCATTATTTTTATTGTTGTAAATCAACTTTGCACAGGGAAACTGATTAAATCCCGCTCTCCCTGTTGCCAGAATCAGTTGAATTGAACAATTTGGCGCAGCTCCATCCGCAAATTGTACTTGAGGATACGACATTACTAATAGACTTAGGGTCACATTGTGAAACAATGCCATTGAGCAAGACCAAGAGCATGTGAGTACTGGTGGGAGGGTCAGTGTTGTGGTGGGGGAGGATGGGTAGGGGGGTATAATTAGTCAGCTCTTGGTGCATACCTGATGCAGTGCTACTGCTGGTATTGGTCTGCAAAGCACATATCTTTATTCTATAGACTTTGATGAAATGCTAAATGTAAGCTGTGTACAGAATTCTAAATGGGACCCTTAGGGGTAGAGAAGCACTTGGCTGGAGAGGGGAGCTCCTGACCCACAGCCAAGAACCCTTTCCAAATTTAAAGCATTCTCTTTTAAATTTAATATTTCAGCAAGTAGAGGAAATTTCGCCGGAGAAAGTTTTCAAAGAAAATACATAATTCAGAATTACTAATGATACATTCAAAAGAATATCATCTAATATGTTTCTACTGAAAGTATTTATTTAAGTTCCATACGTAAGGAATTAGCAGGAGGTTCTGTTTAACTCAATAGATGGACTGTGAAATATTTAGTTACTTATTTAGTATTAGCTTGTTAAAAGCCACCATCAGAGGAGCTCTCAACTTAGACCAATTTTAACATCCTGTTGTTAAAAAAAGCCCCGGCTTAGAATTATTCCCAACACCAAGTAACCTGGTTATTTACTTTATATATATATTATATATATATCTCGGCTTCAACGGACTGCAGATTTTAATGAAAATATATTGCTCTGTATATAATTCCCGACTATTGTAAATTAAGCTCTCAACTTTTACTATACCAATTTTAGCATTCTGTTGTTAAAAAGGTCCTGCTTAGAATAATCCACAACAATAACTAACCTGGTATTATATATATATATATATATATATATATATATATATATATATAACAGAAGATAATAAATACAAATATCTTATAAATCAAAAAGTGCTTAGATGTTGGCCAGAAAAGCATTATACAAACTAAAAGTAATTAGAATCTCAACTTTTTTTTCACTATAATTTCATATAAGTAAAGTCGTCGGGGTGGCCTAAAGTCAGTATCAGCCAGAGAGCGAGGGAGTCTATCCCCTTTTCACTAGCACTAGACCAAGGAGATTGTTTTAGTGTCTGAGGTGGAGTGCCATACCTACCATCAGCTCCTCACTTTACTGCATAGATCCCTGTGCTACTCATACGCTGAGTTAGTGAGGGCCGGTATTGAACCAGGAACCTTGAGTTGATATATGAAACTAGGATAAAAAGGTGAGACTTTAATTCCTTTTAGTTTATATATAAGGGGGGGGTGATTATATATGATTAATTAAGCTCCATATCGTAACATTCTATTGATATTGTATCATTCATTGGGTAATGGTTATTGTCATAGTAAATGAACACAAGTTCAAATCCTGGACAAGGCTGGTTGCATTTCATATAACACTAATATCATTGGGAAAGGTATGCATCCATCTATTCTTTCTCCAGCTATGGATAAATAGTAGGTTGACTGTGTTCTCTGGTCTTGTGTCATACAGTACCTAAATAATGAGAATGAAATCATCTGTTTTTTTCTATAATGTAGGGAGAGAAAAAAACGAGATTTCACGGGATTTGTTAATTCAACCTAGCAATTTCTAATTACTCTGTTCATCTTGTATCTTTGCTTAGTAAACTTTTTCTCCTATTCTAAATACTCGTGTGTCTTCCTATAATTTCTGTTAACTCTGTTACTTAAGTTTGGCAACTAGCCTTGGAGAAAATTAACTCTGAATTCAAACCTGTTAAATTCAGTTTAAAAGATTGACCTTGTGTCAAATTCTGATCAGGCAGAGGGGTTGATAAATACAAATATGGTGCTATTAAAAATGATAGGATTACTTATTCATACATTAATACATAAAATAAATCTTATTCATTAATGCTGTCTCTATGAAAATCTAAGTTGGATTTGGCTCAAAACAGCCTATGCCATTAAGGCGTTTAAAATCCTGCAATATGTCTTATATATCACTAAAAAATAAAGGTTTACATAATATATGGTGTGGTTAATTTGCACACTGGTTTAAAAAAAAACGGGTTTAATATATAATTACTTGTGTTATTGATATCTGATAGTATTGTTTTATTCTCCAACATATTAAAATCAATCCTTTAAATGATTTTAAATAGATGCCAATTAAAATATAATTAAAATAAGATTTCATTATACATATATCAAATGAATAATACATAAATATATAAATAGATGAAAATAATAGAATTCAAATTGAATGAACGGCTAAATGACTTTGAGCGTGGCGTTAAAAAAAAAACACCACGAGACACGTGTTTATAACATAAAAAAAATAACGACCAAAAAAAAACGCTTCCATTTCTGAAAATCGTCTCTGAAGATAAATTTTTACTTTGAAATCGATAAGACAAAAATAGCATCTTTTTGTTTTTTATTTTTTACTTGTATTGTAATTGCTTTCATTAATATATATAATTAAAATAAGTTTTTATTTAATTTGGTTAGTCTTTTAATTCAATATATTTAATTACATTAAAAAAAAACACATCTCACAGTAAAGTGTGCTTTTGACTCATCCAAATAGAATCTGATTTGGTACTGTCTAAATTTTGTCATCCTTGACTCCTGCCCTAATTTATGCTATTGTTTTTTCCTGTCGGCATCATGCGTAATTCCGGCCAAACTTAGATATTTTCCCATTGTGTTTCTTGCTTTTATCTGCAAATTAATGTAGGTATTTTACAATCCCACCCCATCTTTTTATCAGCAAATCAATTTTGATATTTTACAAACCAACCCCCGTTTAAAATAAATGTTTTTTTTTCAATTAGTACAAATTTCAATAAACTCAAATTTTAAAATATTACCATGCTCTGTTTCTCATATATATACATACATACATATATATTGTTTTGAAAATTGTAAAATATCTATATGTATTTGCCGATAAAATGTAAGAAACATAGGATGGCAAATATGCTGTAAAAATCTAAGATTGGCTTGATTTACGCCTAACACTGTAAAGGAAAACATAACATAGATTAGAGAAATTCAGTTAGACTTAAAACCATGGATTCCAAGACAGTAAGTAGCACTCGGAGAGTATCAGGCAAACTTGGCAACTCACAGTTCACTAAGCTTAATTACCTTCACAACTTTAGCAATAGCATCTGGAGTTGTTGAATTGTGCATCATGTACCAAAATATTGCAAAACTTTTGACTCACCCAGTGTTTATATATTTTTTAGCTAGGTCTCTGACTATTTTGGCCATACATTAGACAAACTGACTTGAGTAGCACCTAAAGAGTATCAGGCCAGTTCACAGTCCAGTGTCATTCATCTCCTTCACAACTTCAGCAAAAGCATTTGGAGCTGTCGAATTGTGCCTCAGGTTACCCAAAATATTGTAAAACATTTGATTCACTTAATATCATATCTCTTTCTGTAGATAAGATATTACTACCAAGGTATGTGAACAATGTACCACAAACTAACATGTACCAAAATATTGCAAAACTTTCGACTCACCCCAGTAGCATCTGATTTTTTAATCCTGGAAAAGAAAAGAACAGATATAGAAAAGAAGTAGATATTTCTCTCTCTCTCTCTCTCTCTCTCATGAATAATAAATGAACTGACTACCAATGTATGATGTCTCTCATGAAAGAATTCCTCCGAATCTTTGTAGCTCGTCTTTTCTATATCCAGAAGAGTATGATTTATATTTCAAATTTATCTTTCATATTGATTTATTTATTTTTATTTTTTTTTGGTGAATAAAAACTGTAAAACTAATTTTCTTGTTATAAGTAACAGGAATTGGTGGCGCGGAGTAACCAGAGCAAATTAGATGTGAGGGCTGTAAATATGTCGGCTGGGAGGTCGTAGGAGCCAAGAAAGAAAATCTTCACTCTGAAATAAATCCTTGCCTGTAAACTTGAATTCGCTCAAGGCATTGATGTGTGACAAATACAATTTCAAGTTAATCATACAACAATTGCCAACTACAGAAATTGCCCAAGGGGTGATGGTCCTTGATTATTTACAAGATAGTTGGAGGGGTTTAAAACCTGTCTGGTTCCATGCCAAAGCCTGTACCAATTACAGAAGCACACATGAAAAATAGCAGTATTTGAATTAGCTTAAATAGAAAAATAGCTTTGTGGTTAAAATATCATATTAAAATATATATAAAGTTCATGTTCAATACACAAGCATTTATACACCTGGCTCAATATCAGAATCTAGGATACAGAGTTAAAGGGTTTAGGAGTTATTTCAGACTCATTGCTGAGTAGGTGAGGCTATATCTTCATATATTAAAGTGAAGTGCCAAAAAATTAGAAACAGCAGTACACTGGATAATTTCACCCACTCCTGTGGGTTATTTAATGCCAAATGTTGTTTCTATATATGATTGAGGTGCATGGTGTAATGGTTAGAGTCATAGGAAATGGGACTTCTTAACCAGAGTTCAAAACCTGGATGAGGTAGTTTTCATTTCATTATATAATATTATATAATATTTATCATTAATTTCATGTGTATCAATAGAAAATGGTGGTTGATCCTCAGACTCTACCTTCTAATATCCATATGATAAAAATGGTTGGGTTTTCCCATGAGAGCAATTTGAAGAATATGGTTGGGACAATCCAATCATATAGATGCTAAGGCTTGATATGATGAGCTGATTGATTAGAAGGTGCCTCTCCGACTGCCTGTCTAGCCCAGGTAAGGGTTAAATGGAGTGTTTCATGTCATGGGACCATTTTGTAGTCGAGTAACAAACCACTAAAATGCCACAATCCTGTCCTCTGGTATTACAGCTTGCCACTCACAGCCAAAAGGTGGCCTCATTTTACTTACCCTTCTGCAGAGGTGCAACCAGTGTATTTTACAGCCCCAACCAACAGGACAGCCTATTTGTTGAAATTGATCAATAATAAAGATAAAGAGGTAGTGTAGCTGTTGCAGCTATGAGATATGGACAGAATTCAAACTATTTGACAGATGATTAGGGCTAGAAAGATGGGACCTTCAATCTTCAAGTGAGTAAGTTCTCTGTAGCAGGAATGAAACATAGACGAAACACTAAGACTAATAAATAAAGAGGCAGTGTAGCTGTTTGCAGCCATCCTATCTTGGATGAAATTTGAAATTATTTGACTGATGATAATTGGGGCGAGAAGATGGGGCCCTGTATCTCCAAAGGAGTAACATCTCTGTGGCAGACATAAACATAATATCTAAGATTGATAAATAAAGAGGCAGTGTAGCTGTTGCAATCTTTCCAGTCCCAATTATCATTTATCAAACAGATCTAAATTATATCTATATCTATAGATATAATTTAGATCTGTTTGATAAATGATAATTGGGACTGGAAAGATTGGGTACTCTATCACTGAGGGATTAACTTGCCTAGATTTTTCTTTGGTAATATTAGTAAGAGTACATCAAGAATCCAGTTATACTTAGTTGTTTGTTTTGTTTTATAGCATATCAACCTCAGTGGGTCATTTAATGCCGACAACGTTTTGAAATGAATTAATTCTTAATGGATACGGAATTTCTTTTTTTTTATAAACACATTTTTCTATTTAACCCATAGATGGGACCCTAACAGATACTATCACTCCAAGTCACAGTGGACCAGGAAGCAATGGTAATGAAAGGGTGCTCCACATTCGCCAGAGCTCCAGAACTGGAACCTCACCTATGCTTAGTTGTTGTTGTTGTTCAATTCAACATGGAATATATAAGTTCTGAAAAGACATTAGTGGCAGGAGAAAGGTGAAGCAAGAACAGGACTGCCAATAACCAGCAAGTAATGGTGTAGAACAGGCAGTTTAAATATGCAGCCTGTGGTTCCCAAGCAGCCCTCAGCAAGCACAGCAGTGGCCTGCATGTAGACTGCACTCTCATATGGTGCATCTACAGTACCTAAGTTTTTTTCAAAGATTTTTTTTTAAATTTGAAAATGGTCGTTTGTTTTCATTAGGGCAATGTGTTGTTAAGAAAACAGAATCTGTTATCAATTATTGTCTCTCACCTTCCTTGAGTGGTTGGAAGGAGGAGGTTACTCAGTCAATGAAAGGAAGTGAGCCTTTCCTCTTGCCTTCTCCTACTTTCAATCAACACATGGCTATAATAAAAGTGACAGTGACACTTGTGTTTTATTATGAACTTGGTCAGTAATAATCTTTTTTCCTTTCTTTTTAACAAAAATGATTTTTAGTTAGTATTCTTGCTTTATTATTTGATAATAAGAC
>CM042148.1:116156348-116191039 GCA_023376005.1 Doryteuthis pealeii
TGCTAAAAATTGTATAAGTAAAAGTTGAGAGCTTTAATTTACAATAGTCGGAATTATATACAGAAGCAATATATTTTCATTAAAATCTGCAGTCCGTTGAAGCGAGAATATATATAATATATATATAAAGTAAATAACCAGGTTACTTGGTGTTGGGAATAATTCTAAGCCGGGCTTTTTTTAACAACAGATGTTTAAAATTGTCTAAGTTGAGAGCTCCTCTTGATGGTGGCTTTTAACAGCTAATACTAAATAAGTAACTAAGATATTTCACAGTCCATCTATTGAGTTTTAAACAACCTTCTGCTAATTCCTTACGTATGGACTTAAATAAATACTTTCAGTAGAAACATATTAGATGATATTTCTTTGAATGTATCATTAGTAATTCTGAATTATGTATTTCTTTGAAAACTTTTCTCCGGCGAAATTTCCTCTAAACTTGCTGAAATATTAAATTTAAAAGAGAATGCTTTAAAATTTGAAAGGGTTCTTGGCTGTGGGATCAGGAGCTCCCTCTCCAGCCAAGTGCTTCTCTACCCCTAAGGGTCCATTTAGAATTCTGTACACAGCTTACATTTAGCATTTCATCAAGCATATAGAATAAAAGATATGTGCTTTGCAGACCAATACCAGCAGTAGGCACTGCATCAGGTATGCCACAGAAGCCTGACTAATTATACCCCCTTACCCATCCTCCCCCCACCACCAACACTGACCCTCCCACCAAGTACTCACATGCTCTTGGTCTTGCCTCAATGGCATTTTCACAATGCACCCTAAGTCTATTTAATGTCGTATCCTCAAGTACAATTTGCGGATGGAGCTGCGCCAAATTGTTCAATTCAACTGATTCCAACAGGGAGAGCGGGATTAATCAGTTTCCCTGTGCAAGTTGATTTACAACAATAAAAATAATGGGCACATAATAATTATCAATCAAGGTCTAATTCAAATTGCTACTTTAATATGCATGACGAGTGCCGAGTGAGAGAGAGAGAGTCCCGTATATTATTCCTGGCTTTGGTGTGGGTTGAGCTTCAATGGAAGGCTAGGGAAAATATGAGAAAGAAAAGAGAGAGGGGGACATGGGATTGGCGGGTTGGTTTTCGGCTTGGAGTGAGTCTTAGGTGTTTAGATTAACAGAGTAGCAAATTCATTTTTGATTGAGTCGTGTCTCAAGTGTCTGGTTCAGTTGTGGCTCAACTTAGCAACAGGAAATGTCTTTCAATCAAAATTCCCTCCTTATTGCTTTTACATTGATATAAATAAGATTGATTATTATATAAACTTTACTGGATGTGGTATGCAGTGGCGCGTACCTAGCACGAGTGGCGCCCAAGGCGGATGTTTATTTGGATGCCTCTTAAAAGTTCTAATAACACTACAAAAGGCCGAAACAGAATAATCTAAGTATATTTACCAACCCCTCTGCAGACACAAGGTCAATTTCTTACGCGGAGTTTAACAAGTTTGAATTCAGAGTTTTTCTTCTCCTAGACTGGTTTAATTAGCCAGGGTTAAAGAGCTCTGTCTGACCTACTATTTACCCATAGCTATAGATAGAGTAGTTGATGCACACCTTTCCCAATGGTATAATGTGCAATGCTATGTACTCATGCAAACAGCCTCGTCCAGAATTTTGAACTTGGGTCGACGGGTTCATCAGACTCAAACCATTACACACGTGCCTGTATATAAGTATGCAAAATAAGATGATATGCTTTAGCAACTTTTTTTTTCCCACAATTTAATCTTATAACGTTTATACACAAAAATGATAAGAAAGATAAGTTTAAGAACAAATAAATTAATTACAAAAACAAACGATTTACAAATGGATGTTATATGCCTTCCCTTCGTGAAATCTGATGACTTCATCGAAATCAATTTTATCTGCAAGGTCACGCTCTATGGATAATATTGCTAGATTTGTATGTTGCTGGATAGGACAGGTGTGTATCTTGGTGAGAGATAGGATATTGAAACTTATCAATTTTACTTTCACGAAATGTTCACGTAGCACTGGTCGAATTTTCCACTCAGCTGAACAAGCTCTCGAAAAGTTCCTTTATTTTCATTTACCTCTTCAAACTCTAATGTGCCACCCTGTAAATTGTGCTGTCCGGAACAAAATCCACCCCCAACCCCCTATTTGGTACGCCACTGTGTATATGTATATATAAAAATATATGTCTAAGAGAGAAAAAAAAAAACAACTTGAAAGCAAAATACAGAAACTGAAGGAATACAGTATTACCATAAATAAGTAGAAACCTAATGATATTATTGATATTATTATACCAAAACTTTACCGCATTGAAACACTCTAATATTGATATATAGCAATCCAAAAAAATAAGTTATATATATATATGTATGTGTGCGTGTGTGTTTGGTTGCAGTGTTCCTTATGATGTATAGTTTATTTATAGATATCTAAGGATTTAAAAATTGGTTCTTCGGCAATACCTAGCTATAGATTGAAACTCTCTAATATTAATATATAGCAATCAAATATATATATATATAAGTTATTTACTAAGATTGGCTTAGATGAGGCACAAGGCCAGGAACATGGGGCACTTAATGAGAATTGAACTCACTAACGATGTTCTGCGAATCTAGTTTGCTAACCATTACACCCATTAATATTAATATATAGCAATCAAAAATAGTACCATATTATATATATATATATATATGGGGTAAATAATGGATATGAATCCGGCAATATATAAAAAATAGGAAAAAAAAACATAATTGTTCCAGGTGTGGTTATGAAGTGTGTCTTCAAAGCTACCTGGATAGCCGATACACCATAACTGCACTGAACCTCATATAATATACTAAATTCTTCTTTTTTTGGAACATTTGTTTTTACTATATATATATATATATATATATATATATATATATTATATATATATAAAAGGTTAAGGTAAAAAAATGCAAAGAACGGAGATAGGGAAAAGAAAACACAGGAAATTTGAAAAGGATGCTAAACTAAAAAGGTAAAGATAAAGTGGCAGACCCTGTTCAAGGGAATACATTTTTTGCTGCAAATAACTTATAATAAAAGGTTGATATAGGGAATTATTCAGTAGTAGTTATTTCAATGAAATTATTGCATTAGCTTGAATCAAAAATGTATAAAACAAAGAAACTCAGTCACTGAGCATAAATGTAGTCAGTGATATACGGGAATAGGTGTGTAAAATAATGACTTGTAAATGACCTTCATATCCACCAGGTGCAGGTTTGTTGAAATGCTATGTAACTGAGCACAAATGTAGTCAGAGATATCTGGGAGTAGGTGTTGCAACATAATCGCCTATAAATGACCCTGATATCTACCAGGTGCAGCGTGATGAAATGAGTCTTCAAAGGTACATGGTAGCCGATACACCTAACCTGCACTGAGCCCTCATTTAACAACTGTAAACCATGTAATTAACATACCGCATAAGAGACTCACACAATGGTCCTATCTGGCTCGACCCAGTTAAAACAAATGTCGCATTGAACTTCCATTATGTCTCTATCCCCAGCCAGTGCTATAAGAAACGCTTATGGACATCCACATAAAATAAAACTATTAACAACTCTATGCTTCGATCCGCAACCTACTCTTTTCAACTACCACAGCAAAATAATAACCACGTATAGGTATATGCCCCGAGCACACAACGTTCCCTTTCTCCAAACAACTAATGTGTTCCTTTTACCATGTGACTACACCTCTCACATAGTCACACATGCAACACAAATAGCGAATCCATTCCTCGGAGTCTGGACAAGAAAAACTAAACGCATTTTACTATAATATTACGTTGTATGTTTTGCTTATAAATAAGCCTTTCTTTATTCTTGTTACCACTCCGCAAAACAGTGATGGTACAATGATGTTCTCTTCAAATCAGTCTTTCATTATCTCCCCCCTCTCTCTCTCTCTCATTAAATATACGTATATTATAACAACTAGTGTCAAAATCAAGAAGCTTGACTTGACCATAAACTATGACGATTATCTGTGCAATTATGCAGTTAATTGGTTGGTTTTACCAGCATGTGTCAACTCTTGTTATGTTACTTGGTACTGACGTCAGTCTTTTTAGAAGCAAATTATATGGTTTCAGGAAACTAATGATAATCAATTGGAAATAAGCATTGCTTCAAGTAATTATTCTTAATACGAGTAATTTACATACATAGACAATTATACACTTTGAAATATTATTGCCATTTGTTATGATAATTTATTTGCACACAAAACGGAGGCGGAGAAAAGATAGATTTATTCATGCCTTTGCCAAGAGGATTAGCACGAACTGAGTCACATACATCCTCGTGCAGTATTTGAACTCGGATCTTCGAATACATTTCGTATGATGAACTGTTGCTTTCTCTGGTGGTGGCTAAATAGTAGGGCAGATTGGGCTCTTTAGTATTCGTGGGAATTCAGTATAGGAAAATTCTGATTCAAAACAATTGTACTTAACATTGACTTTTTGTTGCATCCGGTCGTGATGGAAATGAGTAAAATTACAGAAGGATTGAAAAGTAACACCATATTTTAAACTATTTATAATTTTTTATATGCTGTTAGATTTTTCACAATTCTTTAATATCTGTTCCTTGATATATAGCAATTAAATCTGTGTTGTTGTTTGATGATGCTCCTTCCTATTTTGCTATTTTTGTTCATGAACGGCTGAGTTACCATTTTTCTGGGAGATAGATGGATAGACGTGGTCCACATGAGTGGCTGGCCAGAAGCCATGATTTAAAACCCTGTGTTCTTTTTTTTTCATGGGATTGGTTAAAGGAGAAAGTCTACTCTACAAAACCAATGACTTTGGAAGAACTTGAAGGATGAATACGAGAATTATTTCTGCCATTCCGTAAGAGTTCCTGGGAAGATTAGTTGATGCTATTATTGAGTGGCTTGAGAGGCTGGAGGCGAATGCTGGTATCCATATATAATTTTGAATAAAACTCCATGTTATGTGTGATCTTCCCATATTCATTCTTTTGTAAAAACGATGATTCAGAAATAAATAAGATTTTGAAATATGGAACTGGGTTAGTTAACTCATTATCCAACGGCTGAGTTATTTATAGAAGGATAGACTATATGTTACATATAGAGCATTTTCATAAAACAAATGCGCATCTATGAAACACATTGTGAGAAAAACTGGATAAGATGCTTAGTTAAATGTTATATGATTTCATTCGTGAGTAACGTGATAGAAATGGATTCAAAATATCCTATTGTATAGTGCGTTGTGTAGCTTCATTTGTGAGTGATAGCTTTGTGACATTAACAAATACTATTGCAGGTCTCCCCTTCGTCTGATGGACGAAGACAAGTCACGTGACATTACTCACCAATAGAAAAAGTGAGCAACTAGTCTGGGTGCGTTACTCCTTATATAGCTAACGTACGGACGTAGTTGCAGACTTCCGATTCATATAACCAGCAATAGGAGATTTCGCCGACTTGGCTTGGGAATTTGTATTTGTGTATCTAATCTGTGAGTCTAGAAGTCTGCAAATTGGTGATATAGAACTTCTGCATTTACTTTATCGTAGGTTTCACCGTTGATTAAGAGGTTTTTGTACACAAGTCAGAAAAAGGAATATAAATGTAGAAATTTCGTTGGACCACACAGTAATTGAATGTTTGGTTGGGTTTTACGGCATTTCAACCCATTGGGTCATTTTATGCCGAATACGTTTTTGTGTTATTCATTCATTAATGGTACTCAATTTTTTCTAACACATTTGTTTCTATTTAACCCATAGATGGGGACCCTAGCAGTATACTACTCCGGGTTAGAGTGGACCTGGATGCAAGGGGTGAATGAAGGGGTGCTCCATATTTTCCAGATCTCCAGAACTGGAACCTTCACCATCATATCCCAGGAAATGAAGACTCAGTCATCGCCTTTCTGGCGCATATATGATAAAAAGGGTTGGGGCTTGTCATAAGGGCATAGGGTTTAGACAATCATATAGGCGCTAGGGCTTGACCAACAGTAGTTTCATTGGTGATAGGTACAGCAAGCCTTTTTGCCATTCACCTAATACCTGAAATGAGATCATAAAACCATCCCAAGTGAGACGAACAAAACACACTGATGAGAAGCAAGAACGAACCTATAATTGACGTTCTCTCGTGAAACCTACTTCTGGACACACCAGAGTGGGCAACCAGTAGACTTCAAAAGTGGTGCCTTGCCACCAGAATCATTTTAGTGTCATACCCAGGGCATCCAGTCTTTTGTGGGGGGCCTTAATCCTCTTCAGGGGATGCAGTCAACGTATTCTAACACCACTGACAGGTACGAATGGTAACACTATAGATTGAAAAGTAGAAATTTAAGCAGTCTATTAGTTCCGTCTTCCTTTTCTCCTCTCTCTAGTTACCACAATTACCTCACTCCTTACAAGTCCGCCAGTCTTCTATGACCGTCAGTCTGTGTCTTCGTTTCACGGTCTATTTACCTCGTCTCTGCCCTTTCACTCGTCTCCCAAATAATCTTACTCTCATTTGACTTCTGCTTTTACTTAAATGTCTTTTCTCCTTCCTCCTCCAAAATTCCTGGCACCCATATGTATTCCTAACGAAACGTCGGTCTTCTTCTGAGTGCCACTTATACTCTTCACTTGATGTCCATCAACACTTCGGCACACGAGTGCTCTACCGTGCTTCTCGCTTCCTTACACACCATTTAGCTTCTACCCATCCTCTTTCACTGTAATGTTACATCACTTCAGTGACGGTCTATGGTTTTGGTATCTCTGTTGAGAGATCACCTTGTTGCATCACTTGTCATTCCATGACACTTGTTCGTTACATCAATCACTTATATCCGTTCTCTTGACAGCACCACTACAAACGGTTGGCCAACTCGTCTAGAGAAGCCAACAATATTGACAGCCTAGGCGGAGCATTAATACATACAGCTTCTGGTTCAAGTAGACAGGCGATGATCTCTAATTATACGACCCTCTTACCCCCCCCCGCATCGACTAACACTTTGTCACGGTTCGCTACATCTTTGCATTTTATGATAATACTAACATAATACAGATGTGTTCGTCACTGTATTCAACCATAAAGACTAACATTAATTGATGTTACAATATGTATTTACCTAACCCCTCTGTACGAGCAGGATGTGATGCAAGGTCTATTGTGAATCGAGGTTTAACAGGTTTGAATTCAGAGTCCTTCTAGACAGATTGCCATACTAAGGTTAAAGAGTCTTGTCTACCCGACTAGCTGAAGAGAGAATAATTGGATTCATACCATTCCCAATGATATTAGGGCTATTTGAAATGCAAACTCTCGTCCAGGATTTGAACTCGGTTCGCCGAGTCCATTTCCTACAACGATAACCATTACATTGCAAACGCTGATAAGTTACAATATAAGTGTATAAAAAGAACTAGACAATCCACAAAACCGTTGGAGTCCGTTATTATTGCATTTTCTTTTGCGATGTATTATCAATCTGGCTTTCATACTGAGAAATCCGTACTGTCGGCGGGGTGTAGAATATGCTGACGGAAATCCGTGCAAAGGGTAAGATCCTCTTCGTCTTTAAAAAAAAAAAAAAAGGTGTATCCTGGGTATGATACTAAACTGTATCTGATGGCGATTATCCACTTCTGGCTAGTTTGGAGTACTCTTTCATTGCCATTATTCCCAGGTCCGCATTGGTCACGAGTAATAGTACTTGTTAGGGACCCATCTATGGGTCAACTCGATCTATTTTAAAATGATTAGTATTATATGTTTAACCCATCCCCCGTACGAGCAGGATGTGACACAGGATCTATTTTGAACCGGAGTTTAACTTTCAGTTTACATTCAGAGTTTTCCTTTTCCTAGACAGATTTCTATGCCAAGATCAAAACACCCTGTCTGCCCTACTATTTACCCATAGCTGGAGGGAGAATAGTTGGACGCATACCTTTCTCAAATGTATTAGCGCTATGTGAGATGCTGACAGCCTCGTCCAGGTTTTGAACTCGTGTCGCCCTGTCCTTTTTCCTATAACGATAACCATTATACGACGGGCGCCTCCACTTATTAGTATTAAATAGGAGCGCTTGAAACCATACAACTATGTGTATATTATTAGTATTAGAAACGATTACTTGATATAACTGTGTGTCAAAAAAATCTGAAAGAAACAGCTACACAAAAATGTAAATATAAATGTACAATGAACGCTGTTTCCTCACTTATTGGTATAAAGTAATCCGAGGCGAGTTGGTATGCCGTTGCAAATGAGCTGACAGGAACTGCCAGTGATCTCTGTACAAACAATTGTGTAAAGTAAAAAAACAAAGTTGGTGGAGTGGCTTATTGTCGGTATCAACCGGACAGTAAGGGAGTCTATCCCCTTTTCGCTAGCGCTATAACAGGAGGTTGTTTTTGCTGAGGTGGAGCACCACATCTACCATCAGTTCCCTACTTTACCGCAAAGGTATCGACTCTTTACTGATTTCATGTTAAAAACTGGTACAGAACGTGTTAAGCATTACAAATTCTGATTTTTTGGCTTGGGGTATAAAATAATATTTCAATGTATTCTTTGGGGTTTCTTTTGATATGACAGTCGTCGCTCTGAATCCGTGGGGTGCCTGGAACCAATTTACGAGGGATAGCAAAATCCGCAAATATTCATTTCCCCTAAATAAAAATGGCGTAATATTTGCATATGACCTACGTAAATCCTCTCATACTCTTTAAATTGTCTCTGAATTGCCTCTATAATACAATGCCAGTTTTACGTAAATAGTTGTTCTGCCGCAGGGGAAACGAATAATTTGGGCGGGAAATCGACACCCGAGAAAAAGAGGTTGGAGATGCGTGGTGTAATGGTTAGAGTCGTAAGAAATGGACCCGTCGACCCGAGTTCAGATCCTGAATGAAGCTATAGTTCACATGGGAAAGGTATGAATCCAACTACTCTCCAACCAGCCATGGGTAAATAGTAGAGCAGACTGGGCTATTTAACCTTGGTTACCTAACCAGTCTAGGGGAAGTAAAACTGAATTCAAACATGTTAAATCCGGTTCGGGTGGTCAGTACTAGAATAAGTTCAGTCCTAATTAGTGATCTATTAAAATAAAATAAAAAAACAAAACTAAACAACAAATATTTATCAAACGAAATTTTATTGTCAAAATCTTTATCAATCTTAGGTGGGTTATTTAATGCCGAAGTCATTCTTTTCTTCTTTTTTTTTTTTTTTTGCAAGCAATTATATGACTTGAAGTATTCTGATCTAATAGTTCCCGTTGTAGATACTTAGTAGATTGTTATTTTAAAGAAATAAATTAAGCTGAGTCCTATAAAATGAGGCAACGCCTTTTCAGAGCTTAGAATACACCATATCCTGCAGAGGAGTAAGATTCCCCCATCGCTAAATGGGGTGTCCTGGGTGTGACACTAAACTGTATATAGTTTTGAGTTCTGGGGAGTATGGAGTATGCCTTCATTACCATTACTCCCAGGTCCACTCTGACCCGGAATGGTAGTACCTGTAAGAGTCTCATTTATGATTCAAAATATCTTTTTAAAATTATTCTTATTTAACAGGGTTCTTAAGGGGGAGTATCTCTTCATTGCCATTACTCCAGGTCCACTCTAACCCAAAGTGGTAGTACCTGTTAGGGTCCCATATATGGGTTAAATAGGTAAAAAATGAGTATTTGAAAAGTTTTTAAAGAAAGAAATTGAATACCCAACAAGAATGAATAAAACCAAAATAATTTCGGCATAAAATAAATCAACAAGGGTTGACATGCCGTAAAATCCAACCAACCTACCCATCAATGGGTCAAATAGATGTGTTTGATGAATTTTAGTATTCAATAGAACCGTGTGCAAGCAAATCATCATTATCATTAAATAGAATTATTAATGTTTGATATCAATGCTGGAAACCATTTAACCGTGTGCGAATTATTTGTATTAAGAATAGTTACTTGAAGCTATAATTGTTCATTAAGGATTATCATTAGCTACATCAAACTATACAATTGCTTGCAAATTATTCGTGTTAGATAGGAGTACTCGAATTCCATATAGCTGTGTGCAAATAGATGATTATTATTGAATGTTGTATAATCAGAATAGATATGTTTGAAAATGATTAGTACTAGCAGGACCTGTGGATATACCACAGTATGCTAATTTAATTATTACAACGTTTTATATGCTTACTCAAGTATTTCAACATGTAAAAAGTATAATAATCTTGATTTAACACACACACACATTCTCTCTCTCTCTCTCTCTCTCTCTCTCTCTCTCTCTCTCTCTCTCTCTCTCTCTTAAAAGGGAGGTGGTAAAATATTTACATTGATTTGCCAATAAAAAAAAACTTGGGGGAGGCGTTTAATAAATTTGCATTAATTTGTCAACAAAAAAAAAAGTGACAAAAACACGACTTGTAAAATATCTAAGTTAGGCCGGAAATTTGCTTGACGCTGGATTGCTAAAACATAGCCTAAAATAAGGCTGGAAGCCGGGACGACATAAGATCAAAATATATTCCGTAATAAACAAATTCAGTATTACAAATAAAAAAACATGTAACTTCTTTTTTTTATTTATTTTTTTCCAGATCATTTTGATATTACGTTTGGGCATTTAAGCGACGCAAGACCATTTGAAATGTTTAATTTTTAAAATTGGCTGAAATCATATGTGACAAATAAGAAATCTGCGATTAAGCGACACCAGATAATCTGAGTTGGCATTTTTGCATTGAATCTTGAAGAATTTGGACCGTCTCATTTTTAACCAGAGGGTGTTTGTTGCAGAATGATAACGGATGGAAGATTTAGGAACAAGCATATTAATATATAAATTGGTAAGAAACCATAGAACTCTCTGAAAACAAATCATTATTATATGCAGAAAATTACACATTCTTGCAATGGAACGTTGATTACAATCAAGCACTTTTGGCATTGAATAACCCATAAGTAGTTGAGATGTCGTTAAATAAACTAAGCCAAACCAAATATAAATAGTTATTTAGGATCAAATATTTACAAATGAATCAAATTCTAGCAATAGATAACACATACTGATTTGTTATGCCGTTAAATAAATAAACCAAACGACATAGAAAAGTGTACCGCGTAGGAATCTGCATGTAGAGCTACGAGTAAAGTTTAGGTCATTCAATTGTCCAATCAGAAACAAGTGCATCTAGCGAGTACAGTTTTTTTTTTCTGGGTAAGAGACATTTGCAAAGTATAATGGCTTTTCTCTTTGCCAGCATTCATGAGTGTGAAGAAGTGACAATCTCTAGTGACAACGGAACCTTATAAAGAAACAGTTCCTTTATCGTCAATTTAGAATTTGCTACAAAGAAGCCCAAGGTGTGTTTCTTTTTCATCGACAGATATTGTCAGGTTGTCACTTACACAAGAAATTGTGACATCAGCCTTTAAAAAAAAAACAACCTCAGCCTTTAAAAAAAAAAACAACCTCGAGTTTATATGTGTATTTTATTATAGACACAAGAGAGCGTGACAAATTTACTGTATTAAATATAAAGGGGAAAATCATACTAGGTTATCTGCTCTTAGAATATTCCAGAAGGAAATTACCCGCGTCTACCCTGTGTCGTCACGTATTGAGGCAGTGGTGGGGCTCAGAGTTTAGTTACTGGACATGTATACCAAAAAGGGAAGGTCCCCTATTAAAAGAATTGTGATATTGTGAAAAGTAAAGGGGGTGGCTTCATCCATGAAATGAGGTAACCAAGCAATTACATGGTACTAACAAAGTAAGTAAGTAAAGTCGTCGGGGCGGCCTAAAGTCGGTATCAGCCAGTCAGCGAGGGAGTCTATCCCCTTTTCAATAGCGCTAGACCAAGGAGATTGTTTTTGGCGTCTGAGGTTGAGCGCCACACCTACCATCAGCTCCTTACTTTACCGCACAGATCCCTGTGCTACTCATACGCTGATTTGGCGAGGGCCGGTATCGAACTAGGAACCTTGTGGTTTTTAGCCGATCGCTCTATTAGTTTAATTTAATAATTATAATTCTTTTTTTACAATAAAAACATGAATAAAATTATTCTAATCAATTATTATTCTGATAACTCCATTGTAATCTATTAGATTTCCATATGCCACAGTTGAATGAGCTTTCTATCTCTATTAAATTCTAAAATGAATTGTTGATTAGTTAACTTAAAAGTTAAAGTTATTAGAAACAATGATATCATGACATACATTTAAAAAAATTGAAATAGTTTATTATAAATCATTTCAATTTATAATTTAGATATATAAATGAATTATTTATATCATATCTACATCTAGGTAATAAATGTTATACTTAAGTAATTGGTACCAGGTACACAATTTTCATTAAGGGATCCTCTCTTTCGGCATACATGTCCTGTATTTAAACTTTGACCCCCCCCCCCCCCCGATTGAGGAGACAAGCGGTTCAGCAACAAACATATGCAAATCTGTTTTTCGTAAAAGTGACCCTGCTTCCCACCGTCAGTTTTCTTCTGGTAAACAACAAACAATTTTTCGATAATGTGTGTGAATTTTGCTGGCCTGAAGACTAAAGACTTTTTTTTTCAATGGTTGGAATTTGTCATGTTTTTGCAAAATCTATTTTGCTTCTACGATTCGTAGATTGAGTGTAGCGGAAATAAGTGTACTGTATCTGTACAATAGTGTAAGAGAACCCGGTTGTGTCTTGCCTCCTCGGATCGAACTCGCGTCCTTCGGAATGCCAAAAACACGATTTATGAGTGATACGGACCCGTGGCTTGATTCAGGTGCCTGGATGCACGAAAAGTTAGATCAATAAATGGACAGACCAGAATCGAGTCGGGGAAAGTCTCCAGAAGGATGTTTATTTCAAGAGTCAAAGAAAGAAGTGATGTTTTCGTTGGTTTGGTTAACAATATTCTGCTTCGCAACTGGTGGACTGACCCCCTCCTCGATAAACTACAATATCTAATCCAGAAAGAAATATTTGATTGGTCGATTGGTTTTACGGCCTAGCAACCCTTGTTGTCAGTCTTTTTCCGTAAGTATTATATGATTTTAAATAACAAATGATAAACATTTGTAAACAATTATGTTTTTGTAGAGATTACATTCCTTACTCGCAACGGTTCTATTTGGTGCTAGAGACATGAAAGGTAACTACCTTCCGTTTTCACCAAGAGGTGCTAGGTGGCGTAGCGAGCTTCATTATAAAAGTGGAAGCGGCAAAGTCAAAGACCTCCTTCACCCTCCGGCCTTGACAGTGGTAACACGCATGAGTTGCGTCTAGTCTCTACGGACTGAGGGGCGGTTGTGCCCAAGCATTATCTTCTCAGATGTCATACAAGAATGTGCTCATCTTTACTTTCCTCTTTTATCAGAAGTCTCAAGACTTTCTCTACTAAAAGACTATTTTCCTATTAGGATACTTTTCATAACTATGTATAATTTCTTCCTTTTATCTCCTGTTTGTATTCTCTTCTGTTAAGTTTACTCAGGCAATAAAATATCCTTGTTATCATTTTGTCGTGAATTGTTCTCACATTTATTTTGTCCTAGCTATGGATATACCACAGTATAATAATCTAATTATTACAACTTTTGATATGTTTACTTAAGAGCTATTGCTAAATAGTTCAATATGTAAAAAGTAAAATAATCTTGATTTAACAACTTTCTCTCACTCTTCCTTTTTTCTTTCTTTCCTACTTTTCATCTTTTCATCCAATGTTCGATAGAAACAGATTTGCGATATCGTTTCCGCACGCTCTTTCTTTCTATTTTTCTGTGTTGCATGTCCTTTTCTTAACTTTCTTTCCTTGTGATAAAAACGGAATGGTCCATTATTTTACCGAGGAGACGTAACTGATAAGAAATAAAAAAAATTCGGCGGATAAGCAACACCAGATAATTAGGATTTACATCTTTGCATTTCATCTTATAAGATTTTGACGGTCTTATTTTTAACCAGCCGTACAATTTAGGAACACGAGTATTAATATATAATGATGAAACAATACTTGACCAATTATCGTTCTTCTACACCTTTAAGTAACAATTATTTAAACAAATAATTTGTACATAGTTACATGGTTTCAATTATTCGTATCTAGTATGAACAATTAACAAACAGGTCTATATAACACATAGATGTTACCCTAACAAGGTACTACCATTCCGTATCAGAGTGGACATAGGAGTAATGGTAATGATATGTGGACTCCCGACAGTTTCAGAGCTGCAGTGTGGTGTCATCATGGTTACATTATAATCTAATGACTCTACATATAAGGATACAATTTCGCACGATACTCCCTCAGCCAATATCGGTTGGGACTGTCAAATATGCCGACCGTACCTCTGAAGGGGTAAAATCGCCCCAACGTGGTCACTTGTTAGCCATGGGTGGCGACACGTGATCCTTAAGGACGGAATTTTAGTAGCTGAGCAGTCCATGACAGGCAACACTCCGCTTTGGCTCTTACTTAGGCTAGACGGCCGGTCGGAGAGGCCTCCTCCGATCAATCAGCTGGTCATGTCAAGCCCAAGCACCTATATGATTGTCCTGACCATATTCTCCATATGACAACCCCGGCCTCTCTAAAAGCACAGATTTAGATTGGGGGACATAAAGGACTTTATATTCAAACTTGCGACCTTTTATTATTTTCTTATTTCAAAAACGATCAAATTTCTTTAAACTGTCATTTCAACTTTTTTTGAGTGTTTATGGTTTTTTTTTTCTTCTTATTTTTAGAAATGTAAATAGTATATACTTTGATTTTGATCAGTAAACAAAAATGTTGAGAAAAGAAAGAAAATATATTTTCTTCAGTTTTTGTTATCAGCCTTGAATCATTATTATTCTCTATTCTGATGCTTTTGTGAAGAGCAAAAAGACTCAGGAGTGGAAAGAGGTGATTCAGAAAAATTGGCATTCAAGCAGATTATCAACAATGGAATGATCAGAAAATAGATTATAAAACTTTTCTTATCCGACTATTTTTTTGTTTTGTTTTGTTTTGTTTTCTGATTAAGATTTAAGATTGAAATACTGTAGATGTCTGGCTGTAAAATAAAATAAAATAACAATTGTATGTTTTTATACTGATAAGTGCACTCGTCTTGACCTTTGTTTTTTTTAAAGGTGCAACAAAGTACAAAGTCAATCTAACAAAGTACATACAGCATGCCTAAACATGCATAGCAATGAAAATAATTAAATTCTTAAAATCATCCTCAAGAAGAGCCAGCTTCTCAAATCCCAAATTGAATTGAAATATCTAAATAAAATTGAATATCTAATAAAATTCTTATATATATATATATATATATATATATAATTGCCCAGGTTTCCCCGAGAAAAATCCCATAATTTCACTATATCCTGCATTTAGACCCAATTTCGATTTTCAATTGCCACAGTTTCTGTTCTAGACACTGAACTGATTTCCTTTTTGAGGATTCAGAAATTTTCTCTACTTTTCAAATATGTATGAATTATTTGATAATTTTGATAGAAATTTTCATCAAAATTACCACTTACTGTGAAAGATCTTCAGGACAACTCCGACTGAAAATGATTAGTACAAGCAGATGTACATTTTTTTAAAAATTAAGTAAAATGAAATAAGCAAAAAACAGAAAATAATAGAGACAATTTCTATATTTAGACCTAGACCTCGTTAGTCTCAATTGCCCCACTCTAGGGCGTACACCCAACGTTGGGAACCACTGGTCTAACCCAACAAGTCAGAGGTCTATTTTCATGGAATCTGAGAGCCCTTGTACTTACATTCATGAAAACTGCACCTTTTGTTATCTGCTTGCAAATGAGTCTTTCAAGAAAATTATTTTCACTGAACTTTTTAAAAAATGTTTAAGAATCCTCGTCTTTACAGTAAACTTTATTTACTAACTAGAAGCGGCTACCAACGACGCCTGAGTAGAGAGTCGGGGGTACCCTGGTCTATTGATTTGTTTACTTTTGAGATTTACAAATGGTGGACATTTTAAAGTAGAATTTCAATGCTATTTCTATGTATATTTTAATTTTTAGATAATTTTGAATATGAATTAAATCTTCATAATTTTTCCACAAAAAGCAAGAACAATTGCTATTTAATGAATATATATTGACTTGGTCGTTAATTGTTTTATTTTCGTCGTTTCATCTGGACATACATACACATCAACTGATCTTTATATATGTACTAGAAGCGGCTACTCAGCATCGCCTGTGTAGAGGGGGAAAACCCTGGTGTATTGATTTGTAAGTAGAGTGTCAATGCTATTTCGATGTATATTTTAATTTATAGATACCTTCGAATATAAATCAAATCTTCATAATTTTCTCACAAAATAGGAATCGTTGATATTTGATATATATATATATATATATATATATATATATATGTGTGTGTGTGTGTGTAGAAAGTTTTGTAGAAAAAAACAACAAGATGTTTAAAGTTTTGCTGACAGAAATCTGTTTCGACCATATGCGGTCTTTATCAATGCAACATTGTAAACGGAAAAACGAAATAAATATATCATTAATCACGAGGCACAGAACGCTCTAGATATGCCTCGTGATTAATGATATATTTATTTCGTTTTTCCGTTTACAATGTTGCTTTGATAAAGACCTCATATGGTTGAAACAGATTTCTCTCAGCAAAACTTTAAACATCTTGTTTTTTCTACAATATTTTCTACACATTTCTATTGTCAGATTCATATCCATTTTACCTTTCATATATATATATATATATATATATATATATATATATATATTAACTTTGTCGTTAACTGATTTATTTTCGTGATTTCCCTCGGACATACAGATATATATATATATCAACTGCCCTTTATATATGTATAGATATCAGGGTCGCTCAATTAATATATTTTCTCTACATATACCTTTGACAGGTCACAATCACTTAATTTTCAAAGCATGTTAATTGTGTATTAGATAGATTTTGCTTCTCTGAATTTTTTTAGTTGAGGCTTGATAATTTGTATTATTTGGACTATTGTCCTCATCTTTATTGTTATCAGTACAACGTTTCGGCCGATGTGCCCTCCGGCCTTCTTCGGGTATTTCTTGTCGGACTCGGGAACCTTTTTAGATTCAAAGTTCCGTGATGGCTCCCGATTACGACAAATAATACATATTTTGCTTATCTTGAAACTTACATATTTGTGGGATTTCACGCCTAGTTGAACTGTTTCTTATCATTGCAAGAAATGAAAGTTTTAGGCAGCAAGGAGAGAATGAAACAAGTTATATCTCGATGTTCACGAAAATTAATATGGGTGAGCAAGATTTGTCAGAATTTACTTCTACCACAGATTTATTGCCTTACCACTATCGTGTTAGTATATCAGTATAGTAGTAGGATAGGGATACTTACTACTCGCATAAATCCCCAGAGGAGTTAGAAAGGGCTCATTTGCCTTGGTCGGTCACCCAAAACTTCCGCTGTCTACCGGCTTATCTCATTCCAAGGAAAGGTTAGGGGAGTAAACCCCGAAAACAAATCCGGAGCTGGAGTCCCTAAGTCCACTGAATTCCAGTGCTACCAGCAATTCCTGCCACACTACCGCTGTCAAACTGCATTGGCTTCTTACATTTCCTTTCGATCACAGCGGCAGTGTAGGGAGAGGGTTTGCTGTTTGAGCAACAGCTCATCCTCCATACCATACAGCCCTAGGTACTTAGTTCCACTCAAAAAAAAAATGGACACTACGCCATCGTTGCTCGTAGACGGAAGGATGCCAACAACAACAAATAAATGAATTATAACAGTTTAATTCTAACAGTTTATTAAACAACAAAACAATGAGTAACAATATAAACGTCTGAAAAGTTTGAGAGACCTAACAGACTGGTGGAGGAGGAAATTGATGATATCTGGTATCTTCTATTTGAGTCATTCCTCTCAGATAATTTATGGTCGACTGGTCGTGGAACTGGTCCGAAGGGATCTATTGAACGTGCTTATAGTTGGCACGATTGTGGTCACGTGATCAAAGTTTGAGATGATCGAGCCATTTTGCTTGCGGTGTTTACAGTGTAAACATGGCCGCCCCACAAGCAGTATGCACCAAGGAAGGGGCTCGATTTTTTATTTACCCTTCGTTCCCGTCGACGGGGCTTAGAATACATTGACTGTATCACCTTTCCCCATGCATAGAAGTGAGAACTTCTAAAAAAAACAGTACCCTGGGTATGACTCTAAACTTCATCTGATGGTCAGTCTACAGTTCTGGAGATCTGGGGTGTATTAAGTACCCATTTCATTGCCATTTTTCCTTGATCCACGTTGATCCGGAGTGGTAGTACGTGTTAGGGTCCCATCTATGGATTAAATAGATCCATTTAAAAAGTATTCCTATTATATAGGACCGCGTGAACAAAAACAATTATTGAGAAACGACAAAAAATGTAAATATGAACGTACAATAAACGCGATTCCCTAACCTTTAGGCATTAAATAATCCTATACGGGTTGTGGCTTCCACCAGAGACCACCAAAGTGTCAGCTAAGAACTCAACAGCCGCAGCTAGCTAAGAAAATCGCAAATTCATTTTCGCCAATCCCGTCTCGTGTCTTATACAATTGTTGACCTGGTAACTCTTATGGCAATTTCGCCAAAGTAGTTCCCATAAATTAGAATACCACTAAATAGTTTAAAATAGCTTAAGGAAAATTACTACTCTACTCTACAATACTTTTCAAGGCAGTATAGGTATGCTACATTCTTAGTAAACAAGTTACTAAAAAAAGAGAAGTTGAACCTTTGCCCACAGAATGCTAACAAATTTTCACAGCTGCATTTGTCAGAATACAGTAATGGTTATTCTACATAATTTCGGCAGTTCATCAGTTCACGACAAGAAAGTTCTGATCTCGGCGTTCACACGAGTTAACATGCCGTCTTTTTTTTTCCCCTTTGGGTTGCTAACATGCGGCTTTTACGGCTTCGACAAAAATCTGCGACTTATCTTTACTTATATATTTACTAACCCCTCTGCACAAGATGCAACACGAAGTCAATCTTTTAAACGGACTTTGACAAGTTTGAATTAAGAGTTTTCCTTCTTCTAGACCGGTTGCCATACCAAGGTTAAACATCCCAGTCTATCGTACTATTTACCCATAGCTGAAGGGAGAATAGTTGGATTCATCCCCAGGGGTATCATCGCTATGTGACATGCAGGCGGTATCGTCCAGGATTTGAATTCGTCTCGCCGTATCCATTTCACATGATGATAACCATTACACACTGTGCGCTTCTTTAATCTTTACTTAGCTACAAGACACTTTATGAAAACGTGTGGTATAATGGCTAGATTCGTAGGAAATGGACTCGTCGACCCGAGTTCAAATCCCAGACGATGCTGTCTACATTTCACATTGCGCTAATACCCTTGGGAAAGGTATGTATCCACCTGCTCTCCCTCCAGCTATGGGTATATAGTATATAGCAAGGCAGAATGGGCTCTTTCTTGGGTAACCAGCCTAGAAGGAAAACTCTGAATTCAAACCTGTTAAACTCCGCCTTGAGTCACATCCTGCTCGTGCGGAGGGGTTGGACAACCCAAGGTAGAATCGTTTAGCTGGCGGGAAAGGGCACATTATCTCGCTAATTTTCTATTTGTACCTTGTTTCGTAGGGTGGGTTTTTCTGCTAGGAATTTCAATTCTAGTTACCTAACAGGTTTTTATATTCATAATGTAAACGCATTTGTATATATATATATTTTAAAATTTACTTAACCCTTTTTTTGCTATTTGGAAAGTCTTCATTTTTTGTTTGTCAATTTTTAACAATAACACCCTTCTCCTACCGACCCACAGTGTCGGTTCCTTTTTTTTTCTTAGTGGGACGGGGCTTTGCCTGCAATATCCACTTTATCACGGGTTTCTGTCTTATCCTGCCCTGCTAAAAAAAGGACAAAATCTCAACTGAAAATAATATAAAATGGAAAGGAAAATTGACAGATAAAATAAGGAAGTCTCTTGTCAATAAATCAGTAGAAAGACTCCAGCACCCACAGACATACGACGGCTCATGTTTGTCGTGCACTCAGCTATTGATACATAATGAATATTCCTATTTCCTGCCTACAAGTTTAGCCTTTTTTTTGTTCATATTTATTTATTTATATTTTTTTTAAAGAAAAGAGAAACGAATATATTCTGTGAACTTTATTATTTTTCCTACCGTTTTCCCCATTTTTCTATATTATTCATATTTCATTTCTCCCGTTAACCGCTACCCTTGTCCCTAACCCTCCCCTTCTTTTCTTTTTTTCTTCCTTTATTCACTTGTTATCCAATTGCTACAACCACTTCCCCACACCTTGTGTATTACTCTCTTCTTTTTTGACGTTTTTATGTTCAATGTATATAAATATGTGTATACATTTCCTTTTAACTTGTCTAGCTTTTTTTTTTACTTCTCTCCTGACGCAAATTACGCACATTTAGGCACAAATCAACTTAAGTGTATAATTTACTTTTGGGGTTGTTTCTGAGTTTTTTTAGTTTTTCATTTTTTTTTATTTTTTTATTTTTATTTTATTTCTGTTCGATTTTATTTATTTTTACTTCCTTCCTTCTTGATATTTTGTTTCCTTTTCTTTTGGTTTGTTTGTTGTTGTTGTTGTTGTTTTTCTGTTTATTTTTAAAGAAATGTTTGTCTTTACATATTTTAACTATTTTTTTTGGCTTTTACCTTTCGATGTTTTCTTTTTCTCAACATTTTGATCTTGTTCTTACCGTTTTCAGATTTCCTTGTTTCTCATCTTTTATTCCAATTCTCAGCATCAGTTCTTTCAAGATTTTGTTGGGCATTTTTTTAGCCATTCTTCTGCATTACAATTGCTTTGTTTTCGGTCTTTACAATTTATTTATTCTTTATTCAAAACCGTCTTTATTATTAGTGACATTTTCTCTCTTTTCTTTTTTCTTCTTTTCTTTCTTTCTATCTTTTTTTCTTGTTCTTAACTCCTTTTTATAAATTTCTTTCTTGCTCCTACCACCTTCTTTTTATTTCTTTATTCTTTTCTTTCTTTTTACCTCTTATTTCTTTCCTTTTCTTTATTTCTCCTTTTTATAAATTCCGTTCTTCTTTCTTTCAATCTTTCTTTTTTCCTTCTTTTTTTTTCGATCTTTCCGTTTTTTCTTCTTTCTTTCGATCTTTCTTTTTTTTTCTTTCCACCTCTCATTTGTTTATTTATTTTTCTTCTCCTTTTTATAATTTCTTTTCTTTCTTTTCATTTCTTTCATTTAAAAAAACAAAGATTCCGTTCTTTCTTTCATTTACCTCTCATTTCATTTGTTGCTTTTGTTTTATCATTCACTTTATTATTATTTTTTTACTCTTATTTAAATTTCTTTTTTTAAGTATCTTTACACAATAATTTCAACTTACTTCTTTTCTTTCGTCGTTTTTCATCTTTTTTTTCTTTTCCTTTAATATTTCATCTATTTCCATAAATTCTCTCTCTCTCTCTCTCTCTCTCTCTCTCCTCTCTCTCTCTCTCTCAAAATTTCTTTCTTTCCTTTCTCTTTTCTTTCTTTCCTTTATAATTCTATCTATTTATTTCCTTTAGTTTTTTTTTCTCGGTTTTCAGAATTTCTTTTTCTTTCTTTCATTATTTATTGCTTTTTTGATTTTCACGCAAATAAGCCTTTTCATTTGTCATATTTTCTCCTCCAATATTAATGATTGGCAATCTGAAAAGTCGGTCAATCCAAAATGGTTATATATTCCTTTCAGATTTACCAATATTTAAATAGATCAGCCTTAGACGAGAGAGATCTTTCCAGTTTGAATATCAGGCGACATTAAAACCCAATAATAGACACAAAACCTGGAATTATCTGCTAGGGCAGTTGTTACCAAACTTTTCTTGCTTGGGGCGCTACTTAACGAACAACATAAATATTGGGGGCATTTCCTCTATGAATTCAAAACCCAAAATTATATTAAAAAAAAAAGGGTATTTATACATTTTATCTTAGAAAAAAAAAGATTTAAACAGGAGAACATTATTAGTAACTAGAAGCGGCTACGCAACATCGCCTGGGTAGATGGGAGGGGAAACTGCTGTATTGATTTGTTTACTTTTGAGATTTACAAATGCTAGACATTTTTAAGTAGACTTGCAATGCTATTTCTATGTGTATTTTGATTTTTAAATATATTTGAATATCAATCAAACCATCATATTTTTTGCACAAAATCAAGAACCAGTGATATTTATATATATATATATATATACTTTGTCGTTAATTGTTTTATTTTCGTAGTTTCGTCCATACATACGTGCATACATACACACCAATTGTACTTTATATATGTATATAAAATAACTTTTTTATTCCATAAATTAAGGAAAGTCAAGTTTTCAATGATAAAGATGGGTATTATTTTAATTTTTCGAACTGTTATCCTCATCTTTATTGTGGTATGTAAAAGCATTTTTCGGTCGCTGTACCCACCGGGCTTCTTCAGGTGTTCCCTATCCGAACTTAACAATTAAAATAATAAAGATGGGCTTGATGATTTTACCGGCATTTTATGTTAGGGCAGACATGCATTGTTTGGTTTGCATGTTTAACGGCATACCAACTTCTTATGGGTTATTTAATGCCACACTTAGATTAATTTGTACATATTTGATTATAATCTAGTGAGAATCGATCTCATTAACAATATTCTGCTAGCGTAGTTAGCTAACTTTTACACGTGTTTTGTTTAATAATTAGCCCATGAATTTATATAAAATATATAGTTGTATGGTCACGTCGTCTCGCGAAGTCTGTAAAACGTATTTTTGTCCAGTGGGTTAGCAAGGCACCGAAAGAGACTGATTTCTACTTTTGGCACTGAAGTGGAATTGTAGGATATTTTGTTTTACGGAGATATATTCTCAGAAAATTCTAATTCTATAACTTTAGAATTAGGTCAATATTAATGGAAACAAAAATCAAACAAAAACACAAACCTTGAGTATCAACTGTCATTTTAACGCGAAACCACAATGTTTACTACGACGTCCACGCCTTGGCCATATATTAATTGAGAATAGACTTCAGCACTAAGATATTCTGCCGATAGCTATCCACAAATTAGTGTTTCAGTTCCCAGCTTGTAAATGGCTTGATAAGGTCAGCAAAACACTAAGTAACCATTTGAACTCACGAGATGTTTATCTATTTTCATTCACAAGAACGCATTGTTGATTTACTTATTCCCTATGTTTGTTGGTTACAAAGACATTTACAGAAGTGTAAGATACACACATGCTGTAAATGATTATCATCCTCTCTAGACTAATTCGAATAATTAAAATTCACAATTATATGATTTCAAGTATTCCACTCTAATTCTAACGGATATATTTGACTCATAATTTGCTCTGAGTTATATGGTTTCAAGTATTCCTATGCAATAATCTAGGTAACGATTCTTATTTAATAACGGTAATCCTTTGTTTCCACAGTTATATGGCATCAAGTATTCCTATCTGATACTGATAGTTTCCACATAATTATATAATTTTAAGTATTCTTATCTAATTCTAATACATTTCGAACATATCTATTTTAGCCCATAAATTGAGGGCGAACAGGTAGCGTAGTGATTAACAATGCTGAGCTGTGTCATCTTAGTAAGTATTTATCCAAACCTTAATGTACATCCTAACGCGATGGAAGGGTTGGATAAAATACTTACTAAGATGACACAGCTCAGCATGTTAATGCACTACGCTACTGGTTGCGCCTCAATTTAATGGGCTAAATAGAATATGTTCCGAAATGTATTAGAATTAGAATAAGAATACTTAAAATTATTATAATTATGTGGAAACTATTCAAGTATCAGATAGGAATACTTGATGCCCATATAACTGTGGAAACAAAGGATTACCCGTTATTAAATAAGAATCGTTAGCCTTAGATTATTTGCATAGGAATACTTGAAACCATATACTCAGAGCAATTATGAGTCAAATATATCCGTTAGAATTAGAAGTGGAATACTTTGAAATCATATAATGTGCAATTTTAAATTATTCGAATTAGTCTAAGAGGATGATAATCATTTACAGCATGTGTGGTATTTACACTTCTGTAAATGTCTTTGTAACCAACAAACATAGGGAATAAGTAAATCACAATGCGTTTCTTGTGATGAAAATAGTAACATCTTCGTGAGTTCAAATGGTTACTTGTGTTTTGCTGACCTTATCAAGCCATTTAACAAGCTGGAACTGAACACTATTTGTGATAGCTATCGGCAGAATATTAGTGCTGGAAGTCTATTCTCAATTAATATATGGCCAAGGCGTGGACGTGTAGTAAACATTGTGGTTTCGCGTTAAAATTGCCAGTTGATGACTCAAGGTTTGTGTTTTTGTTTGATTTTTGTTTCCATTTAATTATTGACCCTATTCTAGTTATAGAATTAGAATTTTTGAGAATATAATCTCCGTAAAACAAAATATCCTACAATTCCATTCATGCCAAAAAGTAGAAATCAGTCTCTTTCGGTGCCTTGCTAACCCCTGGACAAAATACGTTTTACAGACTTCGGCGGACCGACGTGACATACACTATATATTTTTAATATAAATTCATGGCTAATTATTAAACAAACACGTGTAAAAGTTAGCTAACTACGCTAGCAGAATATTGTTATGAGATCGATTCCTCACTAGAATTATAATCAATATGTACAAATTAATCTAGTGTGGGCATTAAATAACCCAATAAGAAGTTGGTATGCCGTTAAATCATGCAAATAGTAGACCAAAACAATGCATGTCCTGCCCTATACATAAAAATGCCGGTAAAATCATCAAGCCCATCTTTTATTATTTTAATTGTTTAAGTTCGGATAGGAACACCTGAAGAAAGCCCGGTGGGTACAGCGACCGAAAAAATGCTTTTACATACCACAATAAGATGAGATAACCAGTTCGAAAAAATTAAAATAATACCATCTTTTATGCATTGAAATCTTGACTTTCCTTAATTTATGGAATAAAAAAGTTATTTTATATACATAATAAAGTAGCAATTGGTGCGTATTATGCAACGTATGTATGGACGAAACTACGAAAATAAAACAATTAACGACAAAGTATATATTATATATATTATATAATATCACTGTTCTTTGAATTTTGTGGCAAAAATAATGATGGTTTGATTGATATTTCCAAATTATTTAAAAAATCAAATACACATAGAAATAGCATTGCAAGTCTAGCTTAAAAATGCTAGCAATTTGTAAATCTCAAAGTAAACAAATCAATACAGCAGTTTCCCCTCCCATCTAACCCCAGGCGATGTTTGCGTAGCCGCTTCATAGTTACCTAATAATGTTTCTCTGTTTAATCTTTTTTTTTCTAGATAAAATGTATAAATACCTTTTTTTTTAAATATAATTTTGGGTTTTTGAATTCATAGAGGAAATGCCCCCAAATATTTATGTTGTTCGTTAAGTTAGCGCCCTCAAGCAAGAAGTTTGTAACAACTGCCCTAGCAGATATTCCAGGTTTCGGTGTCTATTATTTTGGGTTTTAATGTCGCCTGATATTCAATACTGGAAAGATCTCCGTCTAAGCTGATCTATTTAAATAGTTGGTAAATCCTGAAGGATATATAACCATTTGGATTGAACCGACTTTTCAGATTGCAATCATAATATTGGAGGAGAAAATATGACAAATGAAAAGGCTTATTTGCGTGAAAATCAAAAGCAATAAATAATGAAAGAAAAAAGAAATTCTGAAAACGCGAGCAAAAAAAAACTAAAGGAAATAATAGATAGAATTATAAAGGAAAAGAAAGAAAAGAGAAAGGAAAGAAAGAAATTTTGAGAGAGAAGAGAGAGAGAGAGGAGAGAGAGAGGAGAGAGAGAGAGAATTTTAATGGAAATAGATGAAATATTAAAGGAAAAGAAAATAAAGAATGAAAAACGACGAAAGAAAAGAAGTAAGTTGAATTATTGTGTAAAGATACTTAAAAAAAGAAATTAATAAGAGTTAAAAAAATAATAATAAAGTGAATGAATAATACAAAAGCAACAAATTGAAATGAGAAGGTAATGAAAGAAAGAACGGAATGCTTTGGTTTTTTTAAATGAAAAGAATGAAAAGAAAGAAAAGAATTTAATAAAAAGAGAAAGAAAAATAAATAAACAAATGAGAGGTGGAAAGAAAAAATAAAGAGATCGAAGAAAGAGAAAAAACGGAAAGATCGAAAAAAAAGAGGAAAAAGAAAGATTGAAAGAAGAAGAACGGAATTTATTAAAAAAGGAGAAATAAAGAAAAGGAAAGAAATAAGAGGTAAAAAGAAAGAAAAGAATAAAGAAATAAGAAAAGGAGGTGGTAGGAGGCAAGAAAGAAAATTTATAAAAAGGAGTTAAGACAAGAAAAAAAGATAGAAAGAAAGAAAAGAAGAAAAAAGAAAAGGAGAATGTCACTAATAATACAAAAAAGACGGGTTTTGAAATAAAGAATAAATTAAATTGTAAAGACCGAAAACAAAGCAATTTGTAATGCAGAAGAATGGCTAAAAAAAATGCCCAACAAAATCTTGAAAAGACTGATGCTGAGAATTAGGAAATAAAAGATGAGAAACAAAGGAAAATCTGAAACGTAAGATACAAGATCAAATGTTGAAGAAAAAGAAAACATCGAAAGGTAAGCCAAAAAATAGTTAAAATATGTAAAAGACAAACATTTCTTTAAAAATAAACAGAAAACCAAGACAACAACAACAAACAAACCAAAAAGAAAAAGAAACAAAAATATCAGAAGGAAAGGAAGTAAAAATAAATAAAAAATCGAACAGAAATAAATAAAATAAAAAAATAAAAAAATGAATCTAAAAAAACTCAGAACCCCAAAAGTAAATTATACACTTAAGTTGATTTGTGCCTAAAATGTGGTAATTTGCGTCAGGAGAGAAGTAAAAAAAAAAAGCTAGACAAGTTAAAAGGAAATGTATACACATATTTATATACATTGAACATAAAACGTCAAAAAGAAGAGAGTAATACACAAGGTGTGGGGAGTGGTTGTACAATTGCAAGTGAATAAAGGAAGAAAAAAAGAAAAGAAGGGGAGGGTTAGGGACAAGGGTAGCGGTTAACGGGAGAAATGAAATATGAATAATAGAAAAATGGGAAAACGTAGGAAAAATAATAAAGTTCACAGATATATCGTTTCTCTTTTCTTTAAATATAATAAATAAATATGAACAAAAAAAAGGCTAAACTTGTAGGCAGGAAATAGGAATATTCATTATGTATCAATAGCTGAGTGGCACGACAAACATGAGCCGTCGTATGTCTGTGGTGCTGGAGTCTTTCTACTGATTTATTGACAAGAGACTTCCTTATTTTATCTGTCAATTTTCCTTATCCATTTTATATTATTTCAGTTGAGATTTTTTGTCCTTTAGCGCGCGATAAGACAGAAACCCGTGATAAGTAGATATTGCGGCAAGCCGTCCCCATCTAAAGAAAAAAAGGAACCGAATCCGTGGGTCGGTGAGAGAGGTGTTATTGTTAAAAATTGACAAAACAAAATGAAGACTTCAAATAAGCAAAAAGGTGTTTTTCATATATATTTTATTTAATATATTCAAATTGCGTACTTATACTAAACCTGTTAGAGTAACTAGAATGAATTCCTAGCAGAAGAACACGAAACAAGGTACAAATACTAGAATATTAGCGAGTAAAGTCTTCCCCGCAGCTAACGTTTCTCCTGGGTTGTCACCCCTCGCAGAGCGGAGTGACTCAAGGCGGCAGTTTATACAGTTTTGAACGTTCGAGAGGAGTTTCCTTCTAGGCGGTTCCCAAAAAGAGCCTTCTGCCTTGCATATACTATATACCATGCCTGGAGGGAGAGCAGGTGATAATACTTTCCCGATACGCTAGTGTGTAGACCAGAATCGTACTGGATTGAACTCCGAGGTCGCGATCCCATTTCCTGCTACGAACTCTAGCGCATTAATTCCAATGTACAGGTTTTCATAAGAGTCTTGCAGTAGTCATTGCACGCGCACAGTGTGTAATGGTTATCAGCATGTGGATACGGCGAGACGAATTCAAAATCCTGGACATACCGCATGCAGTTTCCATGGCGCTTCCCCTGGGAAGTATAACAACTATTCTCCCTTCAGCTAGGGTAAATAATACGATAGAATGGAATGTTTTAACCTGTTGGTATGGCAACGCGGTTCGTAGAAGAAGTGTTCCCTGCAGTAGATTATGTCAACACCCCCTGTATTCCTGGGGGGCCCCTTCCATCCATAATCGACGGGGCGGACTTTCCATGAAATTACAGAAGCCCGCGAAATACGTAAGTCACGTGGGACCTGGTTGGCTCTCAGGTTCAGCTGGAACGTCAGGAGATCAGATGTTTCTAACCTATAGCTGAAGCTCACATGCGACACGCACTGAGGGTTGTGTTTAGTTAAGTAGAAAGTATTGTTAGCTTTAAGTAAATTTTAAAGGTTAATAAATTAATATGGTGTTTGGGCTTGATGAATGTCTTGGCAGACAAAGACTGTGACCTAGGGAAGAAATGAAGCTAAGGACAACCAACGCAGAAAGAGAACGTTAGAAAGGACGCTAGAAGAAACGTAAGATAACAAAGATTAGCAGCAAGAATAATAGAAGGTAAGAAAGGAAAAAGGGTATACAACAGAAGGAAAACTCTAAATTTAAACTGCAAAGTCCGTTAGAAAAGATTGACTTCCGTGTTGCAGTCTTGTGCAGAGGGGTTTAATAAATATATAATAAAGAATAAGCACAGAATTTTGTCGAAGCCGTAAAAGCAGCATTTAGACAAACCAAAAGGGGAAAAAATAAGACAACAAAATAGGAATAATCGATTCGGTTGGTTTTAACGGATGTTAATCGTGTGAACGCCGAATCAGAACTTTCTTGTCGTGAACTGATAGAACTGCGAAATAAGGTAGAATAACCTTTACTGTATCGGACAAATGCAGCTGTGAAAATTTTTAGCATTCTGTGGGCAAAGGTCAACTTCTCTTTTTTAGTAAACTGTGTTTACTAGAATGTAGCATACCCTATACTGCTTGAAGAAGTATTGGTAGAGAGAGTAAGTAATTTCCTTAAGCTATGTTTAAAGCGTATTTAGTGGTTCTAATTTTGGAACTACTTTTGGCGAATTGCCAATAAGAGTTTACCTAAGATCAACAATTGATAAGACTCGAGCGGGATTGGCGAAAATGACTTGCGCGATTTTCTTAGTTAGCTGCGGCTGTTGAGTTTTCTTAGCTGGACACTTTGGTGGTCTCTGGACGGAAGCCACACCCGTAATGAGGATTATTTAATGCCTAAAGGTTAGGGGGAATCGCGTTCTTGGTTACGTTCAGAATTTAGATTTTTGTCGCGTTTCTCATAATGTTTTTTGTTCACGCGGTCCTTAATAGAATACTTTTTCAATGGATCATTTAATCCATAGATGGGACCGCTAACACGTACTACCCACTCCGGATGCAACGTGGATCAAAGAAGAAATTGGCAATGAAAGGGTAGCATTAAAATACGCCCCGAGATCTCCAGAACTGTAGACTTGACCATCAGATGAACGTTTAGAAGTCATACCAGGGACTGTTTTTAGAAAGTTCTCACTTCTATGCATGGGGATCAGGGGGATACCCGTCATTTATTCTAAGCCCCGTCGACGGGGAAACGACAGGGTAAATAAAAAATCGAAGCCCCTTCCTTGGTGCATACTGCTTGTGGAAGCGGCCAATGTTTACAACTGGTAAAACAACCGGGAAGCAAAATGGCTCGCCAATCACTCAACTTTGATCAACGTGACCACAATCGTTGCCAAATTATAACAACGTTCAATAGATCCCTTCGACCAGTCTCCAAACGGACCAGTCGACCATAATTCTGAGCAGAATGACTCAAATAGAAGATTACCTAGATAATCACAATTCCCTCCACCAGTCTGTTAGGGTTCTCCAAGACTTTTCAGAGCTTTATATTGTAATGGCATTAATTTGGTTGTTTAATAAACGATTAAATAAACTGTTATAGATTCATTTATTGTGTTGTTGTGTGGCACTGCGCTTCCGTCTACCAAGCGACGATGGGCGTAGTGGTCCATGTTTTGTTTGAGTGAATTAAAGTACCTAGGGCTGATGTGTATGGAGGATGAGCCGTTGCTCAAACAGCAAACCCCGTCCCTAACATGCACTGCCGCTGTGATCGAACAGGAAATGTAAGAAGCAATGCAGTTTGACAGCGGTAGTGTGCAGGAATTGCTGGTACTACTGAATTCAGTGACTTGAGGTGACTCCAGCCCGGATTTTTGTTCGGGGTTACGTTCCCCTAATTACCTTGGCCATTGGGATGAATAAGCCGGAGATCAGCGGAAGGATTTTGAGGTGACCGACCAATGGCAATGAGCGCTCTTTCCTAACGTCCTCTGGGATTAATGCGAGTATAAAGTATCTATCACTATCTATCGATCTGATATACTAAACGATAAGTGTAAGGCAATAAATCTGTGGTAGATAGTAAATTCTGACAAATCTTGCTCAGCCACGTATTAATCTTCGTAGAACACGAGATATAACTTGTTTCATTCTCACTTGCGCTCTACTTTTCATTTCTTGCAATGATAGGAAACAGTTCAAACTAGGCCTGAAATCCCAAAACAAATAATGTAAGTTCAAGATCAAGCAAAATTGCTTATTTGTCGCTATCGCGAGCCATCACGGAACTTTGACCTAAGTCGAATCGACAGAAGATACCGGAAGAGGCCGGGGGCACACTCGGCCGAAACGTTGGTCGTACAAAGAGGACAATAGTCAAAATAATACAATTATCGCCACTAAAACCGAGGCAAAATCTATCTAATAACAATTTAACAATGCTTGAAATAAGTGCTTGTGGACCTTCAGGTTTAGAAGAAAATATTTAAGTTGAGCGACCCGATATCTATAACATATATAAAGGGCAGTTGATATAATATATATATCTGGGTATGATTCGAGGGAAATCAGATATCAGTTCGGACAGTATTTTTATAGAATATAGGGTGATAATGAATCTGCCATAGAAGCGTTAGAGTTTGTGCAAGATTTTAAAGTTTTGGTCTGAGAAAATCTGTTTCAAGCCATGTATGAAGTCTATCAAAGCAACTTGGTCGCATTATCATTAATCCGAGGTATCTAGAGCGTTCGTGCTGTGATAATGATATTAATTTATTCGTTTTTTTCGGTTTACTGTTGCATTGATAAAGACCGAGCATATGTGTCGAACAGATTTCTGTCAGCAAAAACTTTAATACCATCTTGTTGTTTTTTTTCCAAAACTTCTCACACACACACATATAGATAGTCCTATCCTTATAAATAATAATACTAATATCAATATCAAACTAACGACCTATTTTCGGTGGCGAAAATCAAAGATTTGAATTTATATTTGCGAGGTAATCGGTATAATTAAAAATATACATCGAATCGCATGACATTCGACTTCCTTGCGCCGTGGACGCACGGCGTTTCCCCTCTACCAGGCGGCGGAGTGCCGCTTCTAGCATAATAAAAGATCATTTGATGTTGTATTATCCAGAGAAAGCGACGAAAATACATTACGACTAGCAATATATTCATTAAATCCTGCTTCTTGCTTTTTGTGGAAAAATTATGAAGATTTAATTCATATTCAAAATATCTAAAAATTAAAATATACATAGAAATAGCATTGAAATTCTATGTTAAATGTCCCACACATTTTGTATTCTCAAAGAAGTAAACAAATCAATAGACCATGGGACCCCCGACTCTCTATCAGGCGTCGTTGTTAAGCGCTTCTAGTTAGTATAAAGTAAAGACCGAGGATTCTTAAACATTTTTTAACACTTCAGGGAAATAATTTTCTTGAAAGACTCATTTGCAAGCAGATAAAAAGGCAGTCTTCTCGAATGTAACGTACAGGCGCTCTGACTCACGAAAGAACCTCTGACTTTTGGGTAGACATGGTTCCCAACGCTGGTGTGTACGCCCTAAGTGGGGCAATTGAGCTCGAGATCTGGTCCTAAATATAGAAATTGCTATTATTCTGTTTTTGCTCTTTTTTTTCACTATAATTGTTTAAAAAAAGTACATCTGCTTGTACTAAATCATTTTCAGTCGAGGTTGTCCTGAAGTCTTTCAGACGTATGGTAATTTTGAGAAATTCTTCATTTCTATTCATACATATTTGAAAAGTAGAGAAAATTTCCTGAAATCCAAAAAAGGAAATCAGTTCAGTGTCTAGTAACATGAACCGGTGGCTAATTTGAAATCGGAATTGGGTTATGCGGATCTCGTGATTTTGGTTTTCTCGGGGAAACCTGGCAATTATTATATATATTTATATATATCAGAATTTTATTAGATATTTTCATTTTATTTAGATTATTTTCAATTCAATTTGGGATTTGGAGAAGCTGGCTCTTCTTTGAGGAGATTTTTAAAGATTTAATTATTGTTCATTGCTATGCATGGTTTAGGCAAGCTGATGTACTTATGTTAGAATTGACTGTTGTACTTTGTTGCACCTTTAACGGTCAAGACGATGCCTTATCAGTATAAAAACATACATTGTTGATTTATTTATTTACAGGCCAGACACTACAGTAATTCAAATTTAAATCTTAATCAACAAAACACAACCAAACAAAAACAAAAAAAGTCGGATAGAGAAAAGTTTTATAATCTAATTTCTGATCCCCATTCATTGTTGATATCTGCTTGAATGCCTTTCTATCCTCCTTCCACTCCTGAGTCTTTTTGCTCTCACAAAAGCCCATCAGAATAGAGATAAAGGTTCGGGCTGATAACAAAAACTGAAGAAAATATATTTTCTTTCTTTTCCCCAACATTTTTGTTTACTGATCAAAATCACAGGTAGACTATACATTTCAATAGAAAAAAATCATAAACACTCAAAAAAGTGAATGACAGTTGTTGTCGGTTCATGATATAAAGGTCGCGTTGAATATAAAGTCCTTATGTCCCCACAATCTAATCTGTGCTTTTAGAGAGGCCCGGGGTGTCATATGAAGAATATGGTCAGGACAATCACTATAGTGCTTGGGCTTGACATGACGCAGCTGATTGATCGAGAGGCCTCTCCGACCGGCCGTCTGAGCCTAAGTAGAGCCAAAGCGGAGTGTTGCTGTCATGGAAACTGCTCAGACTACTAAAAATTCCGTCCTTAAGATCACGTTCGCCACCCATGGCTAACAAGTGACCACGTTGGCGATTTTACCCCTTAGAGGTACGGTCGGCATATTTTGACAGTCCCAACCGTATTGGCTGAGGGAAAGTATCGGTGCTAAATTGTATCCTTATATTAGAGTTGTTAGATTAATAAGTAAACCATGATGACACCACCCTGCAGCTGTGAAACTGTCCGGGGACGTCGGAAAGTCCACATTTCATACCGATTTCCTATGTCCACTCTGGATACGGAATGGTAGTACCTGTTAGGTAAACATCTATGTTTATAGTAGAGCCTGTTTGTAATTGTTCATACAGATACGAATAATTGAAACCATGTAACTAGTAGCAAATTATTTGTTTAAAATTGTACTGTAAAGTGTAAAGAACGATAATTGGTCAAGTATTGGTGTTCATCAATCTATATAGGTTAATACTCGTGTGTCTTAAATTGGTACGACTGGTAAAAATAAACTACGCGTGCGTGGCAGATCATCTAGAGGTTGAATGCAAAATATGTAAATCCTAAATTTTTGTGTGGCGTGTTATTTGTGGGCCTGAATGGTTGTGAGTATGTATCCTATGCAGTTGGTGACGTCGTCGCTGGTCGGCAGATAGATTAGAGATTGGGATCGGGGCATCCGGTGTTTAGTTCACCGAGTGAAAAAGGCGTGAAGAGAAGGACATTGCCTAGACAGTTCGGGATGAATTAAGATTAGAAAGAAAAGATAAAGAGAGTGGAGTGAGTGTGCGGAAACATAATCGGCCATCTGTTTCTAAATCGACATAACTGAGGTGAAAAGTAGGAAAGAAAGAAAAAAGGAATAGTGAGAGAAGTTGTTAAATCAATATTATTTTTATTTTTACATATTGAAACTTTAGCAATAGCTTTAAAGTAAACAGATATAAAAAGTTGTAATATAGATTATTATACTTGTGGTAATAGTCCATAAGCTCCACTAGGACAAAATAAAATGATAACAAGGATATGTGGTAGTTAGGCCCTGAGGCAAGAGCAATCAGGAGCGAGATACAAACGATTGAATCAGGGATGATAATAAGAAGAGGATTATACATAGTTATTGAAAAGTATTCCTGAATAGGAAAATAATCGTTTGTGGTGATGAAGTGTGGAGAACGGGAATCTTTGAACTTCCTGAAAAAGAGGAAAGTAATAAGCACGAGCAATACTTGTGATGAAACAATGAGAAGATAATGCTTGGGTACAACCTGCCCCTAACTGTCCGTAGGACTAGACGCAACTCATGCGTGTTACCTACTGGCCAAGGCGAGGGTGAAGGAGGTCTTTGACTTTGCCGGCTTCACTTTTATAATA
>CM042148.1:116191139-116221139 GCA_023376005.1 Doryteuthis pealeii
CGTGACCATGGCTGAGCTACTCAGTTCTCAGCAATGCACAGTGCAAGCTTGATTGACATAGAACTATGACCCATAACTGTGCAATTACGCAGTCATCGTTGGTTTTACACATGTCAACTCTTGTGTGTACTTGTACCCGGACGTCAGTGCTTTTTATCAAGCAATTATATGGTTCAGGAAATAATGATAATCAATGGAAATCAGCCTTGCGTTCAAGTAATTATTCTAATACGAGAATTAATACAAGACAATTATACACTTTGAAATTATTATTGCCATGATAATGATATTTTATTGGCACACAAACCCGAGGCGGAGACAGATAGATTTTATTCCATTGCCTTTGCCAAGAGGATTAGCAGAACTGAGTCTACATACGATCCTCGTGCACGTATTTGAACCGGCTCTTCGAAATACATTCGTTAATAAGCAAACTGTTGCTTCTCTGGTGGTGGCTAAATGTAGGCAGATTGGGCTCATTAGTGATTTCGTAGCGGAATTCAGTATAGAAAATCTGATTTCAAAAAACATTGTACTTACAGTTGACTTTTGTTGCACGTCGCCGATGTTAGATGGATAATTAAGTAACAATTAACCAAGAGAGGATTATGGAAAAGTACCACTCATAAGTATTTTAAACTATTTATAATTTTTTATAGTGGCTGTTTAGGATTTTCAGCATTCTTAATATCTGTTTCTTGATGAAGTTAGCAATTAAATCTGTGTGTGAGTGGTCGGAGTTGATGATGCTATCCTTCTATTATATATGTCTTTTGTCGGCGGTCAGTGGAACGGCGGAGTTAAGCCATTTTTTCTGGGGAGGAGTAGGATGGATTGAGGTGTCTACTGATGAGTGGCTTGTCCAGAAGCCCATGAATATTAAAACCTGTGTCTTTCTTTCATGGGATGGTTAAAGAAAAGTCCTACTCTACAAGAGACAATGGGACTTTGGAAGAAGCGTTGAAGGTGAATACGTGAAGTATTCTGCCTGCCATTCCGTAGAGTTCCTGGGAAGATAGTTGATGCTATTATTGAGTGCTTGAGGAGGCCATGGAGGCGAATGCTGGTATCCCATATATACATTTTTGAATAAAAACTCCATGTTGATCGTGTGATCTTCCCATAGTCTCATTCTTTTGTAAAACTGATGATTCAGAATAAATAAGATTTTAAAAGTATGGATTACTGGGTTAGGCGAGTTTACAAGTTCAACATGTAGTTATTTAAATAGGGCGAATAACATATGTTGAACATCATAGAGATGGCGGATTTGTCTCGTTAAACTATGCGGCTATGTATCAACTAGTGCGCAGAGAGACAGCATTTGAGTGGAGAAGTCGGCGGATAGAGGAGGATGTAGCGTTTGCTAGGTTGTGAGTGTTGTATGATAGTAGTGTAGGGTCATGATTTCAATATGGTCGTTGATAATGAGTTGTATGGCGTGGATATGACGAGTCGTAGTCTAGGAGGGTTCGATCCTTGAACGTGATAGAAATGGATTCAAAATATCCTATGTATAGGTGTTTGTGTGATTCATTTGTGAGTGATAGCTTTGTTGACATAACAATATATTGCAGGTCTCCCCTTCGTCCTGATGGACGGAACAAGTTCACGTGACATTACTCGCTATGAGAAAAAGTAGCAACTAGTCGTGGTGCGTTACTCCTTATATAGCTAACGTACGGACTAGTTGCAGGGACTTCCGACTCATATAACCAGCAATAGGAGATTTCGCCGACTTGGTTGGGAATTTGTATTGTGTATCTAAATCTGTGATGCTAGAAGTCTGCAATTGGTGCTATGAACTCTGCATTTACTTTATCCGTAGGTTTCACCGTGACTAAGAGGTTTTTGTAGCACAAGTAGAAAAGGAATATACATGTAGAATTTCGTTGGATCCAAAACAAGTAGTTGATTGGTTGTGTTTACGGCATGTCACACATTGAGTCATTTTTGCCGAATACGTTTTTGTGTTATTCCATTCTTAATGGGTACTCAGTTTTTTCTAAAACACATTTGTGTCTATTTAACCCATAGAATGAGACTCTTCCAGGTATTACTACTCCGGGTTAGAGTGGACCTGGCGCAATGGTGATGAAGGGGTTGCTTCCATATTTTCCAGATCTCCAGACTGGAACTTCACCATCATTTCCAGGAAATAGAAGACTCAGTCTCGCCTTCTGGCGCATATATGATAAAAGGGTTGGGCTTGTACATAAGGCAATAGGTTAGACAATCATATAGGCGCTAGGCTTGACCAACAGTAGTTTCTTGGTGAAGTACGCAAGCTTTTTGCCATTCACCTGAAATAGTACGTGTGCGAAGGTCCGAGAGAGAGAGAGAGTCGATGTTGGATAGTGAGAACGCATGAGATCGACAGAGACTACAACGTAGCTCAGCGGTACAAAGAACTAGCACTGAGTGATAACGAAGACACTTAGAGAAGTAGATGAGAGACAAGAGTAACGATACTTATAGTGTGAATTGCAGGGCTTTAGTCTTCGAGGGTGGCCGGCTGATAGGTAGCCAGATCTACCGTACTTCTGTGTCAAGCAGACACTATGAAGATGGCCAACGCAGTAGAAAGCTTCAAAAGTGGTGCTGCACCAGAATCATTTTAGGCATACCCAGGGCAATCGCAGTCTTTTGTGGGGCCTTAATCCTCTTCAGGGGATGCAGTCAACGTCATTCTAAACCCACTGACAGGGTACGAATGGTAAAACTATAGATTGAAAAGTAGATTTAAGCAGTCTATTAGTTTCCGTCTTCCTATTTCCCTCTTCTAGTTTACCTACTGAGATTGACCGCTGGTTACAAACAGGATGTCAAACTCTTATCAGAGTCGAGCAGTCTTCCTCTGACCGATGTTGTCAGATCTGTGTATTCTTCGTTCTTGCAACGGGTCTATTATTAACAGCAAAGTGGTTGCGTCTCTGACCCTGTGTACATCGTCTCCCAATATAATCTTACTCGTCATTTGACTTCCTGCTTTTACTTAAATGTCATTTCTCCTGGTCCTCCTCCAAAGATTCCTGCACCCATATGTATCCTAGACGAAACGTCGGTCTTCTTCTGATGACTTATAATCTCACTTGTGTCCATCAACACTTCGGTGCGAAGGCGCGACGAGTGGTGGCCTAGTAGTGCCGGTGCTCTCCTGCTCAGTTCCTTACCACGAATAGTTAGCTTCTCCATCTCTTTCACTGAATGTAGCCTCACTCAGTGAACGGTCTATGTGTTTTGGATCTCTGTTGGAGGGATCACCGCTTGATTGCATCACTGTCATTCCCATGACATCTTGTTCGTACATCAATGCATACTATATCCAGTTCTCTGACAGCAAAGCTACAAACGGTTGCTCAACCGTCCTAGAGAAGCCAAACAGATATGAAGCAGCCTAGAGGCGGAGCATTAATACATGTACAGCTTGCGTGGTTGCAAGTAGACTAGCGAGATCTCTAATTATAAACGACTCTGTACGCCCCGCGCCTCCGCATCGACTAGAACACTGTGTCACGGTCGCAGCAGTCTTTGCATTGTACTGATAATACTCATGAGCATAATCAGATTGTATGTCTTGTATTAACCTAAAGAATCCTAACATTAATTATGTTACAATAGTATTTACCCTATCCCCTCTGTACGATGGGCAGGATGTGATGCAAGTCTATTGTGAATCGAGGTTGTAACAGTTTGAATTCAGAGTCCTTCTAGACAGATTGACATACTAAGTTAAAGAAAGTCTTGTCTACCGACCTAGCTGATAAGAGAGATGGATCACTACCATCCCATGATATCGGCTTTGAAATGCAATCTCTCGTCCAGGATTTGACTCGTGTCGCCGAGTCCATTTCCTAACAACGTATTTTATATCATTTTGCAAACGCTGATAAGTTACAATATAAGGTATAAAAAGAACTAGACAATCCATAAACCGATGGAGCCGTTTATTATTGCGCATTTTCCTTTGTGCGATTATTATCATCTGGCTTTCGTCTACTGAGAATCCGTACTGTCGCGGGGTGTAATGGTGCGGAAATTCGTGCAAAGGGTAAAAGATCCTTCGTCTTTAAAAAAAAAAAAAGAAAAAAAAGTGTACCTGGTATGATACTAATACTGTATCTGATGGCGATTATCACTTCGGTAGTTGGAGTACTCTCTTTCATTGTGCCCTTATTCCAGGTCCGGCATTGGTACGAGTTATAGTACTGTTAGGAGACCCATCTATGGTCAAGCTCGGATCTATAGTTAAGAGATGATAGTGAATATTGTTAACCAATCCCGTACGAGCAGGATGGGACACAGGATCTATTTGAACGGAGTTTAACATATAAAATTAGGAGCTTTCTTTTTTCCTAAAAGACAGATTTCTAATCCCAAGTCAAACACCTGTCTTGCCCTAATTGCTATTTTACCCATAGCTGAGAGAAGAAATAGTTGGCAACCGCATACCTTTCTTCTAATATGTATTAGCGCTATGTGACGATGCTGACGCCATCGTCCAGTAGTGAAGCTCGTGCGGCCCTGTCCTTGGTTTCGAGAGAGAGAGAGAGAGCTTATTAGTGATGATAGGAGCGCTTGAAACCCATACAACTATGTGCATATTATTAGATTAGAAACGATTACGCTTGATAAACTGTGTGTCAACAAAATCTAAAATGAACAGCTACATCAAAATTAAGATATAATGTACAATGAACGCTGTTTTCCTCACTTATTGGTATAAAGTAATCCGAGGCGAGTTGGTATGCCGTTGCAAATTGAGCTGCAGGAACTGTCTGATTCTGTACAAAGAATTGTGTAAAGTAAGAAACAAAGTGGTGGAGTGGCTTATTGTCGGTATCAAACCGACATAAGGGATCTATCCCTTTTCGCTATGCGCTATAACAGGAGGGTTGTTTTTGCTGAGCATGGGCACCAATCTACCATCAGTTTCCCTACTTTACCAAGGATCGACTCTTACTGATTTCCTGTTAAAAACTGGTACAGTAGTGTTAAGCATTACAAATTCTGATTTTTTGCTTGGGGTATAAAATAATATTTCAATGTATTCTTTGGGTTTCTTTTGATATGAAGTCGTCGCTCTGTATCCGTGGGGCCTGGAAAATTTACGAGGGAATAGCAAAAATCCGCAAATATTCTTCCCCCTAAATAAAATGGCGTAATTTTGCATATGAACACGTAAATCTCTTCATACTCTTAACATGTCTCTGAATTGCTCATAACAATGCCAAGTTTTACGTAAATAGTTATCTGGGGCGCAGGGAAACGAATTTTGGGCGGGAAAAACCCCTCGACACCCGAGAAAAAGAGGGTGGAGATGCGTGGTGTAATGGTTAGTTGAGTCGTAAGAAATGGACCCGTGCGACCCGAGTTCAACCTCCTGAATGATCATGTGACGATGGAAAGTATGATCCACTACTTCCAACCGAGCGCATGCTAAATAGTAGAGCAGAACTGGCTTTTAAACCTTGTTACGCTGAAAATCCAGATTGTATTGAGGAAGTAAACTTGAAATCAATACATATCAGGGACACACACTCACCGGGTCTGGTTGGATGTCATATACTAGAAATAGTAGTATAAATCTAGTATTCTTAAATATAAGAGAGTACTATTTCAAAAAATAATAAATAATTAGAATAAACGAGATACTAAAGAAACTGAAACATTAATTTATCAAACGAATTTTAATTGTCCAAAATCTTTATTTAAGCCAATATAAGATGGGGTGTAGTAAATGCCGAAGTCAAATACAATTATTCTTACATCAAAGTGATTCTAGCAAAGCATATTATTGATGCTTGAAGTATTGCTGAAGTCTAACAGTTCCCGTGTAGACCACTCTAGTACCAGAACTAATGATTAATATCCTAGAAAACGTAAGATTACCAATAAAAGAGCACATCTAAAATGAATTGAGTAGCAAGTAAGAAGAGCAACGGACAATATTGCAGAAGCATTAGAATACCATATCCTGAGAGAGGAGATAGGACATCACCCTACAAGCTAACTTGGTAGATACGGTTCGTGATCAAAGAATTGTACATATCGAGTGCTAGTTAGAGTTCTGTAGTGAGAGTGGCAGTACAGTGCATGTGCATTAACCAATATTTACTAACACAAAGGATGACTACATTGAGAGATACGCTCGAGAAATGGTGAATAAACCAGAGTTATGCTAAGACCAAACATGTGTAATGATTAAAATACACACAACTAAAGTTTAATAAATGAGCTTATTTTACCAGGCAGGGGTATTTGGTTTCTTAAGACGACGTTAGTTCATATCTCATTCGTTGCTATACTACCAGGTCCACATCTAACCCAAGTGGTATACCTTTAGGGAACGCCCGAACCAACGAAATTCTATCTGTTCGGTTAAAAGCATAGAATAGATGAAAAATTGAGCTATGAGAGAGAAGTATATTTTATAACAGAAAGAAAATCTCGTCTAACTGTCAACATAGAAAACTAAAAACAAAAGCTAAGTTTGAACAAGGTGTGAGCTATCTAGAGGCAATAGAGTATATCCAACTCAACGTATGATCTATGATAATGTTCACGAAACCACAGACACCTAAAACTTACGCATCAATGACAAATATTAGTAAGATGAGGAGTGAAGAGATTTTATGTATTATAGCCAATTTTAAATAAGATACGTGTTAGGCAAGCATAATCATCATTATCATTAAATAGATAATAATTATGTTTGAGTAATCCAATGCTATGGAAACATTTGCGAACGTCGAGTACGAATAGATTTTACCATAATCTAAAAGAATAGTTACTAGACATGAAGGCTAGTGAGATTGTGCTGCAAATAATTATGGGAGATTAATCATTGAGATTTATCATTAGTTCTGGCTGATTGAAACTATCACATTGTCGTCGCTAGATTACACTTGTGTGGTCTCAGAGTATCGGACAACACCTCGTAATATCAACATAATTAGACTCGTATGCAGGATATAAAGATAATCGCAGTGATATTATGGTGAGTATAACGCTAGTACACTATGATAACATTGAAGATGCAGAGACTATCTCACAGAACCATAGTTGGGATGATATCGTTCACGAGTATCGCATCATCTTAATAATAACAATAGGAATAACTTTTTTAAAGTGATCTATTAATCTAGAATGGACCCAACGTAACTAGACCATACTCCGATCAACGTGACGATATTTATATGCTTACTCACAACAGCAAAATGAAGTAATTCTGATAACATGTATAAATAAAGATCATCACATCTAGATTCAACACAACGTAACTGACCATACGAGACATGAACTCTTAGTACGTATTACCACTCGGCACTGTCTTTAGAAGTTCATCTCTCATTCTCTATGGAATCATGCGGCGTCGATCAACACATACTGTATCTCTACACCCTCGTTACCGGCACACGCACATAAGAAAGGAGAGGATTAGATAAAAAAATGAGTATGCTCACCCATTGACCTTTGGTCCTAATAACAGCTAATATAATGAAAAGTTGCATCCAATTTGGTCATCTACAAAAGAAAAACTGACCAGCAAAAGCACAGAATAGGTAAGATCTCAGATAATCTTACAAACCTCGATACTATTCGCTACGACGCTGATTGCTACCAACAGAGGCTGCGCAAAACTATAAAGGCTGGAAGTCGGGACGAAATATAGGATCAAATATATTCCGAATAAACAAATTCATATTTACAAATAAAAAACATGTAACATTCTTTTTTTTATTTATTCCAGATCATTTTGATAATACGTTTGGCATTAAGCGACGCAAGAAGCCACATTTCGAAAAATATATAGCCTTTGTAAATATGTCTTCGAACATCACACACCACACCCACATAAGTATGAACGAATCAAAGACTGAGCAACAAGATCTCTGAGTTTGACAATTTCATTGCATTAGAGGCACCATTCCTAAGACAGAGAATCTGGAACGTCTTCATTTTTCAAACTCTGCAGAGGACGTTTTATATTGGTTATGCGAATCATAAATCGGTAGATATATATATATAGAACAATGCAAGAAATTAAAACTGGTAAAAGAAACATTTTGATTAATGTGTTTGCACACACACACATAGAACTCTCTGAAAACAAATCATATTATATGACAGTAAAATTACAAACATCCGTCTAGCCAGAGAGAACGGAGGGAAGTTATCACATCAAGGCTTTGGTCATTGATATTATTAGCACGCCATGTGAATTAAAGGTACTAGGCGTATAGTGTATTGAGAGAATTTCAGCTTAATGAATACGTCACCGAAACCAAACACATATCAATTCAGTCTTATCTATGATAGATCACGCCAAATAGTTTCACAGTATATAGAAAATCGAGGAATAAGAAATGAAACACAATGCATTCTCGAGCGACTGGTACTTGTCTAGGAATTGCTCCGGAATTAAGACAAAGAGCACATAAACGACATGAACTAGGAGACAACGCTAGGTATCGATAGGAATTCTTGCTACGGGAGGGTATGGACTACGCACTCACTAACTACCTTACCTGTGCTGAGATAAGCGGTAACAGCGGATGTTGGTACCGAGTTTAGCCGATCAGTACACAATTAGCCATATTAACTCACCTAAAGCAAAATGGCGACTAGTCAGAGAATACATCTCCTATCTTTTTCTGGGTAACTAAGACATTTGCTAAAGATTAATATCTGATATAACTAAAATGGTTTTCTCTTGTGCAGATTCAATGATGTGACGAAGTGACATCTCTAGTGACAACGAACTATAAAGAAACATTCCTTATCGTCTCATTTAGATTTGCACACTCACAAACGAGATAGCTCCAGAGGATGGCAATTATTCATATTTCGTTGGCAATAATTATAGTCGACAAGTAACTAAGTTAGTGTGCTCTATCTCACTCCATATACCAAAATAAGATGACAGTGAAACTATTCAGAAAAAATGAAAACACTATCAACCGTCACGCTTTTCTGAGAGCTAGAATAACTTTTCATTTATTCAAATGAGAAACACAAGAGAACGTCAAACAGCAATAAAAATCCTCGTATTAATATAACAAAAGTAGTAGAGAAATCATTAAGTACAGATATGACAAATCTGTACTCTATCTTAGAGTATACGTCAAAGAGGGAGCGACATGGAACACTCTGAACTAACAAAGGTTCCGATCGCGCACAAGATAACTAACCTGTGTCGCAACGTATCTGAGAGGCAGCCAGTGCGGCGCGACACGTAGTAGCTTATAGTTAGCATACCAATTAAAGATGAGAGATGTTAAACCAAATAAACAAAATAATCAAGCCTCAATAAAAAACTCAAAAAGAAGAAGGTACACAATATTATCAAATAGAAAAGTGCATACCGATATGTAAAGAACTTTAAAATAGAGGGAGCTGAGAGACTTCATAACATGAGAAATGAGAAATAACTAATAGCAAATTGCAGCGTGGTGAGATATATACAAACGAGATAAAGAAGAGGCTATGATCAGTCGGGAGACGCCTATACAAGTGTCAGGTCATAGCAGCCAGTCCGCGAGGATCGAGAATACTCACCTTTTCAATTAAAAAGACATAATCGATTAACGACAACGTAACGCATATATAAATAGGAGATATAGTATATTTTGCGTCTAGGATTAGTGAACAGCGCACAAATCATTGAACTCTTACAAGAAACCATGTAGAAAATTGTAGAAAAGCTCCATACACTATAAACTGTGAGCACAGATCCCAGTGCTACTCAGTACGCTGAGTTGGGCGAGGGCCGGTATCGAAACTGAGGAACCTTGTGGCTTTTTAGCCACGCTCTATTAGTTTAATTGTAATAATTATAAGTTCTTTTAAATGACAATGACTAAGAGGAAGCAGATGAATAAAAAATTATCTGTTTTGCATAACCATAAAGGTCTTATTAAAAATATCAACAATTGTAACTCCACTGAAAAACCGTAATAAAATATCCATTAGCACCACGTATGCAATGCTTATCATACTCTCTAAATTCTAAAAGGAATTGTTGATTAGTTAACTTAAAAGTTAAAGTATTAGAAAAAAAGATACATGACATGGCATTTAAAAGAAAATTGCGAAATAGTTTTATTATAAAATCATTTCAATTATTAATTTAGATATAAAATTGAAATTATATCAAATCTACATCTAGGTAATAATGTTCATATCTTACGATTGGACGAGGCTACACAATTCATTAAGGGACTCTCTTTTCGGATACATGTCCTGTAGTGTTAAGAGCTTGGTTGACCCCTCTTCCCGATTGAGGAGACAACGGTCAGCAAACAACATAGGCAATAGTCTGTTTTTTTCGTAAAAGTGACCCTGCTTCCCACCGTCAGTTTCTTTCTGGTAAACACAAACATTTTTTTCGATAATGTGTGTGAATTTTGCTGGCCTGAAGACTAAAGACTTTTTTTTTTCAATGTTGGAATTTGTCATGTTTTTGCAAAATCTATTTTGCTTCTACGATTCGTAGATTGAGTGTAGCGGAAATAAGTGTACTGTATCTGTACCAAGGTGTAAAGAGAACCCGGTTGTGTCTTGCTCCTCGGATCGAACTCGCGTCCTTCGAATGCCAAACAACACGATTTATGAGTGATACGGACCCGTGGCTTGATTCAGGTGCCTGGATGCACGAAAAGTTAGATCAATAAATGGACAGACCAGAATCGAGTCGGGGAAAGTCTCCAGAAGGATGTTTATTTCAAGAGTCAAAGAAAGAAGTGATGTTTTCGTTGGGTTTTGGTTAACAATATTCTGCTTCGCAACTGGTGGACTGACCCCCTCCTCGATAAACTACAATCTAATCCAGAAAGAAATATTTGATTGGTCGATTGGTTAACGGCATAGCAACCCTTGTTGTCAGTCTTTTTCCGTAGTATTATATGATTTCAAATAACAAATGATAAACATTTGTAAACAATTATATTTTGTAGAGATTATTCTTACCGCAATGGTTCTATTTGGTGCTAGAGAACATGAAAGGTAACTACCTTCCGTTTTCACCAAGAGGTGCTAGGTGGCGTAGCGAGCTTCATTATAAAAGTGGAAGCGGCAAAGTCAAAGACCTCCTTCACCCTCCGGCCTTGGCAGTGGTAACACGCATGAGTTGCGTCTAGTCTCTACGGACAGAGGGGCAGGTTGTACCCAAGCATTATCTTCTCATATGTCATACAAGTATATGCTCGTCTTTACTTTCCTCTTTTATCAGAAGTCTCAAGACTTTCTCTACTAAAAGATTATTTTCCTATTAGGATACTTTTCATAACTATGTATAATCTCTTCCTTTTATCTCCTGTTATGTTTGTATTCTCTTCTGTTAAGTTTGCTCAGGCAATAAAATATCCTTGTTATCATTTATTTTGTCCTAGCTGGAGCTATGGATATACCACAGTATAATAATCTAATTATTACAACTTTTGATATGTTTACTTAAAAGCTATTGCTAAATAGTTCAATATGTAAAAAGTAAAATAATCTTGATTTAACAACTTTCTCTCACTATTCCTTTTTTCTTTCTTTCCTACTTTTCACCTTTTCATTATGTTCGATAGAAACAGATGTGCGATATCGTTTCCGCACACTCACTCACTCTCTTTCTTTCTTTCTATTTTTCCGTGTTGCATGTCCTTTTCTTGCCTTTTTTTCCTTGTGATAAAAACGGAATGGTCCATTATTTTGCCGAGGAGACGTAACTGATAAGAAATAAAAATTCGGCAGATAAGCAACACCAGATAATTAGGATTTACATATTTGCATTTCAACTTAGAAGATTTGGACGGTCTTATTTTTAACCAGCCGTACAATTAAGGAACACGAGTATTAATATATAGATGATGAAACAATACTTGACCAATTATCGTTCTTCTACACCTTTAAGTAACAATTATTTAAACAAATAATTTGTACATAGTTACATGGTTTCAATTATTCGTATCTAGTATGAACAATTAACAAACAGGTCTATATAACACATAGATGTTACCCTAACAGGTACTACCATTCCGTATCAGAGTGGACATAGGAGTAATGGTAATGAAATGTGGACTCCCGACTCCCCGACAGTTTCACAGCTGCAGTGTGGTGTCATCATGGTTACATTATAATCTAATGACTCTACATATAAGGATACAATTTCGCACGATACTCCCTCAGCCAATATCGGTTGGGACTGTCAAATATGCCGACCGTACCTCTGAAGGGGTAAAATCGCCCCAACGTGGTCACTTGTTAGCCATGGGTGGCGACACGTGATCCTTAAGGACGGAATTTTAGTAGCTGAGCAGTCCATGACAGGCAACACTCCGCTTTGGCTCTTACTTAGGCTAGACGACCGGTCGGAGAGGCCTCCTCCGATCAATCAGCTGGTCATGTCAAGCCAAGCACTATATGATTGTCCTGACCATATTCTTCATATGACAACCCCGGCCTCTCTAAAAGCACAGATTTAGATTGGGGGACATAAAGGACTTTATATTCAAACTTGCGACCTTTTATTATTTTCTTATTTCAAAAACGATCAAATTTCTTTTAAACTGTCATTTCAACTTTTTTGAGTGTTTATGATTTTTTTTTCTCTTATTTTAGAAATGTAAATAGTATATACTTTGATTTTGATCAGTAAACAAAAAGTTTGAGAAAAGAAGAAAATATATTTTCTTCAGTTTTTGTTATCAGCCTCGAATCATTATTATTCTCTATTCTGATGCTTTTGTGAAGAGCAAAAAGACTCAGGAGTGGAAAGAGGTGATTCAGAAAAATTGGCATTCAAGCAGATTATCAACAATGGAATGATCAGAAAATAGATTATAAAACTTTTCTTATCCGACTATTTTTTTGTTTTGTTTTGTTTTGTTTTGTGATTAAGATTTAAGATTGAAATACTGTAGATGTCTGGCTGTAAAATAAAATAAAATAACAATTGTATGTTTTTATACTGATAAGTGCACTCGTCTTGACCTTTGTTTTTTTTAAAGGTGCAACAAAGTACAAAGTCAATCTAACAAAGTACATACAGCATGCCTAAACATGCATAGCAATGAAAATAATTAAATTCTTAAAATCATCCTCAAAGAAGAGCCAGCTTCTCCAAATCCCAAATTGAATTGAAATATCTAAATAAAATTGAAATATCTAATAAAAATATATATATATATATATATATATATAATTGCCCAGGTTTCCCCGAGAAAAATCCATCATAATTTCACTATATCCTGCATTTAGACCCAATTTCCGATTTTCAAATTGCCACAGTTTCTGTTCTAGACACTGAACTGATTTCCTTTTTGAGGATTCAGAAATTTTCTCTACTTTTCAAATATGTATGAATTATTTGATAATTTTGATAGAAATTTTCATCAAAATTACCACTTACTGTGAAAGATCTTCAGGACAACTCCGACTGAAAATGATTAGTACAAGCAGATGTACATTTTTTTAAAAATTAAGAAAATGAAATAAGCAAAAAACAGAAATAATAGACAATTTCTATATTTAGACCTAGATCTCGTTAGTCTCAATTGCCCCACTCTAGGGCGTACACCCAACGTTGGGAACCACTGGTCTAACCCAACAAGTCAGAGGTCTATTTTCATGGAATCTGAGAGCCCTTGTACTTACATTCATGAAAACTGCACCTTTTATTATCTGCTTGCAAATGAGTCTTTCAAGAAAATTATTTTCACTGAAGTTTTTAAAAAATGTTTAAGAATCCTCGTCTTTACTTTATTTACTAACTAGAAGCGGCTACACAACGACGCCTGAGTAGAGAGTCGGGGGTACCCTGGTCTATTGATTTGTTTACTTTTGAGATTTACAAATGGTGGACATTTTAAAGTAGAATTTCAATGCTATTTCTATGTATATTTTAATTTTTAGATAATTTTGAATATGAATTAAATCTTCATAATTTTTCCACAAAAAGCAAGAACAATTGCTATTTAATGAATATATATTGACTTAGTCGTTAATTGTTTTATTTTCGTCGTTTCATCTGGACATACATACACATCAACTGATCTTTATATATGTACTAGAAGCGGCTACTCAGCATCGCCTGTGTAGAGGGGGAAAACCCTGGCGTATTGATTTGTAAGTAGAATGTCAATGCTATTTCGATGTATATTTTAATTTATAGATACCTTCGAATATAAATCAATCTTCATAATTTTCCACAAAATAGGAATCGTTGATATTTGATATATATATATATATATATATATATATATATATATATATATATATATATATATGTGTGTGTGTGTGTAGAAAGTTTTGTAGAAAAAAACAACAAGATGTTTAAAGTTTTGCTGACAGAAATCTGTTTCGACCATATGCGGTCTTTATCAATGCAACATTGTAAACGGAAAAACGAAATAAATATATCATTAATCACGAGGCACAGAACGCTCTAGATATGCCTCGTGATTAATGATATATTTATTTCGTTTTTCCGTTTACAATGTTGCTTTGATAAAGACCTCATATGGTTGAAACAGATTTCTCTCAGCAAAACTTTAAACATCTTGTTTTTTCTACAATACTTTCTACACATTTCTATTGTCAGATTCATATCCATTTTACCTTTCATATATATATATATATATATATATTTACTTTGTCGTTAACTGATTTATTTTCGTGATTTCCCTCGGACATACAGATATATATATATATCAACTGCCCTTTATATATGTATAGATATCAGGGTCGCTCAATTAATATATTTTCTCTACATATACCTTTGACAGGTCACAAGCACTTAATTTTCAAAGCATGTTAATTGTGTATTAGATAGATTTTGCTTCTCTGAGTTTTTTTAGTTGAGGCTTGATAATTTGTATTATTTGGACTATTGTCCTCATCTTTATTGTTATCAGTACAACGTTTCGGCCGATGTGCCCTCCGGCCTTCTTCGGGTATTTCTTGTCGGATTCGGGAACCTTTTTAGGTTCAAAGTTCCGTGATGGCTCCCGATTACGACAAATAATACATATTTTGCTTATCTTGAAACTTACATATTTGTGGGATTTCACGCCTAGTTGAACTGTTTCTTATCATTGCAAGAAATGAAAGTTTTAGGCAGCAAGGAGAGAATGAAACAAGTTATATCTCGATGTTCACGAAAATTAATATGGGTGAGCAAGATTTGTCAGAATTTACTTCTACCACAGATTTATTGCCTTACCACTATCGTGTTAGTATATCAGTATAGTAGTAGGATAGGGATACTTACTACTCGCATAAATCCCCAGAGGAGTTAGAAAGGGCTCATTTGCCTTGGTCGGTCACCCAAAACTCCGCTGTCTACCGGCTTATCTCATCCAAGGAAAGGTTAGGGGAGTAAACCCCGAAAAAAAATCCGGAGCTGGAGTCCCTAAGTCCACTGAATTCCAGTGCTACCAGCAATTCCTGCCACACTACCGCTGTCAAACTGCATTGGCTTCTTACATTTCCTTTCGATCACAGCGGCAGTGTAGGGAGAGGGTTTGCTGTTTGAGCAACAGCTCATCCTCCATACCATACAGCCCTAGGTACTTAATTCCACTCAAAAAAAAATGGACACTACGCCATCGTCGCTCGTAGACGGAAGGATGCCAACAACAACAAATAAATGAATTATAACAGTTTAATTCTAATAGTTTATTAAACAACAAAATAATGAGTAACAATATAAACGTCTGAAAAGTTTGAGAGACCTAACAGACTGGTGGAGGGGGAAATTGATGATATCTGGTATCTTCTATTTGAGTCATTCCTCTCAGATAATTTATGGTCGACTGGTCGTGGAACTGGTCCGAAGGGATCTATTGAACGTGCTTATAGTTGGCACGATTGTGGTCACGTGATCAAAGTTTGAGATGATCGAGCCATTTTGCTTGCGGTGTTTACAGTGTAAACATGGCCGCTCCACAAGCAGTATGCACCAAGGAAGGGGCTCGATTTTTTATTTACCCTTCGTTCCCGTCGACGGGGCTTAGAATACATTGACTGTATCCCCCTTCCCCATGCATAGAAGTGAGAACTTCTAAAAAAACAGTGCCCTGGGTATGACTCTAAACTTCATCTGATGGTCAGTCTACAGTTCTGGAGATCTGGGGCGTATTAAGTACCCGTTTCATTGCCATTTCTCCTTGATCCACGTTGATCCGGAGTGGTAGTACGTGTTAGGGTCCCATCTATGGATTAAATAGATCCATTTAAAAAGTATTCCTATTATATAGGACCGCGTGAACAAAAAACAATTATTGAGAAACGACAAAAAATGTAAATATGAACGTACAATAAACGCGATTCCCTAACCTTTAGGCATTAAATAATCCTATACGGGTTGTGGCTTCCTCCAGAGACCACCAAAGTGTCAGCTAAGAACTCAACAGCCGCAGCTAACTAAGAAAATCGCAAATTCATTTTCGCCAATCCCGCTCGTGTCTTATACAATTGTTGACTGGTAACTCTTATGGCAATTTCGCCAAAGTAGTTCCCATAAATTAGAATACCACTAATAGTTTAAAATAGCTTAAGGAAAATTACTACTCTACTCTACAATACTTTTCAAGGCAGTATAGGTATGCTACATTCTTAGTAAACAAGTTACTAAAAAAAGAGAAGTTGAACCTTTGCCCACAGAATGCTAACAAATTTTCACAGCTGCATTTGTCAGAATACAGTAAAGGTTATTCTACCTAATTTCGGCAGTTCATCAGTTCACGACAAGAAAGTTCTGATCTCGGCGTTCACACGAGTTAACATGCCGTTAAAACCAACCGATCGAATTCCTTTTTGTGTCTTTTTTTTCCCCTTTGGGTTGCTAACATGCTGCTTTTACGGCTTCGACAAAAATCTGTGACTTATCTTTACTTATATATTTATTAACCCCTCTGCACAAGATGCAACACGAAGTCAATCTTTTAAACGGACTTTGACAAGTTTAAATTTAGAGTTTTCCTTCTGTTGTATAGATCTTACGTTCTTCTAATTCATTTCTTCTAGAGAAGGTGCGTGTGCAGTGAGCTTCAGCTAGATCTCCCTGACGTCCAAGCTGAAACTGAGAGCCAACCAGGTCCACGTGACTTCACGTATTTCGCGGGCTTTCTGTAATATTCCATGGAAAGTCCATATGAAAAGTACAGGGGTTGACAATAATCTATGCATAGGTTGTGTAACCTTCTTCTAGACCGGTTGCCATACCAAGGTTAAACATCCCAGTCTATCGTACTATTTACCCATAGCTGAAGGGAGAATAGTTGGATTCATACCTTTCCCAGGGGTATTAGCGCTATGGGAAATGCATGCGGTATCGTCCAGGATTTGAATTCGTCTCGCCGTATCCATTTCACATGATGATAACCATTACACACTGTGCGCTTCTTTAATCTTTACTTAGCTACAAGACACTTTATGAAAACGTGTGGTATAATGGCTAGAGTCGTAGGAAATGGACTCGTCGACCCGAGTTCAAATCCCAGACGATGCTGTCTACATTTCACATTGCGCTAATACCCTTGGGAAAGGTATGTATCCACCTGCTCTCCCTCCAGCTATGGGTATATAGTATATAGCAAGGCAGAATGGGCTCTTTCTTGGGTAACCAGCCTAGAAGGAAAACTCTGAATTCAAACCTGTTAAACTCCGCCTTGAGTCACATCCTGCTCGTGCGGAGGGGTTGGACAACCCAAGGTAGAATCGTTTAGCTGGCGGGAAAGGGCACATTATCTCGCTAATATTTCTATTTGTACCTTGTTTCGTAGGGTGGGTTTTCTGCTAGGAATTTCAATTCTAGTTACCTAACAGGTTTTTATATTCATAATGTAAACGCATTTGTATATATATATATATATATAAAATTTACTTAACCCTTTTTTTGCTATTTGGAAAGTCTTCATTTTTTTTGTTTGTCAATTTTTAACAATAACACCCTTCTCCTACCGACCCACAGTGTCGGTTCCTTTTTTTTTCTTAGTGGGGACGGGGCTTTGCCTGCAATATCCACTTTATCACGGGTTTCTGTCTTATCCTGCCCTGCTAAAAAAGGACAAAATCTCAACTGAAAATAATATAAAATGGAAAGGAAAATTGACAGATAAAATAAGGAAGTCTCTTGTCAATAAATCAGTAGAAAGACTCCAGCACCCACAGACATACGACGGCTCATGTTTGTCGTGCCACTCAGCTATTGATACATAATGAATATTCCTATTTCCTGCCTACAAGTTTAGCCTTTTTTTTGTTCATATTTATTTATTTATATTTTTTTAAAGAAAAGAGAAACGAATATATTCTGTGAACTTTATTATTTTTCCTACCGTTTTCCCCATTTTTCTATTATTCATATTTCATTTCTCCCGTTAACCGCTACCCTTGTCCCTAACCCTCCCCTTCTTTTCTTTTTTTCTTCCTTTATTCACTTGTTATCCAATTGCTACAAACCACTTCCCCACACCTTGTGTATTACTCTCTTCTTTTTGACGTTTTATGTTCAATGTATATAAATATGTGTATACATTTCCTTTTAACTTGTCTAGCTTTTTTTTTTTACTTCTCTCCTGACGCAAATTACCACATTTAGGCACAAATCAACTTAAGTGTATAATTTACTTTTGGGGTTGTTCTGAGTTTTTTTAGTTTTTATTTTTTCATTTTTTTATTTTATTTTATTTCTGTTCGATTTTATTTATTTTTACTTCCTTCCTTCTTGATATTTTGTTTCCTTTTCTTTTGGTTTGTTTGTTGTTGTTGTTGTTGTTTTCTGTTTATTTTTAAAGAAATGTTTGTCTTTTACATATTTTAACTATTTTTTTTGGCTTTTACCTTTCGATGTTTTCTTTTTCTCAACATTTTGATCTTGTTCTTACCGTTTTCAGATTTCCTTGTTTCTCATCTTTTATTCCAATTCTCAGCATCAGTTCTTTCAAGATTTTGTTGGGCGTTTTTTTTAGCCATTCTTCTGCATTACAATTGCTTTGTTTTCGGTCTTTACAATTTATTTATTCTTCATTCAAAACCGTCTTTATTATTAGTGACATTTTCTCTCTTTTCTTTTTTCTTCTTTTCTTTCTTTCTATCTTTTTTTCTTGTTCTTAACTCCTTTTTATAAATTTCTTTCTTACTCCTACCACCTTCTTTTTATTTCTTTATTCTTTTCTTTCTTTTTACCTCTTATTTCTTTCCTTTTCTTTCTTTCTCCTTTTTATAAATTCCGTTCTTCTTTCTTTCAATCTTTCTTTTTCCTTCTTTTTTTTTTTCGATCTTTCCGTTTTTTCTTCTTTCTTTCGATCTTTCTTTATTTTTTCTTTCCACCTCTCATTTCTTTATTTATTTTTCTTTCTCCTTTTTATAAATTCTTTTCTTTCTTTTCATTTCTTTCATTTAAAAAAACAAAGATTCCGTTCTTTCTTTCATTTACCTCTCATTTCATTTGTTGCTTTTGTTTTATCATTCACTTTATTATTATTTTTTTACCCTTATTTAATTTCTTTTTTTAAGTATCTTTACACAATAATTTCAACTTACTTCTTTTCTTTCGTCGTTTTTCATTCTTTTTTTCTTTTCCTTTAATATTTCATCTATTTCCATAAATTCTCTCTCTCTCTCTCTCTCTCTCTCTCTCTCTCTCTCTCTCTCTCTCTCTCAAAATTCTTTCTTTCCTTTCTCTTTTCTTTCTTTTCCTTTATAATTCTATCTATTTATTTCCTTTAGTTTTTTTTTTCTCGGTTTTCAGAATTTCTTTTTCTTTCTTTCATTATTTATTGCTTTTTTGATTTTCACGCAAATAAGCCTTTTCATTTGTCATATTTTCTCCTCCAATATTAATGATTGGCAATCTGAAAAGTCGGTCAATCCAAAATGGTTATATATTCCTTCAGATTTACCAATATTTAAATAGATCAGCCTTAGACGAGAGATCTTTCCAGTTTGAATATCAGGCGACATTAAAACCCAATAATAGACACCAAACCTGGAATTATCTGCTAGGGCAGTTGTTACCAAACTTTTCTTGCTTGGGGCGCTACTTAACGAACAAAATAAATATTTGGGGGCATTTCCTCTATGAATTCAAAACCCAAAATTATATTTAAAAAAAGGGTATTTATACATTTTATCTTAGAAAAAAAAAGATTTAAACAGGAGAACATTATTAGTAACTAGAAGCGGCTACGCAACATCGCCTGGGTAGATGGGAGGGGAAACTGCTGTATTGATTTGTTTACTTTTGAGATTTACAAATGCTAGACATTTTTAAGTAGACTTGCAATGCTATTTCTATGTGTATTTTGATTTTTAAATATATTTGAATATCAATCAAACCATCATAATTTTTGCACAAAAGCAAGAACCAGTGATATTTATATATATATATATATATATACTTTGTCGTTAATTGTTTTAGTTTCGTAGTTTCTATACATACGTACACACATACACACCAACTGTACTTTATATATGTATATAAAATAACTTTTTTATTCCATAAATTAAGGAAAGTCAAGTTTTCAATGATAAAGATGTGTATTATTTTAATTTTTCGAACTGTTATCCTCATCTTTATTGTGGTATGTAAAAGCATTTTTCGGTCGCTGTACCCCCCGGGCTTCTTCAGGTGTTCCCTATCTATCCGAACTTAACAATTAAAATAATAAAGATGGGCTTGATGATTTTACCGGCATTTTATGTTAGGGCAGACATGCATTGTTTGGTTTGCATGTTTAACGGCATACCAACTTCTTATGGGTTATTTAATGCCACACTTAGATTAATTTGTACATATTTGATTATAATCTAGTGAGAATCAATCTCATTAACAATATTCTGCTAGCGTAGTTAGCTAACTTTTACACGTGTTTTGTTTAATAATTAGCCCATGAATTTATATAAAATATATAGTTGTATGGGCACCTCGTCTCGCGAAGTCTGTAAAACGTATTTTTGTCCAGTGGGCTGGCAAGGCACCGAAAGAGACTGAGTTCTACTTTTGGCACTGAAGTGGAATTGTAGGATATTTTGTTTTACGGAGATATATTCTCCAAAAATTCTAATTCTATAACTTTAGAATTAGGTCAATATTAATGGAAACAAAAATCAAACAAAAACACAAACCTTGAGTATCAACTGTCATTTTAACGCGAAACCACAATGATTACTACGACGTCCGCGCCTTGGCCATATATTAAGTGAGAATAGACTTCAGCAGTAAGATATTCTGCCGATAGCTATCCACAAATTAGTGTTTCAGTTCCCAGCTCCGCATGCCTTGTTAATGGCTTGATAAGGTCAGCAAAACACTAAGTAACCATTTGAACTCACGAGATGTTTATCGCATTGTAGATTTACTTACTCCCTATGTTTGTTGGTTACAAAGACACACACGGAATTGTAAGAAACACACATGCTGTAAATGATTATCATCCTCTCTAGACTAATTCAAATTCACAATTATATGATTTCAAGTATTCCACTCTAATTCTAACGGATATATTTGACTCATAATTTGCTCTGAGTTATATGGTTTCAAGTATTCCTATGCAATAGTTCAGGTAACGGCAATCCTTTGTTTCTACAGTTATATGGCATCAAGTATTTCTATCTGATAATGATATTTTCCACATAATTATATGATTTCAAGTATTCTTATCTAATTCTAATACATTTCGAACATATCTATTTAGCCCATAAATTGAGGGCGAACAGGTATGGCGAGTCTCGGTAGCGTAGTGATTAACATGCTGAGCTGTGTCATCTTAGTAGATATTTATCCAAACCATTCGCTACGGGTATGATGTGACATAAGGTGGCAGGTATAGAGCATTAGTTGGAGGTGCATGGTGCGTGTCGTAGGAAATGGACTCATCGACCTGAGTTCAAATCCTGGACGAAGCTACAGTTCATATAGCGCTCATACCCTTGGAAAGGTATAAATCCAACTACTCTCCTTCAAACTATAAGTAAATAGTAGGGCAGGTTGGGTTCTTTAGGTTAGGCAACCAGTCTAGAAGGAAAACTCTGAATTCAAACCTGTTAAATCCGCTTGTGGATTAGGCCCAGTCCTAATTAGTGATCTATTTCACTAATTTTGTTTCATCCATCAAGAATCAAATACGCTATTCAGTAGTAAGAACGATGAGAACTTATTAAAATTTAGACTAGAGCTAACTTATTTCTTTACCCTAACAGCTTCGTTTGGTTTTAATTTCTTTTTCGAATACGCTGGTTTTCCGGTTCCGGTAAAATAGATAAACATATTTTTTAAGCTTATTTTACCGGTTCTAGTAAAATAGACCATAGGCTATTTTGCCAGCAAATATATTTGAGATATATTTCAAACTATCTAAAAGCTAAAATTTTAAAATGGTTGTTGACGAGCAATCTGGGATTATCTAAAAGGTAAATGCTCAAAAATTAGTTGTTGTGCAATTCTGTGATTCAAACAAACTTTAAAACAATCTATCAAAAACTAATTTCCTAAAATCGTACTTAACAAAATTTCATCTAGTTAAGGTTTAGGGTTAGGGTTACAATTTATTGTTTTAACAATTGATAGTGGAAAATGCCATTTTTTCACTTTGGAAAAAAAAATTCATGATAGTCAAATTTACCTTTATCATTTCTTTAATTTTTTTTAAATCTGTAAAAATTCATGTTTGTTCATAAAGTCATTAACGGTATCTATATTTATCATTTAGAAGAATCTTTTGTATCTTTATCCTTCACAAAATATAAATGTATATAAATAAACTTTTGTGTTAAATCTGTATTGTTATTTTTAACATAACTTGTATTCATAATAATTTAAAAAATTAAAAAAAAACAAAACATATTTACGTTGAGGGCAAAATAAGCATAAAAATAGGTTTATCTTTAAAAGCATGTTTGTCTATCTTACCGGAACCGGCAGAATAGACTTTTCCTTTCTTTGTTTTTTATACTCGTGTTTGTGCAAACAGCCACGTCGATTCAGGCCCGCAAACCGTTGGGCTACCTCATCATCTTCAACATCAAGTTCTACCGACAGCACGTATTTCCACGAATCTTCCACACCATCCATCCCTATCGGCCATTGCCCCCGGAAGGTACTCTGCACAGAATCCAGATTCCGAACTGAGCTGATCAATGTAGATTTTTGATGTGTCTACGTCACTTATGAGTTCCTCCTCGCTTCTGCAGTTGTGTCGAGTATTATTTGTTCGTCTTACCCGGATGATTTGTATATTAGGAGGCAAGTGGCTGTTCAGCCGCTCTTTTTTTTTGGGGGGGGGGATGCTGCTTTTAGTATTTGTTACAGACAACACGTAGCATCTTCGTACAATTCACATCTACCCTTTTTCCAAGCGTTTTGTTAAAGTCCAAGTGGTGCAGCTATACAGTAGTACTGGCACTGTCACAGCTCGGAAGAATTTTTGTTTTATAAGCAAGGAAAACACTCACTGTAACTCCTTTTGGTTTTCTTTTTTCAAACGTTGGTAGTTTTACTACAACTCAATTACCAAACTAGGCACATATCGTATTTATCGAGGTCCCTCATCATAGCTAGTCAGGAAAATCTTATTGACTTGCCAACCTGCAATAAATAGAATTCGACACAAGTTTGTTTTTTCAAGCGGAAAAAGCAGTGCCAAAAATAGCATAGATCCATTGAAGTTGCCCATCAGCAGTCACGTTCGGCATTTGACAGCAATCATGTTTGATGTTTGAATTTCACTGCGAAATTGTTTTCAACGGCTATAATTGTATTATTCACTTCCGCAATTGTTTTTAATTAATCAATTCCTTGATTAATTCATTAATTAATTAACCCTGATGATCTTTTTGGTCAAACTTACGTAGGTTATCTATATATACCTTTCTACTAAATCCGCACTACAAACATATTGAACACTCCATATTCTTTATAACGCTTACTTATTCGGTTAATAATTGTATCGATCGTCGATGTTGTGATTAACTCGATATCCTATTCCATGGTAAGGTATCTTATTTATCATATATATATATATATATATATATATATATATATAATGCTAGCAGATTTAGTCCCGGGGATAAATTGCAGCAACCCCCGGAAGCAGAGAAGGACCAAATCTTTTAACGCGGTCAAATCCAGTGAGTAAAAATAATTATTTCTTCTGCATACATAGCCGTACGCTTTTTTCATGCAACGCATCATCGGAAGGTTATATGAAAAATTGGAAGCGCGTGGTGTAATGCTTACCATCGTAGGAAATGGAAGCGACGACTGGGCGAGGCTGTTTGAATTTCATATAGCGCTAATGCCGTTAGGAAACGCACGAATCCAACCATTCTCCCTCCAGCTATGTGCAAATAGTTGGGCAGACTGGGCTCATTCTAGAAGAAAAACTCTGAATTCCTACCTGTTAAATCCCGCTAAAGAAATTGACCTTGTGTCATATCCTGTTTGTGAGGAGGACTTGGTAAATATATATATATATATATATATATATATATATATATATATATATATATAAAGTTAGGGTAGCGTGGATATGGTCTTAGTGGAAATTGGTTACTTACTGACAGTTTCTCACCTATGCTATATTTTAAACCATTTTGTTTGAATAATCATATAGGCAAGAAACTGTCAGTAACCAAGCGACGTTGAGTCAATGTCCACGCTACCCTAACTTAGATCTAAATGCTCTATCCATGATATATATATATATATATATTATATATATATAATCAAGTAATGTCGTCGAGGAGGCCTAGAGTCGGTATCTGCCAATCAGCGAGGAAGTCTATCCCCTTTTCACTAGCGCTATATGAAGAAGATTGTTTTTGCGTCTGAGGTGGAGCGCTACACCTACCACCAGCTCCTTACTTTACCGCACAGATCCTTGTGCTACTCGTGTGTGTGTGTGAAAATTTCTGCCTTTGTTTTTTTTTTAAGATATTATAATCTTTAGAACTCTTAGAACCTACAACCTGAAACATTATTGTTTTGTTTATTTGTTGATTAAACAAACGTGGTGTAATCGTTACAGTCGTAAAGAATTGACACGACGAGACAAGTTCAAATCCTGGACGAGGTTGTTTGCATTTCCCATAGCGTTAAAACCATTGGGAAAAGTATGAATCCAACCATTCTCCCTCCAGCTTTGGGCAAATACCGGGACATTCTGGACTCTTTAATATTGGTTAGGCAACCAGTCTGAGAGAAAGAAAACTGAAAAACCTGTTAAACTCCGCTTAAGAAATCCCACTTGTGCGAAGGAGTTGGGATATATATATGTATATATATGTGTATATATATATATATATATATATATATATATATATATATATATGAAATTTTCTTTTTTGTCTCTAAAAGATATTATAATCTTTAGAACTCTTAGAACCTACAACTTTATCGTTTGGTTTATTTGTTGAATAAATATGTCGTTGATTAAATATACATAAAAAAAAGGAAACTTATGTGTGTTTGTTCCTTATTGCTTGAAATATCCTAATCTTTCAACATTGGTTCTTTCAATATTGGACTCTTGATAATAATTCATATCAAAGAAATTTGGTAACTGCACTAGGCTGGAAAAATCACGAATCGGTTTTCAAAGTAAAAAGCTTGGGAAATCCAATAGGCTGTGCGAGTAAGTTATGGATTAGAAGAAGTATTCATTCCAACTCTTCTGAGGTGTTTACCGTTCTTAGAGAAAATGGAATTTGTAATTGCATTTCAGTGTTTACCATTCACAGGGAAATATTAAACTCTTAAATACAAATGAAACATTGCATTTAAGCAAAACTTACGAATAATATCTGGAAACTCAGATCTTTATAAAAGAGAAACTTTAATCCGAAAAACTTTACCAAGTTTTGTATTGTATACAAGGAGGTTCAAAATATTTCATATCATTTGAGATGTACAGTGTGTTTCAGAAAAAATTGATATCATTTTAGGATCTAATAACTTAGTCCATTCAAAAGATATCGAATTTTAACAGCATGTGTAGAATAACTCAAAATCATGTTTAATATTTAAACATCTTTTTCTTTTCCAGTAAATGTCATTTCTATTCCTGAAAAAAAAAACCAAATAACTTTGAGTAGTTTCTACGCTTGTTGTTAAAATTTGAGATCATTTGAATGAGAATTGAACAAGTTATTAGATGATGAAATGTTATCAACTTGTATTATTTGGATTCTTCGGATTATTGTCCTTGTCTTTATTGTTATATACACAACTTTTCGGCTGATGTACACTCCGTTGAGTTATGTGCCCAACTGCACAGAATGAGAATAATATATAATACTTAACCTAGCTTAACACTTGTACCCGGTCATGGTTAACGGAACGAGAACAGTCTACCCCGGTGGATTGAATAAAGGGTTCGGTTCAAAGTTCCTTGAAGGCTCCCAATTACGGCTGAACTAAATGTGTTTTTGGTATTTTTTACCTGTAAACAATCTCTATCTATTCACCCAGAACTGATTCTATTCAAATAAAGATATCAGGGGTGTTCATTTTGTGATTTTTCAGTGTAATCAAGAGACACGTTCAAGATCCACTGCCAGTGGCATACGGTAGAATCTTAGTGGTAGGAGAGTCACTGTGAGCGATTTAAAGTAGACAAAGAGATAAATACACCACAAAGGTTGATATGCTATTAAAGAAAGAAACCAGTGTTCATTTTAATTTAATATGTAAATGGAAGAGATTTAGAAAAGAGGAATTTATCCGAAGCGTTGAATAATCCGAACATCATATGCTCATGTCGAAATTTCCCATTATCTATTTCACTTAAGTAATGAATGCTTTTAATTCATATTTGTATATTGGGTGATTTTTAGTTGAAAATCATCCAAGTTTATTTTCTTTCAAATTGTGTGCTGGTTCAGCTCAGTCGGTAGAACACCCAACTAGGACTCGCAAGGTTCCTGGTTCGATACCGGTCCTCGCCAACTCAGCGCATGAGTATCACAGATTGGGTAATCTGACCTATGCTGTATAGTGGGGCCTTGACGGTAGGTGTGTTGCTCCCCCTCAGCAAAAACATTCTCTCTGGTCTAGAGCTAGCGAAAAAGGGATAGACTCCCTCGCTGTCCAGCTGATACTGACTTCCAACGTAAGCTCCGTCAACTTTACTTAATTCACACCCTTTGCCCAAATGGCACAACAAAATGTAAAACAAAACAGATTATAAGAATTTCAGAACAGTAAAAAAAATAAAACAAAATAACCCCACCCTGAAAAAACCCCTAAAAACGAGAACGTGGAGTACCCCGTCATCACTATTACTCCCAGGTCCACTATGACCTGGAGTGGTAGTACCATTAGGGTCCCATCAATGGGCTAAATAGAACAAAATGTGTTTCAGCAATCAATGTCTTTAAAAAATTGAGTACTCATCAAGAATGAATAAAACAAAAAATGTCTCCGGCATAAAATGGCCCAATGGGTTGACATGCTATAAAACCACAACCAATCTAACTTTTGCCCAAATGGGACAATAATATGTAAAACAAAAAGAGATTATAAGAATTTCAGTAAAAAAAAAAAATGAAAAAAAGCATACAAAATAAATATAGAAATCTTTAAAGCTTATTGATTATTCTTGAAAAAAAATCCGATAGAAATTGGTTTACCGTTATTATCTGGCATATAAATGGTTCTGGTCAAAGATAATCAGATTTTTCTATTTGGAAATGTTGTTAATGCTACCATGGCTCTTCTCAAACCTACAAACCATAAACAAAAGCAAATGAGGCTCACCAAAAGATGGAAGATTCTGTGTATTTATATCTATGGGGTCAGTCTCAAAACTACTGAGAGTATTTTTATATGTTTTTGGGGTGTTTGTTTTTTATTTTCGGCAGCTCTGATTGGAAAATCAGCTGACCAGTGTTGACCTTGAACACATGTGAAAACATATCGAATCATATTCAGAATTCAGCGGAATAAATCTGGATTATTACAACTGTTTGGTTAAGTGTATCCTAAAAGCTGAGCAAAAGGTCAGATTCTGTGTCAAACTTCCCAGTCTGCCCAACTATTCACCAAAAGCTGGGGGATGTATTAATGTCTTTCTCAAGGGGATTAGCACTATGTCAAATGCAAGCAGCCTCGTCAAGGATTTGAACTCCGTTTGTGTCGTTTAGTACCTAAAAGAGGACAATGGAATCGTCTGTTTTTCTATAGATAGTGAAACCTCAAACGAGATAACGATTGAGACTTCACGGGCTTGCTAATAAAACCTGTCAGCTACTGATTACTCGTTTCACTTGTATCTTGCTTAGTAAACCTTTTTCTTTAATTAAAATACTCATTGTGTTTTCTTCATACATTCTCTGTTAACTCAGATACACTAGTTACAACAATTTGCCCATTCTCTTTCCATGACAATGATTCTTACCCAACAAGTGGCTCGTTCAGCACTGATAACCCTACACAAGTCTGTTCCAGGAAATGAACATAGTGACACGAGTTCAAATCCTGGATGAGGCTGTTTGCATTTCAAAAAGTATTAATACCCTTGCGAAAGGCATGTATCCAACTATTCTCCCTCCAGTTATAGGTAAATAGTAGGATAGACTGAGCTCCCCAACATTGGTACGGCAACCAGTCTAGAAGGATAACTCTGAATTCAAACCTGTTAAACTTTGCCAAATACATTAACCTTGTTTCACATCCTTCTCGTGCGGAGAGGTTGGTAAATGCATGTACAAATCTGTTCCATGTCAACAGAACGAAGTAGGGAAAACTTAACTTTTTCATCTGTAAAAATGTTTTCTATAAAAAAAAAAAAAGCTTAAAGTTTTAGGCGGGCTATTCAGAAAGCACCGCGGGCCGTATGTGGCCCGCTGGCTACAAATTGACAATGACCGTTATAGAATATAATCGCCATAATTTGTTATGACTTATTAAATCTTTCTGTTAGATTGTCTCGAAATTTGACAGAATTTTATGTTGTTTTCAGTTCTCGTGATTTATAGATAGGTTCGTCAATAGAAGTATATTTGAAGAAAAAAAAATGAAATTTTAGTAATGGACAGAAAATCCTCCAAAGATAATGGATACTAATCACGCATTTTTTTTCGATTTTGCCAGCGAAACGGATACTGAAATGCAATTACAAATTCCATTTTCTCTAAGAACGGTAAACACCTCAGAAGAGTTGGAATGAATACTTCTTCTAATCCATAACTTACTCGCACAGCCTATTGGATTTCCCAAGCTTTTTACTTTGAAAACCGATTCGTGATTTTTCCAGCCTTGTGCAGTTACCAAATGTCTTTGATATGAATTATTATCAAGAGTCCAATATTGAAAGAACCAATGTTGAAAGATTAGGATATTTCAAGCAATAAGGAACAAACACACACAAGTTTCCTTTTTTTAATGTATATTTAATCAACGACATATTTATTCAACAAATAAACCAAACGATAAAGTTGTAGGTTCTAAGAGTTCTAAAGATTATAATATCTTTTAGAGACAAAAAAGAAAATTTCATATATATATATATATATATATATATATATCCCAACTCCTTCGCACAAGTGGGATTTCTTAAGCGGAGTTTAACAGGTTTTTCAGTTTTCTTTCTCTCAGACTAGTTGCCTAACCAATATTAAAGAGTCCAGAATGCCCTAGTATTTGCCCAAAGCTGGAGGGAGAATGGTTGGATTCATACTTTTCCCAATGGTTTTAACGCTATGGGGAATGCAAACAACCTCGTCCAGGATTTGAACTTGTCTCGTCGTGTCAATTCCTTACGACTGTAACGATTACACCAAGTATGTTTAATCAACAAATAAACAAAACAATAATGTTTCAGGTTCTAAGAGTTCTAAAATTGAAAAGAAAAATCTGTAAAAATTTTCACTGTTTTGAAATTGAAACAAGATGTCCATTTCCGATATCGCAACTTTTTGTAGATGATTTCTTGGACTATCAATTTTGGGTGATCAGTTTCCACGAGAATTATCCCAAATTTTATGCTGTGTATCATCTAGATGAGGGGT
>CM042148.1:116226139-116263639 GCA_023376005.1 Doryteuthis pealeii
CAAAAACAAGAAAAATATTTGAAACAGTCGAAAATAAGTTTCTTATCATGAAATGATTATAAGAGGTATACGAAAAAGAAAACTCTTATTTATCTTATTTATTTTTATTTTTACATATTATAAATATGATGAGACCCAAAAGTAGTTAACATCAAATGTTTCTATACTTTAAGTTGAATGAAAATGTTATTTTGTATATACATATTCCCTCTTTCTTGAAAAGAAGACTTACCAGCGAAATAAGACCTAGCGTGATTTTTCAGGATGATTTTAATATAAGACCTCCATTTAAAATAAACCCTAGTTGAGATCGGTAGACTGACGAAGGAAATAAACATTTTTCAAAATCACATAGTGCGACCGAACACTTGTCTTCGTCAATAATCCAATCGTTTTTCGTAATTTCTGTTTGTTTCGAAATTTCGTAATTTTCTACTTCATAATGTCGTTTTCCGATATATGAAGGGTAAGACATCCTGAAAATAAGCCCTAGTGTTATATTTCAAAATGAAAATTAACATAAGCCCTGTCATATTTTCGGGGAAACATGGTATACTATATATAATTTACACTATAGGAGACGTGACAAATCTGCATTATACCATGCTTTAAAAATTAAAAAATGATGTGAATAATAGGCAGTTAGCTGGTTGTTACGATTTTTGTGGCCATCCTTAGGCTTCAAACAACAGCATTCCCCAGCGGAGATCCCTTGAGTTAAGCAGAGCGCGGTCCTTAGTGAAGAAACCTTTGTTTGCTCCTTGGTGTCCCTCAGTGTTGGGTATAATCCTTTGTTTGCTCCTTGGTGTCCCTCAGTGTTGGATATGATCCTTTGGTTGTTCTTTGGTGTCCCTCAGTGTTGGGTATGATCCTTTGGTTGTTCCTTGGTGTCCTCGGTGTTGGGTATGATCCTTTGGTTGTTCTTGGTGTCATCCTTTGGTTGTTCTTGGTGTCCCTCAGTGTTGGATATGATCCTTTGGTTGTTCTTTGGTGTCCCTCAGTGTTGGGTATGATCCTTTGGTTTTCCTTGGTGTCCCTCAGTGTTGATATGATCCTTTGGTTGTTCCTTGGTGTCCCTCAGGTTGGGTATAATCCTTTGGTTGTTCCTTGTGTCCCTCAGTGTTAGATATGATCCTTTGGTTGTTCCTTGGTGTCCCTCAGTGTTGGGTATGATCCTTTAATTGTTCTTTCGTGTCCCTTAGTGTTGGTATGATCCTTTGGTTGTTCCATGGCGTCCCTCGATTGGGTATGATCCTTTGGTTGTTCCTTGGTGTCCCTCGGTGTTGGATATGATCCTTTGGTATTTTGGTTGTTCTTTGGTGTCCCTCAGTGTCCTTGGTGTTTTTGGTGTGTGTTACAGTCCTTTGGTTGTTCCTTGGTGTCGTGTTGTATGATCCTTTGGTATGATCCTTTGGTTGTTCCTTGATGTCCTCCCTTTGTTGTTCCTTGGTGTCCCTGTGTTAGGCATGATCCTTTGGTTGTTCTTGACCTTTGGTTAGGTCCGTTCGTCAATGGCTAATAACGTGCAAATGAACGGCTGTCAATATCGGTGATTAAATATTTAACTAACCACGTATTCGAGCTGTTGATTGGCTGGGGTTTAATCCACGTCACCAGGCCGAGTCTATAAGTTTAAGTGGTGGATTCTAGCATGCTTTATATACAGAAATAATCCAACACTGGTCACTTTTTGAACAATCTGTAGAGATTTCTTACATTCTCAATTACCAATTTCCTTAGCTTGCAGCCTGATGGCATTCAGTATTTTTATGTGTTCCATTCTACATAAAATGAATAATTAAAATGATCTTTATTCAAAGGCCGGTTTAGTTCAGCCGGTAGAGGGCCCACCTATAGAGTTCCTGGTTAGATACCGGTCCCCACCAACTCAGCGCATAAATAGCACTGCTTGGGTGATCTGATCTGTGCAGTAAAATGGGGAGCTGACGGTTGGTGTGGCGCCCAACCTAGGCAAAAGCAACCTCGCTGGTCTGGCACGAGCGAACATAGATAGCCAGAACCATCATCTTTTAACCAACAACATTTTTTTACTTTACTTGTTTCATATTTTCCTGAAGAAGGTTTCTATATAAATCGAAATCTTCGAACATCGACACTACAACCAATAATAAATTTCCATCCAGTGTAACATCGCGTGTTTATCTACATTTCTCCACACACATATATATATATATATATATATATATATATATATATATATTATTATTATTATTATTATTATTATTATAGCTCTTCTTTATATTAAGTATTGAGCACTCTTGGATAATTACTAAAATAATACAACCTCAACGGTAATGTTGAAGCGGTACACTATATATATATATATATATATATATATATATATATATATATATATAATCATTATCTATGAGTAATGTATTATTTTAACATCTGATCATTCACGTTCCATATGTTTATACATACATATTATATCTCTCTTTATATATATATATATATATATATATATATACAGAATGTGAATGATAAAAAGTAAAAATAATACTAGAGGCAAAGATGCCTATATATATATATATATATATATATATATATATATATTATATATATACTTAGGTTAATGTAGACATTCTTGCTAAAGTAACAAGTGAGTTTTAAATAGTTCCTTTATAATGCCCAATTATACGTAATTTTTCTTTTACCTTTAAATGAAAATCAGATTCTCTCTATAATTTCGTTTTCTACAATTTCTGTCACCATTTTAGTTCGTGTTCTTTTTTTTTTTTTTTTTTTCATCGCTTCAAGAAACAAACTGATTTTCCCATGTGACATCTTTTTTTTTTCAATTAACACGTTGTTCATTAATTAAGATCGTATTCAAAACTCATCATAAATTTCGATCTCTGGTGATTGAGTTTTTCTTTTACCATCCGGGGCTGGATAATTAAAGTTGAATACCCACACCCATCGAGCATCAATTTATTTTTCTTCGGGGGGTGGGGGTTCGGAGGAGGTGAGAGATTGAGAAAGAGAGAGAGAGGGGGGTTCTTACAAAATTGTCGCAAAAGGAGAAGAATTTGTGTAAGTTTCCCCCAAAGAAGGACACTAATTGTGAAGTCACTTTTATGAGGGACATTGTCATCAGTTGTTCTGTCAGTCATCTTCATTTGGAATTGTCGTCTAATGAGGTGACAAAATTGGTTGATGAAATGAATAAGTACGGGGGGGAGGGCTGCGAGGAGGAGAAAAGTGAAAAACATCTATTTTATGATTTTTACCTTTTTTTTTTTTTTTAGTGTGCAATCGTTGAATTATTGTTCCATACTTATTTGTGTCATCCCAATCAAAAATTAATGAGCGAATGAATTAAAATATTACTCCACCTCATATTCAGTGATTGAATTGTTGACTTATTGTATGTATGAAAAAGTTGGAGCAAGTTTAGCTCAATCGGTAGAACATCTACCTAAGAATCGCAAGGTTCTTGGTTCGATAAGGAGTGAATGAATTAAAATATTATCCTACCTCGTATTTAGTTATTGAATTGTTGTATGAATACAAAAAGAATTGTAGCTGGTTTAGCTCAGTCAGTAGAGCATCTATCTAGGAAGTGCAAGGTTCCTGGTTCAATAGCCTTCCTCGCCAATTCAGTGCATGAGTAGCACAGCTTGAGTAGTCTGATCAAGCCCCTGGTAGCTGACGATGGGTATAGCATTAAACTTCAGTAAAAACAAATCTCCCTGGTCTAGCACTAGCAAAAAAGGAATAGACTCCCTCGCTGTTACGCTGATACTAACAATAGGCCACTCCAGCAAGTTTACTTTTTTTATATGTATAAAAAGACAACAATATTTTATACATTTACATACCGTCTGATTTAAACTCAATATTAATTAAATATATAACCTCATAAAAATGACAAGAAATTTGGTAGGCAATGAGTTAATGACTTTTTTATATTGATTTAACTCTAAAATTTCCTTTTAAAAAAAAGGAAGAAAATATTTATTAAAAACAAAAACAATCCAAAAAAGTGAGATAACATTTTCTATTTGCTGTATTTTTATCTTCTTATTGGGTTAAGGGCCGGGTTAGCTCAGTCGGTAGAGCGTTCGGCTAAAAATCACAAGGTTCCTAGTTCGATACCGGCCCTTGCCAACTCAGCGTATGAGTAGCACAGGGCTCTGTGCGGTAAAGTAAGGAGCTGGTGGTAGGTGTGGCGCTCCCCCTCAGACGCAACAAACAATCTCCTTGGTCTAGCACTAGTGAAAAGACTCCCTCGCTGATTGGCTGATACCGACTTTAGGCCACCCCGACGACTTTTACTTATTGGATTAATAATATTGGAAAAATAAATTTAACATCATAATGTGCCATTTTCCCCAATTTTAATTCAATAATTTTAAATTTTTATATAAATATTTTATTCTTTAAATTGTTCAGATCAATAAAAACTTGAAATCCATAATTTTAAGTAAGGAAGAAAAGAAAGAAAACTTTTATTTTACAGAAAAATATTTGTAAATTTTACAAATGATTTCTTTATTGCTCATATATTAAAAATAAATAAAAAAACAATGGCAAATTCAGAAACAATATTTGCAATCTAATTTTTTTTATTATTGCAAGTTACAAAAGAAATCTTTAATTTTATTTGATATTTTTGTTGTTTTCACAATTAAATTTTTTCTATCATATATAGTAAAAAAATTGTGTACATGAAAATAATTTTTTTTTTTTTTTAATATGATTTAATATAATAGAAATGTAATATTAAACATTAAGAATAACATATATTACATTTCATTCAAGAATGTTTTATTAAAAATTAGATTGAATAAAAAATGCAACATACCAATCTTTGGTGCTTGATGGTGATGGAAATGGTTTCAAAATTAAAGATATGATGATGTTGGTGGAGTTGGGGAAAAGTAAATGGTCATCTCAGGAAAAATAACTTTGTCTGGCAGTCTAATTCTAAACATACTAAAATATGAACTGCATGAGCACATCCAAAGTGAGGTAATCTGGTATGTCCATGGATAGGAGTCCATAGGAGAATGTTGCTTATCAGTTTGTCTTTACTTTTTCAGCAGTAACATTTAGAAATGAAAGCTTCTGTATCGATATTTTGACCTTTATATTAAAAATTATTATTTCATGCCCCGCTAAAGGGTCAGGATCCATAGTTTGAATACCCCCTGCTCTAGACGACATCCAGTGTTCACACAGCACAGATGAATCTATGATTTTGCAGGTTAGCTAGCACAGGTATGTCCATGTATAGTAGCCCATAGAAGAATGTTGCTTATAAGTTAGTCTTTATTATCCAAGAGTAACATTCAGAAATGGAAAGCTTCTTTTTGTCTGAATTTTTTAGATGAGGTGGGATAATTTGTATGATTTGAACTATTATCTTTATTGTTATATACACAACATTTCAGCCAATGTGCTTTCTGGCCTTCATCAGGTGCTTCTTGTTGAGAATGTTTATGTCATAATTAGAAGCCTTCATGAATCTTCAAACTGAAACCTTTATTCAATCCATGGGGGTAGACTGTTCTCACTCTGTTAACCATAATCAGGTATAAGTGTTAAGCTATGCTAACTGAATACGTGGCATAAAAGATATAAGGCCTCAGTTAATACAGTTCCAAGTAACAATCATCTGTAGGTTACAGGGTCAATTCTGGCCAAGGGTGATAATAACATAGAATGCTTAAGATAGCTTAACACTTGTATCCGATCTTGGTTAATGGAATAAGAACAATCTACCCCAGTGGATTGAATAAAGGGTTTGGTTCAAAGTTTCATAAAGGCTCCCGAGCATGACATGAAAGCTCCCAAGTTCAACAAGAATATTCCTCTGTTCAAAGTTAAGGTTCCTGAGTTCAACAAGAAACTTCCTGATGAAGGCCGGTGGATACATTGACTGAAATGTTGTGGAAAGCTTCTGTCTCAATACATTTTTAAGACACCTTATACTAAAAATCATTACAACAGAAGGCTTTCACTTTTGGCAAACACAGTAAATGCTAAGTTAAAAGTGGTTGTTTTCCTATAAATATTGGAAGAACAGTCCAGTCGTGATGTAGATGGCATTGTCATATTAGACAACACCATATGACTACACATAGATAAGTATAAATGTCAAATATATCTCTTGTAATTAGAATGAACAAATTATATCTATATTAAGAAAAGCCAAAAACAAAAGCAGTATATCAGACAGACTTAATTTCTCTTCAGACATTGTTACAATATTGCCTGTCACTGCGGACATAAGATCAAACCAATGTCCCCTGATTCACTCCACATTCATATCTACTAATTCATATTCTCCATGGATATATTACAATGTTTATCATGGTGCACCTTTAAACAATATTGTTGGTCAATAATCAAAGCCTGTGGTCATTTATTGTCCACCAATAGGGTCAGTAGGGTAGCCAAGCAAGATAAGCAAAAACAAAAAAAAAACCCTGAAAGAAGCAACCCCATCCCCCCGCTGTCAACTAAAGTATTAGTCTTATTCATAATTGCTAATGAATCAAACAATCTCTAGGGTGATTTTTGCCTTGGGGAGCATTCACCACCCTCCCCTCTGACCAGAAGGAAGTCTTGCTGACCAAAATAGCTTAATTTTGACCTTTGACACGTTAGGTTATCATTTCTCTGATTCTGTGTCCTTTTTTTTTTTTTTTTTTTTTTTGTTTCTTGTCATTCGATGTGTTTTATTAATCTTTTACTTATTTGATGGGTTGTTTACTTATTTCATAGATAACAACTTTGCCGTAATCTGTCAACTTAAGTAGATTTTGATGTTTTTTTTTTGTTTTTTTTTATATCAATTTCTTGCCAAATATATTAATAAATTTGGGAAAACTGGTTTGATGATTCAGCCTTAAAAATATAATCCTTTCAAAAAATCTAGATTTAGCTGAATCTATCTGTCCTTCATGAATGTATATATATGTATATTTACCAACCCCTTTGGACGAGTAGTATGTGACACAAGGTCAATTTCATAAGCAGAGTTTAACAGGTTTGAATTCAGTGTTACCCTTCTCGTAGACTGGTTACATAGCTAAAGTTAAAGAGCCCAGTCTGCCATACTATTTACCCATAGCTGGAGGGAGAGTAGTTAAACTTAAACTCCACTTAAGAAATTGACCATGTGCCATATCTTGCTCATGCAGAGAGGTTGGTATATATATATATATATATATATATATATATATATATATATAACATCTTTATTTCATATTCGTTTTCTACTATATAAAATCCAACTGTAGTATTTAGTTGTTTTTTTAATCAATCTCTTGCCATATGTATTAATAAATTTGGGAAAATTGGTTTGATGGTTCAGCCTTAAAAATACAATCCTTTAAAAAAATCTGGCTTTAGCTGAATTTATCTATACTACATATATATGTTGTGTACCAGGTTGGCTAAAAAGTTCATAGGCTGAACAAGATACTCACACGGAATGTAACCAAATTAGGTTTATTATTCAACATAATTGTCCTTGCGGTCCACACACTTCTTCCATCGGTGTTACTGTTCTTGGGTCCCCTTGGTTAAAAATGTCATTAACAACAGATATGACATTATCATATGACCTTTTCAGACTACCTTCATAAATCTTATGTAAAATCTTTATTTTAGATTTCTTTTTCACTATGAAAAATCTAACAGAACATGTAAGAAATAAATATAACCTCTCTCCTATAATAGTTCATATAAATATTTTATACACTAAATGTAACAACTAATTATCATTGTTGGGTAGCAAACTCTAGAATCATCATCATCATGCCAACAACACGGATTGCCATGACTCTCTCTCACGTGCCATTCCTATTGGCTATTGCTCTTAGTAAGTCCTCTAGATGACATCCACCGCTCTGTCGGCTGGGGCTGTAGAATACACCAACTACAACTCTGTAGAGTAAAACCTCCATCCCCCAATGGGACCACCTGTAGGCAACCTATGATGTTTAAGGATGGAATCCTGGAGGCTGAGCAGTCCATGACTTGCAACATACCACTTTGACCCTTACTTAGGTTAGTGATTGGAGAATCTCCTCCCAATCAATTGGCTGGCCATGCCTAGCCATAGCACCTATATGATTGTCCCTATTGCCCTTAGGGTAAACCTCCAACCCTTATCATGTATGTGCCAGAAAGCAATGGTTTGAGGGTCTTAGTTTCCTGGGTATGAGATTAAACTGCATCTAATGGTTATTCCAATTCTGGCTTCTGGAGAGTATGGAGTACCCCTTCATCACCATTACTCTTAGCTCAGCCCTTACTCAAAGTGGTAGCACCTGTTATGGTCCCATCTATTGATTAAATAGAAGAAACTGAGTTAACAAAAATCAGTTCTAAAAATTGAGTTAAAAAAAGGAATTTTCAAGAATGAATGGAACAAAACATCTTTTGCATAAAATAGCCCATCAAGTGTTGGCATGCCATAAAATACAATAAAGATAGAAAAAGAAAGATGATATCCAGATTCTGCTCAGAGCTGATGAGTCAATAGAAGAACATTGCTTATGAATTTGTCTTTACTTTTCTATTAGCATCTCTTGATTTTCTTACTTGGGTGCTTTGTAAGATTGTAACTGCTTCCAGGATTTGTTTAAAACAATATGTAGCATCCTTGTGTAGTTCCCATCTCATTTTCCTCTGAGCATTTCATTAAAGACCAAGTGTGCAGCCATACAACAGTACTGACATGGCTACAGCTTAAAAGAATTTCCATTTATCAGAAAGATCAGATTTCCATTCGGTTGTCAACCAGTTAATAGCAGTCTATACTTTACTTGTTTGTATATTAACATCATTGTTATACCCTTTGTCAATATCAACAGGGAATAGTCATATATATATATATATTATATATAATATATATATATATATATATTTTCTTTTTTTTGGTAAATTTTTTTTTCATAAAATCAATAGTAAATATATAATAATCAAAAGTAATATGGACTTGTTTTTATTATATCTAAATCGGGGATTAACAAAGTCAATAATATGAACTACAGGAGTGGGGGTTAATGTGATAATCCAAGTGGTTGATAGGTGCATGGGGAACAAAAGGGGAGCAAAGGTTGATCTGTGGCAGTTCAAAACTGATATTAAAAATCAAAAAGACTGATTTTTCTGAATTTTTGAGATTAGGCATGATAATTTGTATTATTTGAATTTTTTCATCTGTTGTCCTCTTTATTGTTATATACACATCATTTTGGCCAATGGTACATTGGCCAAAATGATGTGTCTCTGGCCTTCATCAGGTGCTTCTTGGCGAACTTGGAAACATTCTTGAATTTGAGAACCTTCGTGTCATAATCAGAAGTCTTCACAGAACACATCAAGGCTTTGGATTTTAATGAGAATGTTCTTGAGTTTGACAAGAAACACCTGAAGAAGGCCAGAGTGCACTTCAACTGAAATGTTATGTATATAACAATAAAGATCATGACAGTTCAAAAATCTAAATAATACAAAAAGACCTATTCTACCAATGCCAGATACTACACTCTCCTTGCATTTCATGTATGATTGAATTCCAAAATTGTACTTTACACTTTAAACTTATCCCTAAAAGTAATTCTCAGTCTATTTAGCCACAAACAACTGCAGAAAATTTACTGTAAAAATCAAGAAAAATCCTTGGAAAAGACTTAATAAATCTGACCAACCCTCACAATTTGCCTCTCAGCATGAAATAACCCCAGACAGGTTGATGTGCCATTAAAACCAATCAATCAATCAATCAATCAATCAATCATTGAATTCTAAAATCGTATTCAATATTTTCTCCATTATGTTAATAATTACTTGTAAATAGTTATAACTTCAGTTTTTTTTTGTTTAATATTTGTGTGTTATTTAATGCCAAATCCATCCTTGTAAAAGAACAATAGTAGTTCCATTAAATCCATAGCTGGGTGAGTTAGGGGAGGGTGTATAACCCCCCCCCCTAACTTCCTCAAAGGATAATAGTCCAAAAGTGAATAGAGAAAGTGCAAGTGGAGTTTGAATTTTGCTGTCCAGTACATTAGCCAATACACCATAAAGACTTCACTGATTAGAACTTCAAGTAACTCTTTTTAATCCTAATATTGTATACACAGTTTTTTCCATTACATAGATATCTATGGCAAATTTTAATATTTAAGATATATATATACAATGTATCTATCATTCTCAGTATGTTTGTATTTATCTATTATCTGTCACTCTATCTATCTATCTATTAGTCTCAGGGAGTCCCCATGGCATAGTGGCTGTGGATTTGTAGGAAGTGAGTTTGAACTCCAGATATGCAATTACATTCACTTTTAAACTAATACACCTGCTAGAAGTGTGAACCCCCTCCTCCCCAAGCTGTGGGTTAAATAGCTGTAGGGTCACTTGCCTTCTATTACACAAACCATCTTGTTGAGGCTAACAAGACATGTTAGACATTGCTGAAGAAGCGAGGACAAACTCATAAGTAACATTCTCCTGTGGACACACCGGTGTAGGTCGCCCAGCAAAAAGCAAAAACCAGTATTAATCAGCTCTGTGCGGATTCTAGATGCTGTGCAGAAGACCTATCAGGAATAATGACCAACAGGTATGTTTGTCAAAAGAAATTCATGGGAATACATGCTGAGAGACCTTCTTTTTTTTTTTTGACAACCCTGTTGGCTGCACCTCTGCAGAGGGGTAACAATCACCCTAATGGGGTTATCTGTTGGCCGTGGGTGGTGATCTGTGATGCTTAAAGACATCCATGACATGCAACCCCCCACTTTGGCTCTTACTTAGGCTAGACGAGCCTCTCTGATCAATCGGTTAGCATCTATATGATTGTCCCAATGCTATTGCCTTAATGGCATGCTCAAACCCATTTTATTATATATGTGCTAGAAGGCCGTAGCTGAGGGTCTTAATGACATGGATATGATGTTAAACTCTATCAGATGGTAAAGTTCCAATTCTGGAGCTCTGGGGAATGTGGAGTACCCCTTCCTTACCATTACTCCCAGTTCCACTCTGACCTGGAGTGTAGCACATGTTACAATCACATCTATCACTTAAATAGATAAAAAATGAGTATATAGAATGTTTTTTTTAAACTGAGTTTTAAAAAATAGAGTACACATCAAGAATGAATAAAATAAAAATGTCTTCGGCATAAAATAACCTAACAAGGGTTGACATGCTGTAAAATCCAACCAACCAACCATTTTTTTAGAATCATTTTCATTTTTGACATCCTGTAAACTAAACTAATTTTAACAAAAATCAACTGAAAAAAAAGCCAAAACAGAAATGTTTTTTGGACAATCAACCATTATTAAGTATGATAAATGGTTGGATGGGGGTGGGGTGTTGTTGTCAGAATATAATGGAAGCCATTAAAAGATTTTGAAGAGACATTTCGGCTTTTGACTTGTAAAATATATGCATTTATATACAAATGTTTATGTGAAAAATTAGATCAAACAACAGGAAAGATAAATTGATTACAAAAGTTATATCCACAGGGAAAACATATGCATTTTAAGCTAACACTCTACCACACACACACACACACACACATCATGCACACTGATATATATAAGCTGTTTAATACAGAAATGTTAATGTATATGATTACAGATACATTTTATTCTATAGCTCTTATACTTTATGCATGTATATATGTGTGTGTAGGTATTCACACACATGTATATATTTGTGTGTGTGTGTGTCTCTCTCTCTCTCTCTATATATATATATATATATAATATATATATTATATATATGTGTGCGTGTGTGTGTGTGTATACATACTTGAGCATGAATATTATATATATATATATATACACACACACACTGAAATATACATTAATATTTCTGTATTAAACAGCTTATATATATATATCAGTATGCATGATGTGTGTCTGTGTGTGGTAGAGTGTTAGCTTAAAATGCATATGTTTTCCCTGTGGAGGTACACTTATATATATGCTCCTAAATATATTCACTATACATATTCATATATATACACACCTGAATATATATGCATGCTTGTGTATGCATATATATACACACCTGAATATATATGCATGCTTGTGTATGCACACATGCATTTTCATATATATACACCTAAATACACGTAAATGCTTGTGTATTCTCACACATATAATGCTTATATGCATATTATATATATATATATATATATATATATATATAACCCCACACGTATTTCTATATATACACATATCAACTTCTCACATCCTATGTTTATTTTTATTCTATATATGTTTACATGTGTTAAATATATATATATATATATATATATATATATATATATATAGACACACACACTAATAAATATATATATATATATATATATATATTAAAGCTACACAGATATTTTATATTCATTTTTATGCATGTGGATTTATCAATGGATCAAGATTATTAGCACTGAACCATTTTTAATTCCATTCTAACAAAAATACGACAGGTTCATCCATCTGAAAAACCCTTGCATTTATTTGTTTTAAAAATACATTTTAGACTCTGTTATCGAAGCTTTTATCCTAAGTGTGTATTATTTATCTGTTGAAAAACTAATAAGTTTGGTAATCGTTTTGAACATACCCCACTGCGTCATCTTGTAAGCTCATTCTTTTGGAGCCTTTTTTTTTTCATTTTATTTTTATTTTATTTGGATTCATTGTTTCATTTTTTTTATCTCCAATATTTTCCTTTATTTTTTATTTTATTTTTATAACACTCAAAATATCTACGATAATATATCCCATGTGAGCAATCAGGCATACATATACTCTCTCTCTCTCTCCAAAACATTCATTGTACCAAAAAAGAGAAAAAATTAAGAATTTTTATTATTTTTATTATTTTTATTCAACAAGATTCTGTTTGTCGACTTATCTGATTTTGCAAGATTTTTATTCTTACTCTTTTTTTTCTCTTATCTTTAAAATACGAGTAATATAACATTTTATTTTTTTTGTTTGATTTTTATATTGTCTTTTTTGCTATTTCACTTTTCAATTTTATACCTTTTTTTATCTCCTTTTGTAAAAACCATTTTGCCGTTCAGTTTACAGAGCCCCACAACCTCACCGTGGTGTGGAAACACTTAGAACCACCCTTACTCCTCCTCCACCCCATCGATGACATATCCGTGATGTATGACTGGATTAGGATTTCGAAAAAGAAAAAAAAATCACAGATCTGCATTGCATCTAACCTCCCATTAAATGTTTTAAAACACAGACATTAAAAACAAAATATATGTGTATATATATATATATAAATATATATATTGTCATGAATGCATATATATATATTGTCGTATGCGTATATATGTATGTCATATATGTATGTGTATATATATTGTCATATATGTATGTGTATATATATATATATATATTGTCATGTATGTATGTATATATATATTCTCATGTGTATATATATTCTCATATATGTATGTATATATATATATTCTCATATGTATATGTATATATATTCTCATATATGTATGTATGTATATATATTGTCATATATGTATGTATGTATGTATATGTGTATATATATTCTCATATATGTATGTATGTATATATATTGTCATATATGTATGTATGTATATATATATATATATGTCATATATGTATGTATATATATATATGTATATATATATTGTTATATATGTGTGTTTACAATTGAAAAAGTTTTTTAAAAATATGAAAAAAAAATCTTGTCAATATTAACAAAAAATCAATGCAGATGATTAACTGCTGATTGTAGGGTGAAATAGAGTGGGTGTGGGGGGGGGGGAATATTTCAGTCTAGAAGGGGGAAAAAAATTGGTATTGTAATTTTGATAATGATGATGGTGAAGATGGAGACAGAGAAAGTGTTGTACTTATCCACATGATAAGAGTTTTATGGCATCAGTTTTCAAAAATGGTTTCTTCTTTTGCCATTTTGTTTTGATGGTTATTCCTCTTCTTGTTGTTTTTAGTTGGTTGTTTTTATGTCATGGGGCTAAATCGTTTTGTTCAATTTCTCTCTTTTAGAACGTTATTTTATTTTTTTATTTATTCTATGCTGTTGTTTTTTTTCTTAAATATCAGAGTTTGCCATTCTTTTAGATCTGAGCAATTTTGTACCACTTATTAAAAAAAAATACTTAATCATTCCTTTTTATATAATAGACATATGGTTTATTGCTAAAAACACTAAAATGCAAGAGAAATTTTGCCTCCATCTGCTTGATTTATTTGTTTTATCTCCATACATATATTTTACAAAGGGTGTCCATAAAGTCCCTGTGCACTTTAAAGAATCACAAATTCAAATAAATTTAGAATAATTCTAAAAAAATGCACATATACTTTGTGGACACTTATATATACAAGAGGGTGTTTCAAAAATTATCCGCATTCTTGTTTTATGAAAGCCAAGCTCATTGTGGATGATTTGATAGGCAGAACCATGATTCATCTGCAGAGAAGAAACAACCTGATCAATGATAACTCACTGGTTTACTATTATCATCTCTTGAGCTTGCTGAATCTTCTTATCAGTAGCGGAGGTTGACGGGCATCCTGCTCCCTCTTTGTGCATCACACTTGTCTGGCCACTTATAAACTTCTCTATCCGCTCATACAGACTTCTATATGTTAGTGCACTGTCCCCATATTGTGCTAAAAAGCCTCCAATGAATTTCAGCCCCTGACACTCCTTTCAACCACAGAAATTGGATCACTTCCTTGGTGCATACTGCTAGTGGAGCGGCCATGTTTACACTTTAAAGATGTCAAGCAAAATGGCACAATCTGGCTAAAACTTTGATCATGTAAGAAACACACTAACACAGGACACAGTTTTTTGGAGTGAGTATATTGTTGATTTGAACAACAACTTAGTACAATTGAACTGGTGTCCAAAGCAGCTGGTATTTATGGCACTAAGGTATGTTCCATTCATGCATTTGGGTGATTCCATTCCTTGAGTTCTGATTGGCTGCTTGGTTTCTGTGGTGTTGTGGTACTTGATAAATAACCTACCATTATGCTGTAGGCTTGCAACAATGCAATATCTGTATTGAGTTATGGCTTGCTTGTTGTCTTGCTAATTTGACAGTATTTGGAATTTTGCTTCTACAGTGAGTATATATTCTACAACAGTGTGACAATCATAAAGATATGTTATGCCCAAAGTGCTAATAAGATTTGTCTCTCCCTCATATATATATATATATATATATATATATATATGAGAGAGAGAGAGAGAGAGGAACCACTATACTAGGGTAAGTCAAAAGTTTTGCAATATTTTGGAATGTGCTAGTTTACATGACCAAATTAGTTCAAGCTTGGGAGGGAACCTGCTGTAGTTGGTAGTATCATGGTAGTTGGTGTGCTTGCACGTTCTGTTTTGCTCCAATCTATGTGTAATTTGAAAGCAATACAGATAAACATACCACAAAGTCTAATTCAGGGAATTATGCATTACGAGTTTAAACTTGGCCATAACATTATGGAACCAATCAAAAAATATTTGTTGTGTGAAAGGTAAAGTGCAATTGGTTACAATACAGTAACCAGATGATTTGCATGAATCTCAACGATCGGTCAGGCGGGACTAAAACAATGGATTTTGAGGCCATGCTTCAAATCAGAGAGTCAAATCCAGCAAGTAGTACACAAAGAGTATCATGCAAGCTTGGCATCTCTAAGTTTTGTTTGGTTCGTCTACTTCAAACCTTGTCAAAATCTTCTGGAGCTGCTGAATTATCCCTCACATTAACAAATTATTGAAAACCTTTTGATTCGTAATAGTGTATATATATATATATATATATATATATATAATTTACTAAATTTAGCTTATATGTGGCACAAGGCCAGAAGTATGGGGGCGCCCATTGAGAATCGAACTTACTAACAATGGTTTGCAAATCTAGCTTGCTAACCCTTACACCACGTATATATATATATATATATATATATATATATGATTTACATCTGCAAAAAGTATTAAATTATAGCTGAAAATGTGTTATATCCAATGAGATCGTCCAAATCATCCATGATGACATGTAAAAATGTAAATCCTGATTATCCGCTGTTGCTTATCTGCCAAATTCTTATTTCTTCTGAGCATCATCACCTCAGCTAAATAATGGACTATTCCGTTTTCATCATAAAGAAAAGGGAGAAAAAAGATGCTACACAGAAAAACAGTAAGAATGAAAGAAAGAAATTAGTGGAAAAACAGAGGGTGTGAGCGTGGAAGTGATAACGCTAATCTGTTTCAATCGAACATAAGTGAGAGAGTTAAATCAAGATTATTAAACTTTTTACATATTGGAGTATTTTTCAATAGCTTTTATGTAAACATATGAAACGTTGTAATAATTAAATTATCACACTGTGATATATCCATAGGTCCTTCTAGTATAAATAATTACTTGGTATCATATAATAAGAAGCCCTTAAGCAACAAAATACAGCATTGAAACTAGTGTATGGCATTAAATTGCATCTGATGGTGAAGTTCCATTTCTGAAGCTCTGGGAAGTGTGGAGTACCCCTTCATCGCAATTACACCCAGGCCCAATCTGGCCCAGAGTGGTAGTATCTGTTAGGATTCCAACTACTGGTTAAATAGAAAAAATAACTCTTGAAAAATATGTTTAAAAAAAAGATTAGTTTAAAAAAAAATTTGAATGCCCATCAAGAAGTGATAAAAAAAACATTTCTGGAGCTCTGGGAAGTGTGGAGTACCCCTTCATCACCATTACTCCCAGGTCCACTCTGAGCGGAGTGGTAGTACCTGTTAAGGTCTCAACTACGGGTTAAATAGAAAAAAAAGGAGTTTTAAAAAATGTTTAAAAAAAGATTAGTTTTATAAAAATTTGAATGCCCATCAAGAAGTAATAGAAAAAACGTCTTTAGCATAAAATAACTCAACAAGGATTGATATGCTGTAAGATCCAACCAGCCAACCAACGAATCTGTAACCAAAAATAAAATTTTGTAAATATATATGAGGAGGATACTTAGTTTTTGACAGCTACATTACTTTTGGCTACTGAGTTTCAATACTGTAGAGTTTGGTCATAAATAATACCTAATGATATCCTTTTTTCATTGTATACTTTTTCTCTAGATATGATAAAATCCTGGTATCTTTGGTTTAGAAAAAATAAAAAAATATTGATAATGGTATACATATCTATGGACAATACTGTACAGTATATATATATATATATATATTGTTTTGGATTTGTGGGGCCTTATCACTGACTACTTTGTAATGTCTCTTATACCTTATATCTTCATTCTTCATCTTATTTGTATTGGAAGAATCTCTTTAATTATCAAGAGGGTAAGTTTTTTTTCATAAAAAACTTGGACCCTTTCCCCTTTTACTCCTTCCCTTCATTTCATTCTCTATTTGTCTGTTCTTTCTTCTTTTTCTTTCTTCCCACTTTTCCCTTTTGTCTTCTTACTTTTCATATTATATTCTTCTTGATTTCAGACAACTTTGGTAAATATATGTCTAAGGAGAACACTCTTCCACTCCTCTTCCTGAAGAAATAAAAAAAAGAATAAAATAAAATAAAGACCTTTTTTTTTTCTTTATTATTTTATCTGTTACTCTTGGTTTTATAGCTGCAGGAGCCCATGGGGACCAACGTCCTATACAAAAGAATTGCTGTACAGATTATGGACAATCTCTTGAAGAAGGTTTGCCATACCCAGGATGCAAAAGATTCATTGTGGAGAAAAACACTATTGAAACTGTCCCATAGAGATGAATGGGGTCTTTTCAAAATTACCTTCTGCATTATTTGTTCATCGGACTCCCTTTTTTTTCTTTATTTCATTTCTTTCTTTGTCTTTTGTTTTCTTGTGTTTTTTTTTATTTAGTTCTTCTTCTTCCAGAAGGTCCGCTTAGTTTCTTCATGAAAAAACGTCCTCTTTGGCGCCACTTCCTTTCGGCCAAACTCTCTTCATTCTCTGTTTTCGTGTTAATCTGGCCTTGTTCATCCTGTCCTTTTTTTTTTTAATATAGCAAACAACAAAACTGTTTTAGAGAATTGCTGTGTGTCCATCTTTGGTCCTCTGTGCTGGCCTTTGTGTGTATAGATGTGTGTGTTTGTGTGTATAGATGTGTGTGTTTGTGTGTATAGATGTGTGTGTATAGATGTGTGTGTTTGTGTGTGTTGTGTGTATAGATGTGTGTGTGTGTGTATAGATGTGTGTTTGTGTGTATAGATGTGTGTGTATAGATGTGTGTGTATGATGTGTGTGTATAGATGTGTGTGTTTGTGTGTATAGATGTGTGTGTTTGTGTGTAGATTTGTGTGTATAGATGTGTGTGTTTGTGTGTAGATTTGTGTGTGTAGATTTGTGTGTATAGATGTGTGTGTTTGTGTGTAGATTTGTGTGTATAGATGTGTGTAGATTTGTGTGTATAGATGTGTGTGTTTGTGTGAAGATTTGTGTGTGTGTTTGTGAGTAGATTTGTGTGTTTGTGTTTGTGCGTAGATTTGTGTATGTGTTAGTGTGTATAGATGTGTGTAGATTTGTGTGTGTAGATGTGTCTAGATGTGTGCTTGTGTGTAGATTTGTGTGTGTGTTAGTGTGTATAGATGTATGTGTAGATGTGTGCGTGTGTGTAGATGTGTGTGTATGTTAGTGTGTATAGATGTCTGTCTAGATGTGTGTTTGTGTATAGATGTGTATGTGCTTTTGTATAGATGTGTGTATGTCTAGATGTGTCCTTGTGTATAGATGTAGACGTGTGTGTTTATTGATGTGTATGTATAGATATGTGTATGTTCGTCTAGTGATGTGTATGTATAGATGTGTGTGTGGGGGATTGGAAAGAGAAATATAACTAACTACATGTGTATAGATATAATGATGTATATGTGTATGCTAATAACTTATATGCGAACATACATATGCACATGTGTGCATATCTACTCATAAGTAATTAGATATGTTTATATATGTAGACGGATTATCTATCATAGGGAAATCTGATTTCTTCCAAGATGTAGTCGTGTTAGTGCTACTCAATGGCAGCACCACTTTGACTCTAACGAAATACTTAGAGAAAAGGCTAGGTGGCAAAATTCACAACTTATTATCATCTACCGTTCTTTTTTATTATTTTACTGTTTGCATTGTTCGTTGCTTGTAACGAATAATACCTCGTGCACTGTGGGGGTGGGGTGAATCCCCGAAGCGTAGTGGTTAACATGTTTGACATGCGACATTGTAGTATGCGAGTTCGAATTCTAGTCGTGCTATGACGTTCACTTTCTGATTAATACCATTGAGAAAAGTATGAGTGTCGTCACCTCAGCTAAATAATGGACCATTCCGTTTTTGATATAAAGAAATAAGGGATGAAAAAGGACATATCACGCAGAAAATATATAATAAGAAAGAAAGAGAGTAGGGGAAAGATAGAGAGAGGGGGTGAGCGTGCGGAAGTGATAACGCTAATTTGTTTCAATCGAACATAATCAAAAGATGAAAAGAAAGAATGGGTAAGAGAAAGTTAAATCAAGATTATTATACTTTTTACCTATTGAACTAGTTTACAATGGCTCTTAAGTAAACATATCAAACGTTGTAATAATTAAATTATCATACTGTAGCATATCAACGGGTCCGGCTAGTATGGACGTCCACATATTCATACTAAGAGTTAAATGCACATGGTGCATCATTTTCAATTCTAAAAAAAGTTCTTGGTTGGTCCCAGAATTTTTCAGGACCCTCTCATATATTACTTTTATGAAATAATGTATTAGTGATCATATCTTATTGTTAGAAAGGGAAGTTACTATGATTGTGCTATTGTCATATAAGAGGGTTTCTTTTTTTTACTCATATCTGTAAACAACTTATTTGATATTATTTCTTTGTACGTGTGCAGTTGTATACGTACGCAGAAAGAGAGAGGGGGAGGGGGAGTAAAAAGAAAGAAAGGGAGACATTTTCTCGGGTGTAACGGGGTTGGGGTGGGTGGGAATTAGCTATTAGGCAAAGTATCTCCCCAAATATTGTCCTTTCCTATAGAATCACCAATTAGGTGCCAGTGCCCCCCAGATTCGCATCCGGAGTTGTTCACTACCCCCACTGCCACCCCACGTCTTTATAACGACCCCAAATCTTCATACCAAGCCACAAGGGTTTCCAATATTTAAGATTGTCATCTCTGATAAAGCCAGCTCAACAAAGCAAGCTATAAGAAAGCTTCCAATAACTATTTTTCAGATAAAGTTTTTTGCAAAATAAAAATAAATATAAATATAGAACATGAAAAAAAAATCACCTTTATACTTAGTTACCTATAATTTCTTATATTAAAGGTTACACAGACAGAAAAATCATGGGATGGACAACTTATAAAATCATATTCATTTCCTATTTTATTGGTGGTTTATACACACACACACACACACACACACACATACACACACACACACATAGATATATATATATATATATATATGTACATTTTCAATAAAAAAGAAAATCTTAACAAACCGCCATTCGGCTATCATAAATTTATTTCGGCCAGTAACTCAATAAATGAGCCCAGCTTCATCAAAGAGCCAATTATATAATATATGTAATTTTCTCTCTGATGAAACTGGGCTTATTTATTGAGTTACCGGCCGAGGTAAATTTATAATAGCCAAATGACGGTTTATTGAGTTTTTCTTTCTTCTTGAAAGTTCAAATATTTCTCTGTATATAAGTAATTAATTAATTGATTTACATTGAGCTCTTGATTTGATATAATCCTTGTATAAATCTATAGGTGTGTATGGGCTAGCAATGTGGATATACGAGCGATATAGTTAATCCCAAATAGAATCATCCCCAACTTAGCTGTCTATTGGATACTTTTATATTATATATATTCTGTCGTGTTTAACGAAGTCTCTCTCTCTCTCTCTCTCTCTCTCTCTATATATATATATATATATATATTATATATATATATATATATATATATATATATATATATATATATATATATATATATAGAGAGAGAGAGAGAGAGAGACTTCGTTAAACACGACAGAATCCAAGTGACTTCGTATTTTTTATTTTTCATTTTTGTAATATATGGCCATATTCCATGCGTGATGTTAAGGAACTTGGACAAATAAAAGACGTAAAAAAATACACTGAGTCTTCGTGTCCATTAATGACAAGAAATGGACACGCAGTCAACCCAAGAAGACACAGATGAAGAACCCAACTCAAACCAATCCGGCCAATATAGAAGATAGAAGATATGTAAATAATAATAATAATAATAATAATAATAATAAGAAGCAATGCAACAGTATGTATGTATCCTGATAGGTATATATAATCCTGTTGGAGGAGTGTCATATATGGTCATCATCGTAGGAAATGGAAACGTCGAGAAAAGTTCAAATCCTGGACACGGCTGTTTGCATTCCACATAGCGCAAATACCCTTGCGAAAGGTACGAATCAACTATTCTCCCTCCAGCTATGAGTTAAAAGTAGGATAGACTGGGCTCTTAACCTTAGTATGGCAACAGGTCTAGGAGAAGGAAAATTCTGAATTCAAACCAAACATTTTTTCTAAATGATCGTGACACATGTCGGATTGATAGCCGTGTAAAAACGATGACGTCATTATTTGAATGAGATCTTAAAAAGTTATTTGGTGCTTGTTTGCTCAACTGTCAAATTATTAAAAATGATTTCCCAGGATTTATCATTACTGTTCTCGGATACACAGGAAACATCCGAGGAAGGCCGTAGGATACAGTGGCCAAAATGTTGTGTTAATACATACCACAATAAATCTGAGAACAACAGCCCGAAAAATCCAAATTATTCAAACCAACGTGTTTCTTTTCTCGTAAGTCAAATCTACTTTTTCGGAGCTCGTCCCTTTCCTCCTCTCAAATCCTTGGAAATTGTGTACTTTCCAAGTGTTTGATTTGACTAACCACTAAAGTCCAAGTCACCAAAATGCTTTGGATAGCATTTTCGTTAAGTCTGGTTATCTCCCTTGTTTTCTTCTCTATCTGACATGATAATATGATTGGTTGAAAATTGATTTTCAAAGTATTGTGATAATCAGATAAGCAACATAATCAAAAGTGACACAAATCTTTTTAAAGGGTGTCTAGACTATCATTTTGATTCTTTTTAGTTTCACTTTATTTTATTTACTTCTTTTACTTTTTTTTTTCGGTCGTGTTGATGAAATAAAGCCACTGTTTGAAGATTACCTCAAAAAGGAACTCAAAATAAAATCAGCTCGCTTGTAGTTAATAACAAACTGTGTTAAAAAGATGAATTTCTGTAACACTATATGTCTTCTTCTCCCTCACCGGTGGACAAAATAGTAGGCTAGACTGGTCTCTCTAGCCTTGTTTTAAATAGTCTTCTTCTTAGGGTTCTTCTATTCTTCTGATATCTTCTGCTGGGCCGTATTGGCTTTTCTTTTGGGTCAGACGTTCTTTTTCATCGGAATGTCTCTCTCTCTCTCTCTCTCTCTCTCTCTCTCTCTCTCTCTCTCTCTCTAGACGGGTTGTCGGAGAGACTCCCTCCGATCAATCGGTTGGTCACGTCAGGCCCTAACACCTATATGGCAAGCCCCAACCTTTTTTAATCATATATGTGCTAGAAGGCGGTAGCTGAGAGTCTTCATGTCCTGGGTATGACGTTAAACTGATGATGAGGTTCCAGTTATTGAGTTCTGGAGCACCCCTTCATCACCATTGCTCCCAGGTTCACTCTGACCCTGAATGGTAGTATCTGTTATGGTTTCATCTATGGGTTGAATAAAACAAAATGAGTTTTAAAAATGTGTATCCATGGAGAATGAATGAAAAAAGTCTTCGGCATAAAATTACCCAATGGGTTGACATGCCGTAACCCCACCCTATCTTCCTCGTTTAGTGAAGCGTACTGTAAGTGTTGCATACTGTCTATTACATTCTTCTAATGTATTTTATCTTCTGCTGGTCCGTATTGAGTTAGCTTTCTGGTTGGACGTTCTTCACCGTGTTATTATAGGGTAAATATTTTTATGGGATTAGGCTTTGGTCATTTGATGGGAGTTGCTGGTTTCTTTTTCTTGAACCTCATTATACGTGGTTCTTCTTTTCGTTGATCGTCGAGCTGAAAAGGAATTAAAGAAGAGACAAAGACAAAATATACTTTTAAGCTTCAGACTTTATTTCTAGGTTCATAGCTATTTATTTGATTTTTTCCTGAGCCAGTCAATGGCGTGTGTTCCCAGTAAAGGTCTGCATTGGACTGGCCGAGGGATATTTTGGGGGCCAGACATGGACCTTTTTTCTGTGCATGCCCAGAGGATTTTTTCTGTCTGAGGGTTCCTGGGAGATTTTTTTTATCCCTACCCTCTCCTTGGTTCTGGGTTTAATCTTTGTTCTTATTAATCAGAAACACGGTGACTTAATTTCGTGCACATAAAAATTCATTCAATTACCCGATACCATTACACGTGCGCGATGGGAATCGTTTGCAACACAGAATGACACGTCTGATCTTCGTTCATGGTCGTATCGGGTTGTCTGGAGGGCCTTCTTTATCGGGGTCATCTCCTCCTCTCTCTCTTTTTATCTTGTTTTTTTGGTAATCAGAAAAACAGAAACCTAATTCGTGTACACATAGTTTTATTCAATTCTCCGATACCATAACAACCATCGGTGAGGAAGAATCATCAGCACGCCCAGCCCCGAAAGTTCTCCGGTCAACTCTGGGTAATTCTAAATATTATTTTACCAGGCCTATCCGACTTCGTGACTTCCTAAGCCAATCCACGCCCAGTCGACTGGAGCTGTAGAATACACCGACTATACCTCTACAGAGGGGTAAACACCCCTAATCGGTCCACTGGTCGTGAGTGGTGACCCGTTATGCTTAAGGGTGGAAAACTTATGACTGAGCTGCCCATGACATGCAACACTCCACTTTGGCCCTAATTTAGACTAGAGAGTCGGTCGGAGAGGCCCCTTCCAATCAATCGGCTGATCACATCAAGCCCTATATGATTCTCACAGCGCTATTGCCCTTATGGCAATCCCAAACTTTTTTTTATATGTGGTAGAAAGCGGTGACTGAGGGTCTTAATGTACTGGGTATGACTGCATTTAATGGTGAAGTTTAAATTTTGGAGCTCTGGGGAATGTGGAGTACCCCTTCATCGCCTAGGTCCACTCTGATTCAGAGTTTTAAAAAATGTGTTAAAAATTTGAGTTAAAAAAATCATTTTGAAAATCCATCAAACATAAATAGAATAAAACGTCTTCGGCATAAAATAAACCAAAAAGGATAGACATGCCGTTGTTTTACACATGTTCCGTCATTGAATTATCTTTCCAAAAATGTAAAATTCATTTTCTTGCAAAAAAAAAAATATTACCAAGAAACTTGTATGGAGGATCAGTGCGCGAAATAAAAACTAAGGAAAAATAATTAGCCTCTTCAATAAAATAAACATTTATTTAGAATAAAAGTTCTTCTTTTAATTCTTCAAATACCGAAAGTTTTATTAAAATCGGATTATTAGTTTATTTTTTATTTTTGTTTTTTAGAAGAATTTCATGTGATCCCCCTTATCAGCAGATGCGCGAATTTGAAGACCCCTAGCTAATATCATTGGGAAAGGTATGCATTGAACTGCTTCTCTTCCAATTATGGGTAAATAGCAGGGCAGACTGGGCTATTTAACGTTGAATAGGTAACCAGTCTAGAAGGAAAACTATGAATTCAAACCCGTTAAACTCCGCTTAAGAAATTAACCTTGTGTCACATCCAGCTCGTGCGGAGGGGTTGGTATATATATATATATATATATATATATATATAAATATATATATTGTCCCCAGTTTTGACATGTCACATTTTGCAAAAAGGAATAACGATAAAATCAAGCAAAATAGATAACTGATTTTCCACTTGTCGGAGACAGGGTGAATGTCCCAGGCTTATTCCAGGAAAAATAGCTATTACCCCAACCGTTCGTCATGAGTAGGATGTAACACAAGCTCGCAAGCATTGAGCATTCATTGAGGATTGAACTCGGTATTCAGTAGTAATGGATATGTGAGATTAGCTTGCTAATCATTTCACTACGATTCGAGGCCCTTTCAGGAAAAAAAGTATCTAAAAGAAAAATGAAATGAAGAAAAAATAGTTTATAGGTGACATGGAATAGGACAAAAATAACCGAAAGAAAGAAAAATGATTATACTGGGAAGACAATTGAGGAAAGAAAGGAAAAAGAAAGGTTGGTTGGATTTTACGGCATATCAATCCTTGGATTATTTTATGCCAAAGACGTTTGTTTAATTCATTATTGTTGGGTAATAGAATGTTTAAACGCATCTAAAAGATAACAAATAGTACAGGGAAAAAGAAAGAAATGTAAAAGAACACACAAGAAAAGAAAAAGGAAAGAAAGAAAGAACCAATAACATTCATAAATGAGGGAAAGGACGCGATACATCTGAAAGAAAAAAAATAAGAAAGGAAGAAAGAAAGAAAGAAAGAAATATAACATTCCTAAGTGAAATCAATTTCTGATTATGAACATCTTGATATAAGTAACACTGATGCTAACATAAGTTAATATCTATCTGGTTGGAGAAATGAACAATGTCTTCTTCTAATTTGTTATTTTTCAAGGGATTTTCAATGATAGTTTTTATTAGAAACTTACATTTCTTGTTGTTTCCCCCACTCATCTTTTGTCCTCACCTTTTTTATTTAAATTTATTTATTTGATTACTCCTTCACTTTATTCCGATGAAAAGTGAATAACAATAATAACTAGCGGGACTTGTATATATATAACACTATCATAATTAAATCGTATGTTACAACGTTTCATATGTTTACTTAAGAGCTATTACTAAATACTTCAATATGTAAAAAGTATAATAATCTTGATTTAACTCTCTCTCACTCTTTTTTATTTTTTCGTTCCTTCTTTTCATCATGTTCTATTGAAACGTATTAGTTTTATCACTTCATCGCGCTCTTTCATCAACTCTCTTTCTTTCTTATTATATTTGTTCTGTGTGGGATATCCTTTTTCTTTCCTTTTTAATAAAAACGGAATGGTCCATTATTTAGCTGAGGTGATGACACCAAAAAGAAATAAGAATTCGACGGATAAGCAACACCAGAAAATCAGGATTTTCGTGTTTGTATTTTATCTTGTATGATGTGTACGGTCTCCTTTTTATCCAGAGGGTGTTACAGGATGATAATGGTTGTACAATTAAGGGACACGAGTATTAATGTATAGATAATATAGGTACTGCCAAAAATCTTCTCTCATTTTCATTTTGAAACGAATTGGAATTAATTAAATCGATTGAAATTAATTAAATCGATTATTTAATGTAAAATTTTTTGTCTAAGTCGAAAAGTAGTAACATAATGAGCTTCCGCAAAAAAATAAATAAATAAACAAATAAAAATGATATTACATATGTAATTTATTTTTAATACATTTTAAACAATTAAATTTTGCTGAAAATGGCTCAGTGAATATTTATGATGCACTCAAAAAAAACATTTTTATAACGCTTTCATAACAATTTCTTTTAAAAATGTTAAATTTTCTTCTTAGAAATCAATAACAACAAACTTTAGATACACTATGAACAGTAGGTACCATCAATTTGCCCTGCGAAATTTACCCCTCCCTATATTTAACACAATGAAACTTGAATGAAGGTTAATATTTTCTTGAAAATTTTGTGTCCATTCAAAAGAAGAAACATAAAAAAAACTTCTGATAATTAAACAAAATTTCAGCTGACAGAAATGATGAAAGTTATGAACGAAAACAATGTTTACATTTTCGCTCCTTTAAATCAATTGAAATTTTACATAGTCAAAAACAAGTTATGACTACCGGCTTTTTAAAAAATCCTATGAAAAATCAGTTAATTGTCCGATTTTCACGAAATTTTTCATAATTACTTACCTTTTGATGAAAATATGTTTGAAATAGTTTTTTCTCAAATATATTGGGGAAAATATTTTTTTTATTACGAGGTCTAGCCCCCTCCATTTTATTTTAAGAAATATGAAAAAAATGAACCGACAAAAAACAGTTTTTACTTTTTATCTATAAAGATAAGAGTCTGAATAATTATATCAGAAGATTTTTATAAGTTTCTATACAGGATTTTTTTATTTATTTATTAAAAGAACCATGAATACATCATTCTTCTAAAAATATCAAAGAAATTGACTCTGTTGTTAAAAAAAATGGTCTGTTTTACTTATTTTTCAAGATAACGGTGGATAATTTCCCCCCAATCGGATAATTCGATCTTCGGATTAACTTCTTTTCTTTGTAACAACTCTTTCTGTTCGTTATTTTTTTACGAGATTTTTAAAAAAAGGTTCAAAGATATTTACGTTTCCTCCCTCAATATGGCCTAAACTGATCACGTGATGTATTTTGGTAGTACCTAACAAACATAAAAAATATTTAATTGTTGATATTCATTTGAATATTTTTTTTCGTTCCAAACAAGCAGTGTGTAAAAGTAGTATACCTTATCTTGAGAAGGGAAGCCATTTTAAAACAAAGTTTAACGGATCTACGGTAGATCGTAAGTGATAATTTACTAACCCAGATTGATAAAAAAAAATTAAATCATGGAATTATCTGATTTTAATAAAAATTTTCAGTGTTGATTTATTAATCAACTAATTATTTTTTCTTTAAATTACTGAATAGTTTCAACCAAACTGATTCAATGGAAATAAATGGAGATTCTTTAAAGTAAATATTACCATTTGCTACAACCATAGATGTTTTTGAGGAAACAATTTATATACCTCCTTAATAGATAAAATTCATTTAAAATATGAAACGCCTGATTTTAAGTTTCAAATGTCATGTTTCTTTATTCTAAAAACAATTATCTATTTAATAACTACTTTACTTTATTATTGTTATCTAATAATACTTGTAGAAAACCTAATTGAAAATTTAGACCCCCACCCTTTTAAACAGAACAAATATTGATGTATATTTTTCTTTTATAAGATAATAGGCAATTAGATAATTATCGAAAAGAGTAAAAACAAATCTCAATTTTTTTTTTTTTTTTTACATTTAATTTTCCGATTTTTGGCACTTATTTTCTACCAGAATCGCTCCCTTAGAATTTGTTTTTCTTCTGTTCACACCTTCGGTCTTTTGTCTTTTTATTTATACTGTAATTAGTGTCACTTTTATATAACCTCACCGATATTTTGCATCCAAAAAATAAGGTGGAGCTCAAAGTTAAGTGACCTGAAAAAAATCAGAAGATTTTGAAATAAAATAACTGATGCATTATAAAATTCATTCATTGATGAATCAACACTGACAATTTCATTAAAATCGGATAATACCCTGATTTTTGGTATTTTTTCAATCGGGGGGTGGGGTAAATATATTTTGTAAGATACGGATGTGATCTCATCAATGGCAATACCTAAGATGATGATAATAATAATAATAAATAATAATAATAATAATAATAAATAATAATAATAATGTTGTCAAAAAGCAGAAAAATTTGTGGAAGATGAAGGTGACAGCAATATCAATCGTAATGTTTGCCTTTAGAACTGTCCCCAAGAATCTGGAAAATTGATTCGATGAACTGGAGATTAGAGGAAGAATTAAAACCATCCAGATGGATACCTGAGGAGACTTGCTGTCACACTAATTCCAAAAAAAAGCCATCAAAAGCTCGAATAATAATAATAATAATAATAATAATAATAATAATAATGAATCACAGGAAAAAATAAATCGTCTCATGTACATGAACATCAAGTTTTGTGCCAAAAATGAACAAGAATTAAAAACCCTTATACAAACTCTCAGAATATACAGCCAAGATATAAGGATGGAGTTCAGTATAGAAAAGTGCATCATGTTAGAGATGAAGAAAGGAACAAATGAAATGGCGAAGGGAATAGAACTACCAAATTGAGAAGAAATTAGGAAACTTGGAGAAAAGGAGAATTATAAATATCTTGGAATATTAGAAGCAGACGCAATCAAACAAATGGAAATGAAAGACAAAGTAATACAGGAATATTTCAGAATAACAAGAAAGCTCCTAGAAACCAAGCTATGTAGCAGAAAACTCACAAAGGGAATAAATACATGGGCTTTCCCTCTGGTAAGATACTCGGGATCATTCCTAGAATGGACAAGAGAGGAGCTCCGGCAGACGGACCAAAGGACAAGGAAACTTGTGACCATACACAAAGCATTACACCGAGAGACGATATAGACAGACTATATGTGCGAAAAAAAGAAAGGAGAAAGCGTCTCGCCAACATTGAAGATAGTTTAGATACGACAATCCGAGCACTTGACGAATACACTAATAAAAGTAAGGAAATACTAAATGCAGCAGCCAGGAAAAACAATTGCAACATATTGACAAGCAGAAATACATAAAAAACTAAATAACAGAAATGGGAAGAAAAACAACTACATGGGTACTACAAGCGTCAAACTCAAGAGATACCAAATCAGAAGACGGACATGGCTAAGAAGAGGAAACCTCAAGAGAGAAATGGAATTGCTTATAATCACTGCACAAGACAATGCCATAAGAACAAATTATATAAAGACAAAAATAGATAGGATGCAGCAGAATAGCAAGTGCAGAATGTGTGGAAACAGAGACGAAACGGTTCATCATATAAGTAAATGCAGCAAACAAGCACAAAAAGAGTACAAGACTAGGCATAACTCGGCGGGAAAGGTGATCCAGTGGGAATTGCGCAAAAAATTCAATTTTCACTATACAACTAAATGGAATACGCAGAAGCCTGAACCTGTCCTGGAGAATTAGACGCATACATTTTTCTGGGACTTTGAGGTACAGACGGATCACCTAATCCCGGCCAGGAAACTGGACCTAGTCTTGATCGACAAGAAGAGAACCTGTTATTTCGTGAATTTTGCCGTCCTGGCCGACCACCGAGTGAAAATGAAAGAAAGCGAAAAGATAAACAAATATTTGGTCGTTGCCAGAAAACTGAGGAAAATTTTGAACATGAAGGTGAAGGTCGTACCAATTGTAACTGGTGCCCTTGGAACGGCCCCAAAAGCTCTGGAAAAGAATTTGAGTGGATTGGAAATCAGACCATCCAAACTACAGCACTATCGAGACCATCCAAACTACAGCACTATTAAGATCGGCTAGAAAACTCAGAAGAGTCCTGGAGACCTGAGGTGACTAAGCCTCCAGTGAACCACCGGCTACGGTAGGTGTGAAAACCTCGTAATAATACTAAAATCGTAATTGGGACCCTGGTATTGGTCCCGAAGTGTTTGGAAGAGAGTCTGGGGGAATTGGAAATCCGAGGGAGAATCGAGACCATCCAAGTAACAGCATTGTTGGGGTTGGTTAGAATATTCAGAAGTAGTCCTGGAGACACGAAGAGACTTGCTGTCACTCAGCCCCCAGTGAACCACCATCTTAAGCAGGTGTGAAAAACTCAGGGAGATAAATAATAATGATAATAATAATAATAATTTTTAACATGTTTTCCAAAAACAAACAACAACAAAATGGTCCAGCTTATCTAATAAAGCCATAACACAAATGGACAATATTATAGAAAAAGGAACACAAAGGAGGGGGGGGGTATCTGTTTCTGGTATTATTTCTCTTTGTTGTATTATTGCATCAGATCATTTGTTAAGATACTTAACTGATGAATGACACTTGTTACCACATAGAAAATATGTTTGAGTTTTATCTGAGAAAATAGGAAAAGGAATTATGAAAGATGGTTGCATTTACTGTTTCTATTCGGGTTTTTTCTTCATTGTATCACAAGAAAATTACGTTAGATATTGAAGAATATACATCAGGTTATCCAGCCCTTTTTGTTTGACTTATTAACGTATTTTCAGTTACTTCTTGTTTTTTTGTTTTGTTTTTTAATCATACATTAATTCAATATAATTCTATCTCTTTTGTTATTATTATGCTTTTTCACACCCGCCTAAGCTGGTGGCTCACTGGAGGCTGAGTGACAGCAAGTCTCCTAGGGTCTCAAGGACTAAAGACCATGAATTCTGAATTTTGCTAAAAAAAATATCAAGATTAGGACATTTTTTAGAAGAATTCATGATTCTTTTACAAAAAAGCTCGTATAGAAACTTATAAAAATCTTCTGATATAATTATTCAGACTCTTATCTTAATAGAAAAAAATTAAAAATCGTTTTTATCGGTTCACTTTTGTCAGATTTCATAAAATAGGAGAAGGACACCTCGTAAAAATATTTCCCCTAATATATTAAAACAAACAGCTTATTTTAAACATAATTTCATCTACAGCTGAATGATTACCGAAGTTTTCGTAAATATTTTATAATTAGTTGATTTTTATTGACTTTTTAAAAAAACCGGTTGTCATAACTTGTTTTTGGTTACGCTAAATTTCAATTGATATAATGGTGCGAAAATGTAAACATTGTTTTCGTTCATAATTTTCATTATTTCCATATGCTGAATTTTTTTAAAAATCATCAGGAGTTTTTTTAATGTTTCTTCTTTTGAATGGTCTAAACATTTTGAAGATAATATTAACCTTTATTCAAATTTCATTGTGTTAAGTATTGGTGGGGGGGAATAAATTTTACACGGCTGATTGGGCATCCCTAATGTATGTATGTATGGAGGAAACTACAAAAATAAAACAATTAACGACAAGGTAAATATATATATATACATTCACTATCACCAGAGCTTACGTTTTGGGTAAAATAATAAAGATTTATATTCTTGAAGATATTCAAAAATTAACATTTGAATAGTCATGGATCTGCGAGACTAACTTTTTATGCCCCATCTACCCAGGCAAAGCCGGGTAGCCGCTTCTAGTGTTTATATATATATATATATATATATATTATAACATGCAAGGACATATAGCATGTGGGGATATATGCCATACAAAGACCAGAAATGGGTTGATATACTGTAAAAGTTAAACAAAACAACCAACCTTTCTTTTAGGGCGAACTAAAAATGCATTGTAGATAGTTAATGCGTCTGGGCACTACCATTTATGATGGTGGGGGTCTGGCCATATCGAGAGGAGAAATCGCGCTGTTAAGTGATAATACTATAATTTTTCCATGTTTGTTTCCATATTTTTCATCTTTTCATAGAGTTTGGCTTGGTGTCCCGCGCGCTCGTTGGATATATATTTGATAGGAATTTTTCGGGCATTTTTTTTTATATTTTCTTAAACACGTGGTCGAAGTGGTACTGGGGTCTAGTAGTCGCTCTTAAATACGGTGTTGCTGACGCCGAAGTCCGGTTTCTTCTACAATTCTCATTGTAAATATTTATCGTCCAAGCTGTGAATCGTTCTAGCGGCCACTATGTTTCATTATGGTGCTCAAACAAGAGGGGGGGGGTTGCTCCGAGCACCGGTTTTTATTCAGATAGTGAGAGGAAGTAGATTTGGATGGCTGGTTGGTTGGTTGTTTTTTACGGCAAATCAAACCTTGATGGTTTATATTATGCCGGGGATGGGTTTTTTATGGGTACTCAATTTTAACTTTTTAAACTAATTTTAAAGCCCATTTTTCTATTTAACACATAGGTGGGACCCTAACAGGTACTACCACTCCGGGTCAGAGTGGATCTGGAAGTAATGGTGATCAAAGGGTACTCTACATTCCCCAGAGCTCCAGAATTGGAACATCACCAACGGATAGTTTAACGTCATACCCAAGAAATCAAGACCCTCAGCCACCGGCTTCTAGCACATATATGATAAAAAGGGCTGAGATATAGGTGATAGGGCTTGACGTGACCAGCCAACTGATTCGAGGGGGTCTCTCCGGCAGCCCGTCTAGCCTCAGTAAGGGCCTTAGAGTAAGTAGAGTGAGAGTGTATCGTACTTAATAAGAGAATAGAATGCGTTCCATCGTGGTGCAGTGGTTAACGGTTTTAACGGCATGTCAATTTGTCTAGGGCAATTTTGTACCCAGAGGTTAGGAAATTGCGTTTATTGTACGTTGATATCTTCACACTTTGTTGTTATTTCCTGACAGGTTTCTTGCACACAATTGTAGGGTTTCAAGTATTCCTATCTAATACTAATAATTATAGGGCGGGTTTAGCTCAGTCGAGAGAGCACTTGACTAAGAATCTTAAGGTTCCTGGTTCGATAGCGGCCCTCGCCAACTCAGCGTGGGTAGTGCAGGTGTCTGTGCGGTGAAGTGAAGAGCTGGTGGTAGGTGTGGCACCCCAACTCAGTCGAAAAAACAATCTCCTTGGTCTAGCGCTAGTGAAAAGAGGATAGACTCCTTCGCTGTCTGGCTGATACCGACATTGGGCCACACCGATGACTTTACATTTTACTTATATGATTTTAGGTCATTTGTTTGTACACAATTATATGGTTTCAAGTAACTGATTATGATCCATAGTAAACAATCATAGCTTCAAGTAACTATTCTTAATAGAAATAATTTACAGTTATAGGGCATCAAGTATGAATCATTTTTCAAGCAGATCTATTTTACCCATAGAACTGACTTTAAACATTGGGAGTAATGATAATAATCCGAGTAAGTAAAAAAGATTCGTCTGGTCTTCTGTTCTCACAGCTAAAAGCAGTAATTTCCCATTTTATGCCACCTCACCGGCCAAACCACTCCAACCAACAAGGGTGATAGGAGGCTTACCAAGAGTCACCACTCACAACCTAGATGTTGTGGGTTCAATCTTGGTACCTCCTGCTACAGATTATGAGTAATGATAAATAATAATGTTATTTTATTTTGTGTATTTGAGTGAAACTTGAATTTATTTAAAGTATTTCAATCTTACTTACGATACGGGGTCTCTTGTTAATCAGGTGATCTTAGCAGACATTTCATTTAACTCTTATTTACAAAATTGACCACGAACTATGTTACATATTAATCTATGGATACGGAGATACGAGTTTAAATTCTGGACGAACCTGTTGGCATTTAACATAGTGCTAATACCCTTGGGAAAGGTATTAATCCAACTACTTTCCCTCCGGCTATAAGTGAATAGTAGGGTAGACTGGGCTCTTCAACCTTGGTTAGGCAACCAGTTTTGGAGAAGGAAAAGTCTGAATTCAAACCTTTTAAACTCTACTTAAAAATAGACCTTGTGTCATGTCATGCTCGTATGGAGGGGTTATGTAAATACAGACTAGACTTGTCAACTGGAGAATCTCAACCAGTTAGGCAACGGAAAATTCTGAATTCAATCCTCTTAAATTCCGCTTAAGAGATTGACCTTGTGTCACATCTTATTCGTGTGAATGGGTAGTGTATATATGTATATTGAATTATTCTGGTTGGCAAATATAATATCTACTGAAATATACTTGAAAAACATGTCTGAAATTTAGCCTCCGTTGAAGCAGTCCTCGTAGATATCACCAATAAACCAATATATCTCATTTCGGCTTTTCGTAAATAACAAATAGTAATACAAATATTTTGGAACCCGCTTTCCTTTTCCAAGGACCGCGAAGCAAAAGTTTTAAAAGATACAGATTAACGTTTGTTGATTTGGTATGTGTATCAGGATATTCGATTATCATTCCAACTTGTTTGTCCGGACTGCAAAGAATTTTGGTCTGTAGCATTCCATTACTTTCCTTATCAACACCGACTGACTTGGAATTAATTTTCAGTTCATAAAAGTCGGAATTCAATAGTGGTCTTTCAGAGAGAAAGGATCGTTGAGATAGAATCAAACAAATTCTTTGGACATTGGAGAATTTGGCAGTTAATTCCTGCTGTGAGAAGCCAAGGGAGATCACTGATTATCTGTTGCCTATTGAAAGGGACCAAAAGTTGGCATCACCAAACAGAGATAAGAAGAGGCAGACCAACCCATACTTTTGATCAGGATTAAAATGAAAATGCATCTGTAAACAGTTTGTCGATAAGAGTGCCAAATTCTGTTCGGGGGGATGAGGGGTTGGGGGCAATTTTAGATTAAAATTTCCTTGTGCGCTCTCAAATTTTCCTGTTTGATCAATTTAAAACGTGACAATTGCACGAAAGACCGACTGATTTTGCCCAAGTTTGAAACCCACATAGTGAACGTTCTATCATGATACATTTTATTATAAATATAATGTAATATTCTATCATGATATTCTAAATCGAAAATAGTTTTTCTTTCTTGCACTAAGATCAAATTTTATATCGGATTTATGTTGTTTTTTTCTAAAAATTTACGTTCCTAACTCGAGAGATTATTCTCCCCCCTTACACACACACACACACACACACACATATATATATATATATATATATATATTCTACAAACTCTTTGATAAAAACTGGATGGCCACGTTAAATATTAGGTTTAATAAATAAGATTAAAAACAACACAATATTCGTCACTTTGAATTTTAGTTATTATTCTTTTTCTTATATTCTTCCATGCTTCCACTATAACCAAAAATGTTTCCCAACGTCAATCACTCACACACACACACACACACACACACACACACACATATATATATATATATATGTGTGTGTGTGTGTGTGTGTGTGTGTGTGAAAATGGAAAAGGAATTGAATCCGACAATGTGAGGAAAAAAGGAGTAAAGAAAAGAAATGTAGATAGATAAAATGAATTTAATCGATATCACATTAATCGATATCACTTACACATGTGTTTCGGTCAGTTTATGTGTGTGAAAATATTTCGCACACATAGAATTATTCAAAATAAATGTTCACTCTGATGAAAGGTCGATTCTTCTATGTGTGCGAAATATTTTCACACACATAAACTGACCGAAACACATGTGTAAGTGATATCGATTAAATTCATTTTATCCATCTACATTTTTTTCTTTACTCATTTTTCCTCATATATATATATATATATATATATATATATATATATATATATATCTGCCAAGAGTAAAATATAATGATCAGTTCAAGACACTCAGATACTAAAAGATAACGTTCATTCAGTCATTAGCGTAGCCGGGGGGGGGGGGCAAGTGGGTATCTGCTTCGGATGGCATTCTATAAGGTAATATGGGGTCGGGTGACAAAATCGATGAACTAGACGGCACACACACTAGCTATGCTACTGTCTTCAATTAAAAATAAAAACCTCCGAAAATTGTTAATCCACAAAGTACTTTCTAATAAGGCATGGTCTCTTGCTCACTTCAGAAGAACTATCAAAACAAGCAGAAAATTCAGCTTAACTAAACTTCATAGCATCATAACCTTTAAAAAAAAAATGACCAACGCATATTGAAGGTTAATTAGGGGGGGGGAAACTTCTAAAGTTTTATTTTATTGACATCCGCTATAATGACAAGCTGACGATTGATTTTTATCTAAACTATGACACAAGGGAATTGTAATAGTTTAATGGCTTTTTGAGCAATCTTTTAATTTTAGAACACCAAAAGCGGGAATTAAAGCAGTAAAACTGCTCTTTTGGTTAAAAAATCAAGCTGCTGCCCCTCCCACTCCATCTGGGGAAAAAAGAGTCCTCCTCTCTTTGGTTCTGGCAAAATGGAGCTCACCTTCCGGGGAATTCGATAAAACCTTCGTTATCATTTTATTAGATTATATAAGAACTAGTGAATATCTAATTACTACACAGTGCTTTTTTGTGCTCATTTTGTGCTATGTTGAAATGATGCTGTTTGTGATAGAAAATCCATATTGCTCTTGGTTGAAAATTCACTCCAGAACAGTATCATTCCGACACCACAAGGAACAGTTTGCATAATCATTGTATTTATTTTTATTTGATCAAATGTTGCCAAATTCTAAATAATTACCTAAATTTTCTCATTTAGATTTTAGCCTCTTTTCCTGGGTGTATATATTAATCAAATCCATCCACCACGAGCAGTATGCGACACAAGTTCAATCTTTAATTGGAGTACAGCTGGTTTGAATTCAGAGTTTTCCTTCTCCTAGACTGGTTGCCTTACCAAGACTAAAGGAACTAGTCTGCCCTACTATTTACTATAGATGAGGTGTGGAAGAGAGAACAGATAGAAGTAGGGCATTAGTGTGAAATTAAAAGTAATTTCAGGATATATTGTAATTTTTTGTTCTCCCCCCCCCCGTTTTTCTTATTTATTTTTTATTGTAATTTTTAAAAAAACAAATATCAACTTTGAACAAATAGAAATAAGGAAAATATAATTAAGTATTAATTATAATGATATTATTGATTTTTTTAATGTATTGACTCGGTAATTTCATTTTAGTAATTATTCTTCATCATGGCTGGTTGTCCAGTGGCTAGTAGTTTTTAGATTTCTGACAATATTGCACCAGCCGTAGAGCTGTGTGATCTCCAGATTTTTTATTTTTTTACT
>CM042148.1:116268639-116331139 GCA_023376005.1 Doryteuthis pealeii
GTTGTCCATATCTACATACAAATAACATGCAATTGTATTTATATATACAAAAAATAGCGGTTTACAGTGTGAATGGGAAGGCTAATTTGCATATTGATGTTAAAAATGTGATTTTATTAAATATGTGCTTAGTATTATTGATTTCTAACTGTTTGGTTTTATTTTAATGAATAAGCAAAAATCTCTTCAATGAATCTTAAATGAAATCCATTAACAAGATAAAATAACTGACATTTTATTCTTTATTTCCTAATTTAACTAAATTGTTAAATAAGTAAAATTCAGCAATGAAAGACGGGAGTGATGGAAGAGTAAGTTTCATTTCTATTTTTCTATTATACCCCCACTCTGTTACATATCTTTTTGTCTGCCTCTAATTTAATACGATATTTCATTATATTAAAACCTAAATACTTGCACCCGGAGGGTGCATATATTTGCTAGTATTTATAATGTAAATAAAACAAACTTTTATGATTTTAAAATGTATTCATAATATTAAAACAGACTTATTATAGTTCTTATAACATATTTATCAACGTATAATGCCCAGGTACATTTTTCTAATATATTTATAGTGTAAAAAAGAACAATTGCAGTTTTTAAATCCTCTTCATAGTGGTAAATAAAATAATGATCAAGAATCATCATGATCGTTCTAATCAAATAATAAGCATCATGTTCATTCAATTCTGTCAGCTAAATCAAAGTGATTGCTTCAAATGATGAAGACACTAAATAAAACTTCAACTAAACCCCATGATTGTTTGGCTAAATTACGAAAGTGGGCGAGGAGGGTGGGGGGGGGGAGAAGTTCAAGATGAAACAAATGGAAAAAGTAGAGAACAAAGGTTTTCTTAACAATTTTTTTTTCACTTCTGGTTATTTCTAAGCAATGAAGTAAGATGATATAAAAAGAAGAAAAAAATTGGGTAGAAGAAATAAAAGAAATTCTTCATGAGAAAATAAAAAGGCAAAAGATCCCAAAATTATCTGAAATTGTTTTGAAGTTCAAGGAATTCTGCTAAAGATTACCAAACATCATGGACAAGGCCATTAAAGAGGGAGTCCCTGAAAAAAAAAACGCACCGTAAAAAAGACAGCTTTTTTTAAATTTATATATATATGTATATATATGTATATATATATGTGTGTGTGTATGGGTATATATATATATATATATTATATATATATATATATATATGTTTGTGTGTGTGCATATATATACTTTTTTTTTTAGAAAAAAGTAGGGGATTAAATAAAGTAGATTATCAGCTGTGTTAAGCAATTGTTATTTTTTTTATTCATTTTTTTACAAGCAAAAAGATTATTTGCTTCCTTGACAATAAAAAAAACACCTCTGCCTCTTTTTTTATTCATTCATTTTCTCTTTTTTTACTAAAATGAATCAAAAGACAATAAAAAAATCCCTCTATTCGTTTATTTATTTATTTTTACTAAAATGAATCAAAAGAAATAGGGGAAGTATAAAATCTGAGGTAATCAGCAAAAGATTTAAACATTACAGTTACAACTACAGATATAAGAATCGGCCATTTTGTTTTTCAAGAGAGTTTCATTTTGTTGTTGTTGTTGTTGTATACGTGTGTGTGGGTGTTTGAGATAAAGGTTAGATGGTAAGAGGGTAGGAGAAAAGAGGAAAGTAACCCCACCAAAAAAATGTGCTGGTAGACATTAGTTGTAATTGAGTGAATCTAATTTTGATAAAGAAAGAGATTTGATCTTGTACCGTTTCTTGCTAATTCAATAGAAGAATGAAAATTTTGCAAAGCCTCGGGAACTCAGATACATTTCTTGTCTTCCTTATGCAACGAAGACCCTGCCCCATCTGCACCCCCCCCCCAAAAAAAAAGAAGACTAAAAATTAGTTTCTTTTTTTTTGTTTAAATGGATAGTTTTGCTAAAAGAAAAATTCGACAATGTACAAAATGAAAGGAAAAAAAAGAAGAGGAAATGAAAAGACTTAGAAGTAGAAGAACATCATCATCATCATCATCATTTAGTTGATTGGTTCTTAGTTTTTACGGCATGTCAACCCTTGTTGGGGTATTTTATGCCGAAGATAATTTTGTTTCATTCATTCTTGGTGGGTACTCAATTTTTGAAAAACATTTTTAACTCATTTCTCTATTTAACCCATAAATGTGATCCTAACATGTACTACCACTGAGTGGACCTGGGAGTAATGGTGATCAAGGGGTACTTCACATTCCCCAGCTCTCCAGAAATTAAATTTATTTTTTGACTGAATTTCTTTCTTTCTTTTCCTTTTTATGCGCTAGAATTTTTCTATTCTATTTAAATCTTTATCAGTCCTGTCGGCTGGACCTTTAGAATAAACTGACTGCACCTCTGCAGAGGATAGGACTCCCACTTCTAACGGTTCCACCTGTTGGCCATGGGTGGCGACCCGTGATTCTTAAGGATGAAACCCTGGTGGCTGAACAGTCCATGACATGCAGCACTCCACTTTGACCCTTAGGTACCACCAATTTGACCCTGTGCAATTTACCCCCCCTACATTTAACACAATGAAACTTGCAGAAAAAATAATATTTTCTTGAAAAGATTTTTTCCATTCGAAAGAAAAAATATTAAACAAACTCCTGATGATTTTTTAAATTTTTTATCAGCTTACGAAAATAATGAAAATTATGATTGAAAAACAATGTTTTCATTTTTGCACTGTTAAATCAACCGAAATTTAACGTAGCTAAAAACAAGTTACGATAAGAGGATTTTTTAAAAATTCTATGAAAAATCAATTAATAATCTGATTTTCTCGAAAATTTCCATAAATGTTTACCATTGGATGTAAATACATCTGAAATAGTTTTTTTCTAAAATATATTAGGGGAAATATTTTTTACGAGGTCTATTCCCCCCCCCTATTTTATTTTATGAAATAAAAAAAATGACGCGTCAGAAAATTTTTTTTTCTTTTTTTCTAAAAAGGTAAGAGTCTCAATAACTATATAAATGAAATTGTATGAATGTACAACGTCTAGTTTTTTGAGGAAAAATTAATGAAATCGGAAATAAAAAGTGCAAAAAAATGTCATAATATTAATATTTGAAAACTTTTTTTTGCTTTTATAATTGGTATGTACTATATTCTATTAAATTGTCAACAAAAAAAAATTTTGTTTAAGAAATTAATTTTTAAGAGATTTTCAATCTTTTGTGTGATTAAATATTTTTATTTTCTGCGTGAAATAAATTTTTTTTTTTTTTTCCTGCGTCAAAAAATCGAATTTTTTACGGATATTTAAAATATGAATTTTATAATTCAGGTGCACTAAACATTGGTCCGATACGAGCTCGATTAATATTTTTAAAAGAATTTGTAATTTTTATTGTTGAATAGTAATGTGTGATCCTTAGAATGTACGGAAGGGCATTGCTGACATTTGTTTTACAAAGAGATGAGACGCTTCTAAGTAACCAAAGTTTGTTCCTGTTAGGCTGACAGTATTAGCGTGAAAAAAATTATTTTATTTAACTTTTTTCAATAATTAAAATAAAAAGTAAGTATAATAGATTATTTTATCATTTTTACTCTTAGAAAAAATATTCAAATTTTCATTCCATACTTTTACGGGTTATCGTAAAAGGGAAATAATTAGTAACTTTTCTGTCTATATTACGGTCTGAAAATTACCCTTTCGCATGTAATACGGGCAGGTTTGTTTATTTTTTAAGATAACGATGTAATTTTTCCCAGTCGGATAATTTGATCTTTGAATTAACTATTTTTCTTTGTAACAACCCTGTACGATCTTTTTCTTACGAGATTTTTGATAAAAAAAGTTCGGAAATATCTATTTCCGTTTTATTCAAGAGGGCATAAACGGTCTGGTGGTATCTATTGACCCTTACTTAGGCTAGACCTACGGCCAGAGAGCCCCACCGATCAATCGGCTGGTCATGTCAAGCCCTAGCACCTATATAATTGTCATAACCCTATTGTCTTTATGGCAACCCCCAACCCTTTTTATCATATATGTGCTAGAAGACAGTGGCTGAAGTTCTTAGTGTCCTGAGTATGTCATTAAATTCTATGTGATGGTGAAGTTCCAGTTCTGGAGGTCTGGGGATTGTGGAGTATTCCTTCATCCCCATTACTCCCACGTCCACTCTGAACTGGAGTGGTAGTATCTGTTAGGGTCCCATCTCTGGGTTAAATAGAAAAATGTATTTTAAAAATTGAATTTTAAAAAAAATTGAATACCCATCATGCGTGAATAGAATAAAACGTCTTGGGCACAAAATAACCCAACAAATGTTGACATGCCGTAAAACCCAACCAACCAATTCATAACTCTTACATAAAATTGTACCAATACATTCAGGAAGATCGTGATTTACAATACGGAGGAATAAATGAAGTAGAGAAAATAGGTTTTTATCCTTTACTTTCGTTTAAAAACAAAACTAAAATGCGACAAAAAGAAAAAAAAGATAGTTTCTCAAAGATTATATCTCTAAAAATGAGATAAATTTTTATCTATTGGAAACACCAAATAGAAATAAAAACAGATCACTTTTTTTTCTTCAATAACAAATCCAAACAAATAATGCTTTTTGTTTTATTTTTATCTTTTGTTTGTTTTTTGTTTTTTTTTTAATATTCAGTCAGAGGTTTTGTTAATAGTCGTTGACTAGCAAAACCTTGGATATGATAATTTAATTATTATAACGTTTGATATGTTTACTTGAGAGCTACTGCGAAATAATTCAATATGTAAAAAGTATAATCTTGATTTAACTCTCTCTCTCTCTCTCTCTCTCTCTCTCTCTCTCTCTCTCTCTCTCTCTCTCTCTCTTTCTTTTCATAATATTCGATTGAAATAGATTAGCGTTATCGCATTCTCACCACTCTCTTTCCCCTTCCTTCTTTCATATATGTTTTCTGTGTAGTATGTACTATTTCTCCCTTTTCCTTATAATAAAAACGGAATTGTCTATTATTTAGCTAAGGGGTCGACACTCATACAAAACAAGAATTCGGCGATAAAGCGACACCAGATAATGAGGATTTACATTTTTTTGATTTCATCTTGGACGATTTGGACGGTCTCCCTTTTAACCAGAGGCTGTTGCAACGGTCGGAAGATTAAGGAACAAGCGTATTAATAATATATAGATAGTATATACAATGTTAAAATGACCACCCAATCTGATGCGGACATATGTGTGACTGCATTATATTGCCTTTGAAATAATCTTCTTTCCCTTTTGGATGTCATTTATCAGCCATTTTAGCACCCCCCCCCCCAAAAAAAAAAGGTAAATCTATCCGTTTGTAGACCGTTGTCTTTGAGAAAGGAATAGATTCAATAACAAATCATGAAATGCACATTTGAAAGTCAAAATGAAGAGAAATATAGAAATAGGCAAAAAGATTTCCAAAGTGACTTTGCCTTCTTTTTTTTTTTTGCAATTCATTTATTAATTGCTTTTTTTAAATAAAATTATTTGCTTAGTAGTTTTGCTTTTACACACATTTTTGTTTTGTTCTTTTCAGTAAGTTTTTGATATTTCCATTGTTTTACTAATAATATATATATATATATATATATATATATATATATTTGTTATTCTAATATGTCTATATCTATGTCCCCCCCCTCTCTCTCTCTCTCTCTCTATATATATATATATATATATATATATATTTGTTATTCTAATATGTCTATATCTATTTCCCTCTCTCTCTCTCTCTCTCTCTCTCTCTCTATCTATCTATCTATCTATCTATATATATATATATATATATATATAGAGAGAGAGAGAGAGAGAGAGGGGGTATTTTTTCTCCAGGCCGTTTCATATATTTTGAAAAAGGATGAAGTTCACCTGAAATATCGGAATTGATCAGACCAGGAACAGAACAACAATTGAATATTAAAATTTTGATTTTTGTTCTGTTTTTCTTGTTTTTGTTCTTTTTTCCAATGCTTTAAAAGACAAAAAAAAACAACGTTCACAAGAACAAAGTTCATACATAACATACCCCCCACACACACACATATATATATACCTGAATATATGAATGTATATCTATTGTTATTCTAATATATATCAATATCTCTGTCTCTTTCTCTCTCTCTCATATATATATATATATATATATATATATATATATATATATACGTACACACCTGAATATATGAGTGTATGTAAACACACACACACATATATATATATACATTTATATATATGTGTATATATATATATATATATATATATATATATATACGATTGTGTGGACAAGTTTTTGTTCAAAACATAAAGGACAATGACATTCTTATTTTTTAATTAAGTTTTTCTTTGAGAGGATAAAGAAATGATGTGCTAAGTGTATACATTAACGTACATTTCATTCTGCATGTCACGCCCTTCTTGGTCAAAAAGAGAACCGTTCACTATATGTAATGTACATATATGTATTTGAATATATATATATATATGTTTATTTGTGTATGACCATATAATATAAATATATATTTATTCATTTATATATATATATATATATATAATTCCGTGTAAAGCACAAAAACGAAACTAAATTTAATAAGAAAATATATACATTTGCATATAGTATATACTCTTTTATATACATGTATGTGTGTGTGTGCCGGAATATGAATATATTAATTTATCTTTTTTACCCTCAGTTTTGTTTGTTCATTCTTCTATTCTTCCTTTCTTCTTGTTGTCAGCAGACTGGAAGAGAACCATTTTTACCATTTTCCATATTGTTCAATTTGGTAAGGTGCCTTCATAAAGTACTTTCCCATTATTCATTGACTCGAATCTCCTTTCTCTAAGAGTTTGATAATAATTTTGCCCATAGCAGTAGAAGAAAAAAAGATATAAAAATATGAATTATTTCCCAAGTCCTTTCTCTCTCTCTCTCTCTATCTATCTCTCTCACACCCTCTCTCTCTCTCTCTCGTATACATCTATACTGTAAATGAAATGAATTATCAGCCAGATACTTGAATTATTACAGATATTAGGATACAAGAATAATGTACATATTGGGTGGGTGGGCTGGTCAGGGGTATCTCATATGAAGACGGAAAAAAAAAACGAACATTTTTTTTTTTATGAATATCTTTCCTTTAAAAAGACTTATAAAAAAATATTGTTAAAACAGGTATTTAAAAATGAATGTTAAAGTATTGCGGATCTAATGTTATCCATTAAATATCATACCTGAATGATTTCTTATTTCTTTACCTATCATCGTCTCCCCCCCCCCATTGATAGAATGCAACATATGATCAGTTTAACTGGGCAGAAGCGCATATATATATATATATATGGGGGGGAGGAGTAATAGTTGAGGAAAACAGTGAATAACAAAACACAGCCAATTAGATTCAATTAATATTTCACCTGTTTGGATTTAAGAAAAGAAAATCTGATGAAGCTTCTTAAATTCCCAAATGTAATTGTCTGTGTTTCGTTATTCATTATTTTCCTCAACTTTTCTCACATTCTGTAAGATGTTTTCATATTCTGTTATTTCCTCCTTTTATATACGAGGGTGAGTCAAAAAGTAATGCCATTTTATTTTAGCACAGGTATAATTACCAACATAGGCACATGTATCATACATCAAAATGAAACTGGTATTCTGTGGATCACATCCCTCCTTCTTCAAATTGTCACCGTTTCTCTCAATAGCAACGTTCCACCTTCGAATGAGAACATGTATCCCTGCTCCGTAAAGTTATGTTGACTGTTCTTTGAGCCACTGCTTCATAACAGATTTCACTTCCTCGTCATTGGAATAATGTTTGTCTCTCAAACCCTCTTTCATGGAGCCGGTGAGATGATAGGCTGAAGGCAAACATTTTGATGTATGATACATGTTTCTGTATTGGTAGTATGTATTGGTCGTATATGTACATATAAACATATATAAAGGAATGAATATATATCTATACTATATGTTTAGGCAGGGGCAAAATTTGCCTGGTCCCTATAGTCTCTCTCACAAACAAGCCAGACTACTTTGATTCTCATTCTTGGTATGTATTTACCAACCCCTCCACACGAGGAGGATATGACACAAGGTCTATTTTCAAAAAGGTTTAAATTCAGTTTTCCTTCTCCTAGACTGGTTGCATACCAATGTTAGTCTCTTTGGTATGACGTTAAACTGCATCTAGTAGTAAAGTTCCAATTTTGGAGCTCTGGGGCGTGTGGAGTGCACCTTCATTGTCATTACTCCTAGGTCTACTCTGGCCAGAAATGGTAGTATCTGTTAGATTCCCGTCTATGGGTTAATTGGATCAAAAATTAATTTTAAAAAAGATATGTTGAAAAAATGTGTTTGAAAAAAAATTCCCAACAATTATGAATAAAACAAAAACCTTTTTGGCATGAAATAATCCAACAAGGGTTGACATGCCGTAGAATCTTCTCAACCATACCAATGTTAAAGAGCACAATAAGCCCTACTATTTCCCTATGGGGGGAGAATAGTTAGATGTATAACTTTCTCAAGGTTATCAATACTATGTGAAATGCAACCAGCTTCGTTCAGGATTTGAAATCTTGTCACCTGATCCATTTCCTTTGATGATAAACATTACACAACAAGCGCTTCCTCCTTGGCACATGAAAGGTTGATTTGTATCACATCCTGTCCATAGTGGTGGGGTTGGGTAAATATATGCATAGATTCAAGTAACTAATAATAATTTGTAAAAAATATAATTTCAATTCACTCTTAATAATAATAATAATAATAATAATATCCGCTAGGAATTGGGCCAGAAATTGATTTTTTATCATTCAACTAAATAGTATATGCACAAACCTGAATCTGCCCTGGAGAATGAGAAGCATAAAATTCTCTGGGACTTTGAAATACTTAGGGATCACCTAATCCTAGCCAGGAGACCAGACCTAGTTTTAATTAACAAGAAAAGAGAACTTGTCATCTCGTGGATGTTGCCGTCCCGTCTGATCACAGAATGAAAATAAAAGAAAGCCAAAATATAGATAAATACCTAGACCTTGCTAGAGAACTAAGTAAACTGTAGAACATGAAGGTGAAGGTTGTCGCAATTGTAATTGGTACCCTTGGAACGATTCCAAGGGGTCTGGAAAGAAGTCTTGATGAATTGGAAATCAGAGGTAGAAACAGGACCATCCAAACTACAGCATTGTTAAGATCGGCTAGAATACTTAGAAGAATCCTGGAGACCTGAGGATACTTGCTGCCTCTCAGCCTCCAATGAACCACCGGGTAAAGCGGATGTGGAAAAACTCGAATGGAGTGAAATGATAATAATATTCAAACAGATCTATTTGACCAATAGAAAGGGATTACCCAATCTCTTCTTTCTCCTATCGGTAAATAGTTCAGCAAACTGCTTTGTTTTTTGTTGTTAGCCTTGATAAAGAAACAGTTCATGTAGAAGGGGAATTCTGAATTCAAACCAACTGGACTTTTGCATAAAAATGACCCTGTTTTAAATCCTGCTTGTGGCAGAGGAGTTAGGTAAATACAATAGTAGATGATGGAATAACATGCAAAACTTATAAAGTAATGTATTTAGTTAGAATGGTTTTTAAATTTTATTAATGACAGTATGAGAAATTGGTACTTCTGTTTCTTTGTAATTCAAAATTCATTTTTTAACAATATCATAAAAAAATCATAAAGTATAAAATTACTCCCCCTGAATAAAAAAAAATCGTCTTTCCACATGTCAACAACTTCATTTTTTAAAAATGTACACCCTACTCTTCCTGAGTAAAAAAAAAACTTCTATTTACTAGGTATCGCCAAAATCGGGTCACGTGATCAGTTTAGGCCATATTGAATAAACGAAAGTAAATATTTTTGATTTTTTTTTTAAATCTCGCAAAAAAAAATAACGATCATTAAGAGTTGTTACAAAGAAAAACAGTTAATTCAAAGATCAAATTATCCGATTGGGAAAAAATTACTCACCGTTATCTTGAAAAATAAGTAAAACAGTCCGTTTTACTCGCAACAGGGTGAGTTTGATTTAGAACTAGTACCGCAAATTTACATATTATCTCTCTTTGACAATTATACATTTAAATGTATGGGTGGCTGTATTCGACATAATTGTTTTCATGTGCATATTCGATACCCGATTATTGGTTTTCAACGATTTTTGAAATATTTTTTAATGTGTTAGTTTCAGAATAACTCCTGAATATTTTTTTAGTTGAACTTCTAGTGTAACTGAAGCAAAGAAAAGACAATAAGTATTTTACTAATTGTAATTTATTTGCCGGTAGAATTTTCGCCCTTTCAAAATTAAAATCGAAAAAGAAATGAGATGAATAAAAATTTGAAAAACTTTGATATTAAAATTTACTATTAAAATTCCACAGTGAAATTGACCTTTTTTTTTTTTAATTATGCCAGTCGAATTTGCGCCCATTCAAATTCTAAATCGAAAAAGAAATTAAATGTATGAAAATTTAATTACTATTAAAATTTATTATTAAAATATCACAGCGAAAGTAACTTTTTTTCAATTATGCTGGATAAATTTAAAATAGAAAACGACATAAAATGAATGAAAATTTGAATATTTTTTCTAAGAGAAAAACTGATAAAATAATAAAAACGTACTTAATTTTCTTGTAACGAGGCTGAGGTGGTTGAAACTGAATATTTTCCGCTAAAAAAACAATATTTCGTAGACTGGAACGCGTCTCATCTCGTTTGTACTTCCAAGGAAAAACAAGCTTACCCGAATTCTAAAATTCAGTCTTATATTTAAATATTAGTGAAAAATTCGATTTGTACAAAAAAACAAACATTTTAAAACTTTTTATGTTTAAAAATTTATTTTTTAACAGTTATTTAAACACACAAAAGATTTAAAATCTCTTAAAAATTAATTTCTTTAAAAAAGTTTTTTTCTTGACAAATTAATAACTTTTTTCTTTTTTAATTTATATGTACTATATTAGTAAGTATCAATTAAAAAAGAAAAAAAGTTTTCAAATAATAATATTATGACATTTTTAGCACTTTTTATTTCAGAATTCATTATTTTTTTCTACAAAAACTAGCGTCTCGAATTTTATAAAAATCTTTTGGTATAATTATTCAGACTCTTATCTTTATGGAAAAAAGTAAAAATCGTTTTTGTCCGGTTCATTTTTTCATATCTCATAAAATAAAATAGGTGGGGTAGACCTCGTAAAAAAACTATTTCCCTTAATATATATTAGGAAAAACTATTTCAGACATATTTTCATCAAAAGATATGTAATTCTGCGAATTTTCGTGAAAATCGGGTCATTAATTGATTTTTCATTGAATTTTTTTTTTAATCCTCTTGTCGTAACTTGTTTTTGGCTACATTAAATTTCAGTTGATTTAACGGTGCAAAAATGAAAACATTGTTTTTCAATCATAATTTTTATTATTTACGTAAGCTGAAAAAAATTAAAAATCATCAGGAATTTTTTAAAAAGTTTCTTCTTTCGAATTTTCAAGATAATATTAACCTTTATGCAAGTTTCAACGTGTTAAATAGAGGGGTTAATTTCACAGGGAAAATTGGTAGTACCTACTATTTACTTATGTCAAAAACTGTTCATTTTTTTAACATATTCCATAGTAAAAAAAAAATCCTCATTTCACTTGTTTCAAACACTGTTCATTTTTAAAACTGTAGACTCTACTCTTCCAGAGTAAAAAAAAATCCTCTATTTACTTATGTCAAATATTGTTAATTTCTTTTTAAGATATAGACTTTACTTATTCCTAATCAAAAAGTCATCTATTCTCTTTTGTCAAAGACCGTTCATTTTTCTTTAAACTGATATAACCGATAAGATATAGAAACTAACAATAAACTTGTGAAGTGCTCAAAAGAGATTGTTTCTTCTTTTTATTAATGCATCAAACCAACAAACAAAATGTGCAAATATAAAGACTTTATATACGTTGGGATGAGATTGATTTGTAAGATCTTATTAAGAACGATCCAAAGAATACTGCTCACACCAGAGCAACTGTTTATATTGGATATTAATCAACATAACCTTGAGGACACTCCAAGACTTGAACACTAGGACACCATTTAACCAACATTGTTAATACTAGAACTAACATGCCTAACTTGAGGCACAGTGCCATTCACCATTAACTTATCTACAATAGTGTTTCCTTCTTGCTAGCCAATTCTTTTCTCCAAAGACTTCTACTTTGCTATCTTCAAATTCCTTGAATGGGAAGATTGAATGTCCACTTACTCTCGGGCATTCTTCTGTGAGTAGGTTAATTGGATGTCCACTGGTCAATAACTGGCTGTTATATTAATTAATTGGTCACTCTGAGGCAGCCAGCTGTGAGCTGTGTTTGCTAATAACCAGTACTTTATTTGCAAATTATATACAATGCCAAAAAAACAAAAAGCGAGAGGGCTAATAAAAAAAAAAGTGCTATTGTGCTGACTTGGAGCTAACAAGATTGTAGTTAACAAGATATGTGGAAATCTATTCACTGGTTGCTAAATATTCAACTGCATATTTTGTGCAAGACACAAAGAGGAAAAGTTTAGGCATGTATTATCAGCTTAAGGACTATCAACATGTGCGCCTGTATCACATTTATATATATATAATCTTCGATAGTCGCGAAACTGTCAGTAACGAGGTGTAGACTCCATGTCCATGCTACCTTAACTTAAATATAAACGCTGTATCAATTATCATGACCACTGTCTACCACCCAATATAGCACCCATATATATATATATATATATAAGTACATACATATAGAAAACTTCATCCATAAATTAACTATATATATATATATATATATATCCAGCAAAATGTAATTAAAAGTTGAGGAATAAAAGCGGATAAAACACAAACAACTTCATTCAATTAATATTTTGCCTCGGTGTATTAATGAAAATTCTAATGAATCCTCGTTAATACACCAAGGTGAAATATCAATTGAATGAAGCTGTTTGTGTTTTATCCGCTTTTATTCCTCAGCTTTTAGAGCGTTCGCCTAGGAACCACGATACTGACCCTCGCCAACCCAGCATATGTGTAGCACAGGAATCTATGCGGTAAAGTAAGCAGCTGATGGTAAGTGTGGCACTCCATTTCAGACGCAAAAACGATCTCCTTGGTCTAGTGATTGTGAAAAAGGAATAGACTCCTTCGCTGTCTAGCTAATACTGACTTTAGGCTACCCCGATGACTTTACTTACTTATATATATATATATATATATATATATATATATATCGTTTCACACTAAAAAAAGGCAGATGATATCCGACATAAACTATCAAAGATGCAGACTACGCAGGTGATCTATCACTGTTTTTTAAACTTTTGTTAAACTAAAACTAATTTGTAAAATATATTTCAAAGGAGTAAACTATAAGTATTAAAAGAAGGCAGAGACTTAATAATTAGGTGAGAATAATAGAATTTTGGAAATACAAAAAAATGAAATCAATTTAAATTTCGTCTGAGCCATCAAAAAATCTGTGTCATCTGCTTCTGAAAGGAAAAGTTCAAATTTATTTTTTTTAAATGGCGGCTAAAATATTTCTATCTAATTTCTTTTTTTACATTTGGTAAAAAGCGCTAGAATTGAAAGATTGTTTTATCTGAGGTTGAGCGCCGCACCTACCGTCAGTTCTCCACTTCTTCACACAAATCAGATTTCACAATCTGTGCTACTCATACGCTGAGTTGGCAGGGACCGGTATCAAACCAGGAACCTTGCGATTCTTAAGCTGGTGCTCTATGGACTGAGCTAAACAGGTACCCTATGCATATAGGTTAGGGAATCACATTCTTAGTACATTTATATTTACATTTTTGTGTTGCTTGTTTCTTGAGAGGTTTTGCATAAAATTATATGGTATCTAGTATTCCTATCTAATACAAATAATTTGCATATAGTTGTATAGTTTCAAGTATTCATATATAATTATATGGTTTCAAGTAATTATTTCTATTTGATAATAGTTATTAGATTGGCCACGTTTATAAGGTTTCAAATAGCTAATAATAATAACAACTCTAAGTAAACAATTATAGCTTCAAGTAACTATTTTACACTTGTATGGTATCATGTATTCAATTGGATACTGAAATTTTTTAAACTGATTCATTTGACTCATAGATTAGGCCCTAACAAGAACTACCACTCGAAGTTAGAATGGACCTGGGAGCAATAACAGTGAAGGGGTACTCCGCATTCTTCAGATCTCCAGAAATGGAGTCGCAGTATCAGATTCAGTTCCCTGTCATACCTAGGACCCCACTTTTTTTGAGTACTCATCAATTTTAACCAGAGGGTGTTGCAAGATGATAACAGTCGTACAATTAAGTAGCACGAGTATTGATATTGATATCTAATCTGTACTTGAATTCTCATCCTAATGTAAAAGATAATAACTTACAATAGATATGGGTTAAGTAGAAAAAAATGAGTTTTTTTTTTAAATTGAGTACCTATCAAGAATGAATAAAATAAAACGTCTTTGGCATAAAATAACACGACAAGTGTTGTCATGCCGTAAAATCCAACAAACCAAATCAGCTGGTTTTGTTTTAATTCAAAATTTTACTTTTCAAAACCAGTTGCCACACCCAAAGTTAAAGAGCCCGTTGCCCTACTATTTACCCATAGCTGAAGAGAGAATAGTTTAATTCATACCTTTCCAAGGATATTAGCTCTGTTAAATGCAAACAGTCTCATCCAGGATTTGAACTCATGTGGAGCACCCCTTGATCACCATTGCTCCCAGTTCCACTCTGACCCGGAGTGGTAGTACATGTTAGGGTCCCATCTATGGGTTAAATAGAAAAATGTATTTATAAAAAAAATTGTATTATCCATTAAGAATTGATTTATTTCAAAACTTTATCGGCATTAAATGACCCACTGAGGTTGATATGCCGTAAAACCAAACTAAACCAAACCATTGCTCCCTGGGCCACTCTGACCCGGAGTGGTAGTACCTGTTAGGGTCCCATCTATGGGTTAAATAGAAAAATGTATTCATAAAAAAATTGTATTATCCATTAAAAATTGGTTTATTTCAAAACTTTATCGGCAGGCATTAAATGACCCATTGAGGTTGATATGCCGTAAACTAAACCAAACCAAAATTGAATTCATATCACCATGTCAATCTCCCACGATGATAACTGTTACAATACAATGCCTTATATGGAATTGCTAGTGTTGCCTTTATTTAAACTAGAATTAAAAAAATGTTAAAAACAGCAATAAATATAATAAAAATTAGGCCAATATTAATAACTAACAGCACCTGTAGATATGCCAACGTATAATATTCTAATTATTACAACGTTTGATATTTTTAATTAAGAGCTATTGCTAAATAGTTCAATATGTAAAAAGTATAACAATGTTGATTTAATCTTGGTCAGCCTATGAATTTTTCGGCCGACCATCGTATCTTGATTTGCCTAAATTTAATGCTAAAATTTTAGTCATATCTTTGAATAGAGTCCCATGATATGGGCGTGTAAAATAACAATGTCACAAAGATATTGTTATAAAAAAAATTTTTTTTTTCTTCTTCTGTGAGCCCTGCTCAAGAAGCTGTGTTGACTAATATGATTCATAGTTACAAGAATACAATAAGAAGACTGAAATATTTCAGCAAATAAAAGAAAAATGCATATAAAAAACTAAGAAAAATAATACATTTTTTATGAATAAATATATATATATATATATATATATATATAATATATATATGAGAAAATTCAGAAGGACAAAAACAAGACATGAAAAAAGACTTCCTTAGAACCATGGTCATGTAGAAAGAGTTCGAAGCACACCAGATGACCCACAGTCTCTTGTTTGTGTGTTGTTTCTTTTTTTTTTTTTTTTTTTTTTTGTGTTTTGTTGCTTTTTTTTTTTAATGGAATCCAAGGAGAAGGGGTGTTGCCCCCGAGGCTTAGTGATAACAATATTCTTATATGTCTATTCAATTCCAAAGAAATAACTCTATTTTTATTCTGCAAAACTCAAGACAAACTTACGACTGTGACAAAACACAATAAAACCATACATATACTTCAATTGAATCAATTATGTATATATTATATATTTATTGCTTGATTTAATATTGAAGTTGACAGAATGATATATATACTTACTCTGCTATTAGTGAATAGAAGACAATAATGCAATTGACAGGTGAAGGTGGGGTAGGAGAATGTTGAGGTTGGGGGTGGAGAAGTTGAAGAAGAAGAAAGAAAAGAAAGTTCCAAATATATAAAAGACAATTTATTAAAGGACATATATAAATTTAGACACATAGGTATTTATCTCCGACTCTTTTCATTCATTTACTTTCTCTTGTGGTCGACAAATTTTGAGGATGTTAGAAAAATTTTTTCAAGGTCTGGTTTTGGTTAATATCACTAACAAGCACTTAGCACAAAATCTCTACGCATAAACGTTTGTAAGGATTTTGGCTTTCTTATTGTTACCCACCCACTTTACCACTACTCTTTTATTTTTTAAAATTTGTAACCGTTTTCTACACTAACAAACTAAACATTAACTACAGTAGGGAAACATTCTATCAAACGAGCAATTTTATTATTTTTACCTAAAATTTGTTTGAGCAATTTTTTACTATTACTAGTTATTTTACTATTTCTCTGAATGTTTGAGATGAGGCTTGATGATTAGTATTATTATTCGTTATTCGGACTATTGTCCTCATCTTCATTGTTATGAGTACAACGTTTTGGCCGATGTGCCCTCCGGCTTTCTTCAGGTATTTCTTGTCGGACTCTAGAAATTTATTTCCAATTGATACATGGCCTAGTGGATAAAGGAGTTAGGTTAAGACAGTTCTAAGTGACAGTTATTTCTGGACTGCAGGTTCAATCCTGGCCAAGGGCAGCAGTAACAGAATAATAATTAACACAACTTAACACCTCTATCCTAGCTATGGTTAGCAGAATTGAGAACAGGATACCCCCGGGGATTGAATAATGGGTTAGGTTCAAAGTTCCGTGATGGCTCTCGATTATGACAATAAGGTTCCCGATTTCGAAAAGAAGGTTCTCGAGTCCGACAAGAAGTACCTGAAGAAAGCCGGAGGATACATCAGCCGAAAGGTTGTACAGATAACAATGAAGATGATGACAATAGTCCGAATAACGTAGATAATACTAATCATCAAGCCTCATCTCAAACATCCAGAGAAATAGTAAAATAACTAGTAATTGATAATAGTCCGAATAACGTAGATAATACTAATCATCAAGCCTCATCTCAAACATCCAGAGAAATAGTAAAATAACGAGTAATTGATAATAGTCCGAATAACGTAGATAATACTAATCATCAAGCCTCATCTCAAACATCCAGAGAAATAGTAAAATAACTAGTAATTGACAATAGTCAGAATAACGCAGCTAATACTAGTTATTTACTGACATCCCACCCTGTCAGTCGAACACAAGGATCATTAAACTGGGGAACCACGGAACTACGCACAAACCGAAGCTCATGCAGGGCCAGGGCTAATTATTGCGTGTATCCCTTCGGCATTTCTCTTTTGAGGCGCCTCAGGCACTAGACAATAAACTTGGTTTGGTTTGTTTTACAGCATATCAACCTCGGTAGGTCATTTAATGCCGACAAATTTTTTAAATAAATTCATTCTTAATGGATACACAATTTTTTATGAACACATTTTCTATTTAACCCTTAGATGGGACTCTAACAGGTATGACCACTCCGGGTCAGAGTGGACCTGGGAGCACTATTGATGAAGGGGTACTCCACATTACCCAGACTTCCAGAACTGGAAACTCACCATCAGATAGTTTAACGTCTTTGCGAAGATATGAAGACCCTCAGTCACCGCCTTCTAGCACGTATATGATAAAAAGGGTTAGGGATTGCTATTAGAGCAATAGGGTTGGGGCCATCATATAGGTGCAAGGGGTTGATTTGACCAGCCGATTAAAAGCCAAAGTGGAGTGTTTCAGCCACCAGGATCCCGTTCTCAGGCATCACGGGTCGCGACCCACGGCAAACAGGTGGGACCTTACACCTCTGTAGAGGTTCAGTAGGCGCATTCTACATCTCCACCGACAGGGCGGCAATAAACTCGGCCCTGTCTCTTTAAATCAATGGGGCATGTGTTGCATTGAAAATAGAAAGCGAAGGACTCTTCTCATTCAATTGCTTTCTTTTGTGGAGGACAAATTTTTAGGATGTTAAAAAATTTTCTCACGGTCTGGTTTTGGTTAATATCACTAACAAGCACAAAATCTTCTAAAGAGATATTAGATTATTAAAATTTTAGGCTTAAATTCAGGCAAGTCAAGATACGGCGGTCTGCCGAAAAGTCCATAGGCTGGCCAAGATACTCTGTGACCAAACGAGGTTTATTTGTCATACACTGGGCATAAATCCAGCCCTGTCTCCTTTTGATGAGGGGACAGGTGCTACCTGGGAAGACCCCCCCCCCGGGATCACACTAATTATTTAATATCTTACCGGTCCAATGGCCGAAACCACTGAACACAGGTTTCCGAAGAAACAAGGAGTTAGTATGTACTGTCTTTTCGATTCGGGTGTGTAGTGGCAAACCCGTGTTTAACTCAGCTGTAAACATTTTAAAAAAATTAAAACAGGCTTCTCCATACACCAAGCATGTCAAACTGAGTAACCTCTTAGGGCCGCATGGATAACTTGTGTATGTCATGAGGGCCGCATGGATTATATATGTCTGTCATAAGGACTGCACACACAATTAAGTCTTTAAATCCTTTTTATTCTCTATATTAACAGAACAAAGTGATATTTGTTATCATTAATTTCTTTATTATCAACTAAAAGCAAATGAATACATTATCTAAAATAAAATATTTATTAAAAATAAAGTACAAAAATAATTTTTACTGACCAAGTTCAAATAATAAACCGTACAAGTGTCACTGTCACTTTAAATTATAGCCATGTGTTGATTAAAAGCAGGAAGAGTAAAGACCCACTCTCTTTCATTAACTTAATTAACCTCCTCCTTCCGCAATTCAAAAGAAAGGGCGAGAGAGAGACAATACGTTGATAACAGAATCTGTTTCATAACAACACTGTGTTAATGAAAATAAACGACCGTTTCCGTCCAGGAAGTTTTGAGAAAAAAACTTTTTAAAAACCTGGGATACTGTAAAAGCACCGTAAGAGGGTGCAGTCTGGGCTTGCTGAGAGTCACATGCGGCCCGCGGGCCACGTGTTTGTCATGCGTGTCGTACAGATCACACATTCTTCTATGAATTTCACATGGTTTGCACATCTCAGCCACCAAAATTACGAGGCATTTTCTTTCAATTGATTAAATTCTCCAATTGAATATAAAAAAAAACCCAGAGAAACCAGAAACTAAATGCATAATTAGATAATCAATTTTTAATCATTGTATTCTTTTTCTCTTATTTCTAATAAAATGTTTCAGTAATAATTATCACAAATAATAAGGACGATGAAAAATTCTACTTGGTGCTAATTTAGTAATTTTTTGTTTAAAAAAGATTGTTTTTGATCAGCGCTTGAAATTAAATACAATATCGTAAATATACCATTATTTCCTTGTTTGTTTTCTACTTCCTGTTGAAAATCACATTTATTGTTTGAAATCATTAAAAAGCAATTATAGCGCCGAAATTTTCTCAGATCTCTCTCGTTAAAGTGGAATTCATCGCTTTTCAATTACGTAAAACACACACACACACACACACATACATATATATATATAGGGTGTATATATATATATATATATATATATATATATATATATATATATAATGTGTTCACAAAATCTATGCGCACTTTAAACTCATAAATTCTTTAAAGTGTACGCGGACTTTATGGACACCCTTTCTCTCTCTCTCTCTCTCTATATATATATATATATATATATATATATGTGTGTGTGTGTGTGTGTGTGTGTGTGTGGAAAAGAAAACAATTAAAAAACCTATACATATATATCATGTTGCCACAAAGTCCGTATGCAATTTAAAGTTATAAATTCTTTAAAGTGCACATGGACTTTATGGACACCATATATATATATATAAAGAAAACAATTTTTTTTTAAACATCTGAAAGGCGCCAGCAGGCATTATTAATAGGTTTCCTTAACTTATCCTTATCAAAATGTATTCTTTGATAAATTTGGTTCAATAACATCTTTTGGAATATTAGCACCCTACTCCTTGCTATCATTTATCCAGTCACTCCTTGAACCTGGTAAGTTGTTTCATTCTCTGTTGCCTTTAGGCTATTGCCTACACTTACAAAGCAAAGTAGCTTTCATGCAGTCCTTGACTTGTTCAATCCAATATGGCTGTCATTATTCACGAAAGTGATACGTAAGAATAAACAGGAAGTAATGATGTATAAAAAGAAACAAACAGAAGCCATGAATTTATTTGCGCTTTAATAAATTTGTTGTTTGTTTTTTATTCATTTGTTTCCTTTAGCGAATTTAAACAAAATAGATGGATGTATGTTCTTTTATTCCATTTTTTTTATTCTATCAAGCATTCATTTTTTTTTCTGTGTTTTCTAAAAAAAATGTTTTAATGTGAGCTTATTTAGCACAGTATTCCGCCTATGAATCTCAAGGTTGCAGGTTCAATACAAGTTCCCGCTAACTCAGCGCATGAGTAAGACACCTTGAGTAATCTGATCTGTGCGGTGATGTATCTGTTAGCTAACCGTAGGTGTAGCGCCCCACCTCAGCAATCTCCCTGATCTAGCATTAACGAAAATGGTTTAGACTCCCTCGCTGTTCGGGTGATACCAACACTATGCCACTCCACAGACATTGCTTTTACTTATTATGCTTTTATTAAAATCTAGCGTAAAGAATTTGAGTAGAGAAAAAATAAACATCTTTCTGTTCACATGTATGTATTTACCAATACATCCCCATGAACAGGACATGACACAATGTCAATTTTTTAAAGCAAAGTTGGAATTCAAAGTTTTCCTTCTCCTAGACTGGTTGCCATATCGATGTTTAAGAGCTCAATCTGCTCATAGCCGGAGTAAGAATAGTTGGATGCATACCTTTCCCACGGGTATATGGAGGTGCGTGGTGTAATGGCTTGAGTTGTAGGAAATGGACTCGTCGACCCGTGTTCAAATTCTAGACGAAGCTGTCTACATTTCACATAGCGCTAATATACTTGGGAAAGGTATGCCTCCACTTGCTCTCCCTCCAGCTATGGGTAAATAGCAGAATAGTCTGTGCTCTTTAACCTTGATTAGACAACCAGTCTAGGAGAAGGAAAACTCTGAATTCAAACCTGTTAAACTCCGCCTAAAAATGACCTTGTGTCACATCCTGCTCGTGCGGAGGGGTTGGTAAATATGTATTAGTACTCTATGAAATGCACACAGCTTTGTCTAGGATTTGAACTCGAGCCATAATAAAGAAGAAAGTAAGAAGAAAAAAGAAAAATAGAAACAAAGTAAAAAAAAAAGAATGAAATTAAAATAACGTGGCTAGTCAGGTTAGATCGAAGCCCGACCAATCTGGAGACTTACTTAAGAAATAATGTATTTCTTGTTTTAATTTTATTGATAATCTTTTAAGAATCGGGTTACGTGATCAGTTTGAGCCATATTGAATAAACAAAAGTAAATATTTTTTAACTTTGTTTTTTAAAAATCTCGCAAAAAAGTAACGATCATACAGAGTTGGTACAAAGAAAAACAGTTAATTCAAAAAACTTACACCGTTATCTTAAAAAATAAATAAACCTGACCGTTTTACATGCAACAAGATTATTTTTATGTAGAAATCCGGACTGCAAAATTACATATTATCTCTCTTTGACAATTATACATTTAAATGTATGGGTGGCTGATTCGACATAATAGTTTTCGTGTGCATTTTTAATAACCGATTATTGGTTTTCAACGATGTTTGAAAGATTTTTTTTGTGGTAGTTTCAGAATAACTCCGGAATATTTTTTTAGTTGAACTTATAGTGTAACTGAAGCTAAGACAATGAGTATTTTACTAATTGTAATTTATAGGTACCAGCAATTTTCCCTGTGAAATTTACCCACCTATATTTATATCTATATTTAACACAATGAAACTTTCTGTATTTTATTAAGGACATGACCAACTAAAACTGGAAGTCCAGTTTCTAATGCACCTTAATTTTTCAAGATGGATTCAAAAGTCATCTAAAACAAAGAAAAAAATATTATTAAAATTTACTTTTAAAATTTCACAGTGAAATTAACTTAATTAATGTCGGTAGAATTTGCGCCCTTTCAAAATTAAAATTGAAAAAGAAATTAAATGAATAAAAATTTGAAAAACTTTAATATTAAAATTTCACAGTGAAATTGACTTTTTAAAAAAAATTATGCCAGTCGAATTTGCGCCCGTTCAAATTCTAAATCGAAAAAGAAATTAAATGTATGAAAATTTTAATTACTAGTAAAATTTACTATTGAAATGTATTATTAAAATTTCACAGTAAAAGTAACTTTTTTTCCAATTATGCCGGCGGTTTGGGTAATTTTAAAATCGAAAACGAAATGAAATGAATGAAAATTTGAATATTTTTTTCTAAAAGAAAAACTGATAAAATAATAAAGAATTACTTACTTTTATTTCAAATAGGTCAAAGTAGTTCAAAATAATTTTTTTACGCTTAAAAAAAAAAAGTTTAGTAGAGTGGAACGCGTTTTGGCTCTTTGTAGTTCCGAGGAAAAACAAATGTCAGTTTTGCTCTTCCGTATATTATAAGAATCACACATTACTATTCAACAATAAAATTAAAAAAAAAACAAAACACTTAAATACTCTTAAAAATATTAATATATCGTGGATCGGACAAATTTTTAGTTCACCTGAATTCTAAAATTCAGTGTTATATCATATTTAAATATCAATGATTTTTTTTTAAATCATCAGGAGTTTGTTTAATGTTTCTTCTTTCAAATGGAAAATAATTTTTCAAGATAATATTAATTTTTATGCAAGTTTCATTATGTTAAATATAGGGTGGGGAGTAAATTTGACAGGGAAAATTGGTGGTACCTAATATATATATATATATATAGAGAGAAAGAGAGAGAGAGAGACACAAACACACACACACACATATATATATATATATATATATATTAATTAACCCGTTTGAACATCGTTTTTTCTCATTTTCCAGCTCTTTATTTAGGGCCGGTTTAGCTCATTAAGTAGAGTGTCCGATTAGGAACTACAAGGCCCCGGGTTCGATACCAGCCCTCACTAACTCATTGTATGTGTAACACAGGGTTCTTTGGGGTAAAGTAAGGAACTGATGGTAGGTGTGGCGCTCCATCTCAGACGCCAAAACAATGTCCTTTGTCTAGCGCTAGTGAAATGGGGTAGACTCCCTCGTTGTCTGGTTGATACTGACTTTAGGCCACTCCAATGGCTTTTTTTATACATGCTCATAAAAATAAGTATATGTCTGTATACGTTCACGAGAGTGGTTGGCCAGATATATGTAAGTGTGCATATATATATGTATATATATATATATATATATATATATATAAGCAAACTCATTTGAACTATCTTTTGAAGTATTCTCATCTTTCCTCTTTTTTTTTCTCACACATTCATCTTTTCTTCTCCAACAACCGTCCAGCAACAGCAGGTGAAGTCTGCTCAGAGGGGTGGAGGGGGGTGCGGCGAGGGGGAGGACATGTCAATTAGATTCTCTGATGGTTGATTTCATAGATCAGTCGACTTTCTTTTTATTTTGTCCCAAATCAGCTGCATCTTACTTTTCACCATTCTTTGGCACTGAAGATTCTTCGAAACATCTTTATCGAAAAGATGCTTCAGCCTCTCTTTCCCCCGCCCCCCTATACCACCCTACATACAGGAGGCTGAAGCACTCTACCCGACCAAAGATTTTCTACCCCTGGCTTTCTGACTTTTCTTTATACAAAATTTTTGTTTTACCTCTTCTTTCTTTCTTTCTTTCTTTCTTCATTTACTTTCTTTATTTCTTTCTTTTCTTTTCTTTCCTTTCCTTTCTTTCTTGGAATTCTCTCTTTTCTCTCTCTTTCTTTCTTTTTTGTCATTCTTTCTCTTTCTTATTTTCTTTGTCATTCTCTTTTTCTTTTCTTTCTTCTTTTACTTTATTTTTTCATCTCTCTCTCTCTCTCTCTCTCTCTCTCTCTCTCTCTCTCTCTCTCTCTCTCTCTCTCTCTCTCTCAGCATTCTCTTTCTTTCTTTTTTTCTTTTCTTCTTATTTTCCTCTTCTCTTACTTTCACTCACAATTTTGGTTATGTTTTAATTCTTGACTTTCTCCCCCCCTTCCTTGTTTCTCCTTTCCCGCTTTTTTTGTCTCAGTCAGTTTTCTTCGTTTTTTTTCTATCATGACCTTCGTCTTCCTCCTCCAATTTTTTTTTTGCTTTTGGTCTTCCTCCTATTTTCATTTTTCTCCCCCCCCCTCCCGCTCCTTTCTCACTTTAAAATAAATTCTGTATTTGGCACGGTTTCACCACCAGCCATGCATAATACTTCAATCCGGTGTAGTTACCAAGTTTGCAGGTGGGAACAGTCTCAAGGAGATTCAAAGAAATTGGAAAATAGAATTAATACACACACACACACATATATATATATATAAAGATACATACATACATACATACACGTGAACATACATACATACATATATATATATACACATGTGCGCACACGTACACACACGTGAATATAGCAAGAAAAACAGAAAAATAATACCTTGTCAACTTCCTCGAATCAATTTCTTTCTTCCGGATTCTAAACCACCGTCATTGGTGGCAGCGGAGTCATCCCAGATGTTTTTCAAAATAAGTTTTTAACAGTATAAAAGTTTGTTTATTCAAGCACAATCAATCTTTTTGTTCTAAGTTCAAAAATCTTTTATTGTCATATATTACCATAAAAGAAAATCTCCAGAAAACAAACGAAACTTTTTTCCTAGTTACTCTCTATTATTATTAAAAGTGTTTTACACCAGAAGTATCAGATTGGTTGGTTGGATTTTACGGCACGTCAACCCTTTTTGTGTTATTTTATGCCGTAGACGTTCTATTTTATTCATTCTTGACGGGTATTCAATTTTTTTTTTAAATTCATTTTTTTATTATTCAACCCATAGATGTGAGCCTAACAGGTACTACCTCCGGGTCATAGTGCACTTGGAAGTAATAGCGCCAAAAGTCTTAGAACTATTTACTATATTTCTTTGATAAAAAAAACTAACGAATATTACTTTTTTCTCAAGTGGAATATCTAATACGGCTAAAATTTTGCTACAAAACAGCAGCTGTACGGCCACTTACCCCCAATCTCACAAATCAGCCAAAACAAGAAAGGCAACTATTTACCATGTTTGTACGATTACAAATGAATATTGCCTTTTTCTAAAGTGGAATATCTAATACTGCTAAAAGAATTGCTACAAAACAGCAGCTATACCGCCACTTACCTCCCATCTCACAGACTATCCAGGATAAGCAAGACAACTATTTACCATGTTTCTTGATTTAAAAAAATGACTATTGCGTTTTTTCTAAAGTGGAATATCCTGTACGGTTAAAAGTTAGCAACAAAATAGCAACTGTGCGGCCACATACCTCCCATTTCACAAACCATTCAAGACGAGCAAGACTACCATATTTCTTTGATTAAAAAAACTAATAAACATGTATTTAACTAAGCTCTCTGCACGATAAGGATGCAACACCAAGTCGACTTTTAATGAGCTGACCGTGTGGCGACCGGTATCGAGCCAAGAACCTTGCGATTCCTTAGCCGGTGCTCTACTGACTGAGCTAAACCAACCCCTTGTGTTTGAATTCAGTTTTCCTTCTAGACCGATTGCCATACGTGAAGCTTAAAGAGAGTAGAGTTAAAGTGGTGTCCAGGCTAACGCGCTGGATTGAAACATTGTAGTAAGGTAAAAGAGCGCAGTCTGTCCTACCTTTTATCCATAGCTGGAGGGAGAATAATTGGATGCATACTTTTCCAAATGGTATTAGTGCTGTGTGAAATGCAAACAGCCTTGTCCAGGATTTGAATTAAGGTCACCATGTCCATTTCCTACTATGATAATTCTAATATCACCCGCACACTTCCATAAAACTAATGAACATCACCATTTTTTTAAAGTGAGATACTTAAGAAATGATGGGCACTGCTGGAGAAGTAAGGGCGAACTCATAAACGTTGTTTCTCTATGGACTCCTATACATGGACCTACAAAAACTTATATTCATCAGCTCGGTGCGGACACTGGAAGTCATCTAGAGGACTTACCAAGAGCAATGGCCGATAGGGACGGATGTCAAGAGAGTGTCAAAGGAATTCTTACTGTCTGCACACTTGATGATTAAACTGTCTACTGTGTCTGTCAATATATATATATATATATATATATATATATATCATTCATTATAAAGTGTAAAAGGAAGTATTTGTGGTGTAATGGTTATCATCTATGGGAAATGGACACGGAAAACCGAGTTCAAATCCTGGACGAAGCTGATTACATTTCACTTAATACCTTTGTGTCAGTAATTCTTTTAATTAATACTTTTGTTTGCTCCATATTATCGAAATTTCAAAGCTGTAACTGAATATTAAAATAAAATATTTGGCAATATACCAGATAGATTTGTACACTCTCTCTCTCTCTCTCATATATATATATATATATATATATATATATGTTAGGGTAATCTAAATTGGAAGTCAACAGTGCTTGGTAACTGAGTTTCTCACCTATGAGATTTTCAAACCACCTGGTTTGAAGATGACATAGAAGAAGAAATGTCAGTTACCATGCATTGTTGACTTTATGTCCACGCTACTCCAACTGATATAAATAGGCATGTGTAAAAAAATTAAAGGAAGGTAAAAAAAAAACAACTAATTTAAAATATTCTTAAATTTTAGAAGAATTAACAAAAATTAGAGAATTGTCCAATTTTAATGAAATTTTCAGCACTTAATTCATTAATGAATTAATCTTATAAAGAATAACTTTTTTTTAAATTGGAGAACATATTTTTTATCAACTATGATTGTTGTTGGGTGAGTTCAATCTTTGGTCATTTAAATAAATAAAAAATTCCACATCCTAAGTTTTACATTTCTATTCAGAAGACCACATAAAAAATAAAAAATAAATAAACGAAAATATTTCAACACGTGAAAAAAGTTATTTGAAAATTCAGATGTAATTTTTGTTTTTAACTCAAAAAATATTTTTTAGACTCTGTTTTCTTTTTTCCTGGTTTTAAAAACAATATTTTTCTTTAAATTAATGCAGACATTTTCACTGATTCAATTGGCTGGTTCATTTAAAAATCTAATAGCGAATTTTAAACATCTGGAAGATGGCATGTTGAACACAATATTTTTGTCAGGAATCTACGTTTATTTAATCTATCTAAAAGTATATGATTATAAACGTGAAAACCTATTTTCCAAAATTTTTATATATTTAAAAATTATAACTAACGATATTTCTTTTCGTTTGCGGATGACTTTTAGTGTTATAAGTTATTCACATTTTTCTTCAAAATACCCGAACTTTTATAACTGCTCCAGGACTTATCTCGTTGTTGTGTTGTTCTTTTGTCTTATATATTTTGGCTACGCAGTGTAAATTTCCTGGATGAAATTTTGCACATGTAGGTCTTCGTAGATTTTGTCCCAACGTATGTTTTTTTTTCATATGAAAATTTCTTCTGATTCTTTGTCTCAAACGGCCTTTAATTGAAAGTATATTATTTTTCAACACTTTTTTTTTCGTTAATCATATTAGTTACATATATATGCCATGCGATTTTCATCAACTTCATATAATAAGCATATATACATACATATATATCTATTATTATACTAAAGCTGAGTGAATTAATGATTGTTAGCTATAGGCTTTTCCTACGTAGTTTAATGACACAAAATTCATATCAAAATATTCCTTAATTCTAGGATTGAGTTATTATTTAAAAATCCATTTTAATTGGTTCTAATTAGTCGTAATTTGCAATTAAGCCAGAAACTCACCCGTCTCTTACTTATTATTCTGCCTGTCACTTTCTCCTTCTCTATGTATACCTTGATCACCTCCTCGTTATATATGTTAATTTCCCTGTGAGTATAAAGAGAGATATTTAGAGAGTGTAAAATATATTTGTATTTAAAGTTTCACAAGCAGCTAGCCCGTAGCTTAAATTAGACCAAACGTTCCCTTAGAAATCTTACAAAATGATTTTAGTGTTTTGTCTTTTTTAATTATCCGGCCGTATTTATTTAAAAAAAAATTTAATTCGTTTTGCAAACTCACTTTTCCCTAATCCCGATTATCTACACAGAGCTCAATGGGTGAACCAACGGGTCATGTTTTGTCTAGTGTATGTATATAATATATATATATATATATATATATATATATATATATACACACAGATAAACATATACATACATGTATATGTATATATATTAGAATATATAAGTATGTATATATATATATATATATAAACATATACATACATGTATATTTATATATATTAGAATATATATGTATATATATATATATATATTTGTATAAATAAGTTTGTATATGTGTATATACTTGACAAAACGTGACCCGTTGGGTCACACACACACACACACACACATATATATATATATATATATATATATATATATATATATATAACGCTCTTTTACAAATTATAATGATTATACTAGAACTTGGATTTTCCAAAATCAATTTTAGGGAATGTCAGTTAACAAACTTTTTAACAGTGTTTATTTTTTTCATTTATTTGGCTTATTCTTCATCCAGCATTGTTATCTTATACAGAAAAAAAATAGTTACAGAAATCACTTATTGATTTAAGTAAATAAATGAACATTGATCTTTTAATCGATAATCTATCATCTGATATTGATTTTATACTTAAAAATCGATAGGATATTTTATTGAAAAAAAAAACAAGCAACTAAAAAATTCACAGACAAAACAATATTTTTATTTTATTGCATTTTATATTTCTCAGTAATTTAAAAAAAAATAATTAACGGCATTTTGATAAAAACAAATTAAACAAATGACTTTAAAAACTAAACAATATTTTAAATAAATATTGATACTCGTGTTTCTTAATTGTACAACCATTATCATCTTGCAACTCCCTCTGGTTAAAAATGAGACCGTCTAAATCGTCCGAGATGAAATGCAAACATGTAAATCCTGATTATTTGGTGTTGTTTATTCGACGAATTCTTATTTCTTATGAGTGTTGTCGCCACAGCTAGATAATGGACCATTCCATTTTTTATAAAGAGAGAAAGGGAAGAAAAAGGAAAAGCTACACAGAAAACATAATAAGACAGAAAGAAAGTGAGTACGGGAAAAATAAAAAGCGGGGGTGAGCGCGCGGAATCGACAACACTAATCTTTTTCAATCGAACATAATGAAAAGAAAGAAAGAAAAAAGAGTGAGAGGGAGTTAAATCAAGATTATTATACTTTTTACATATTGAACTATTTAGCAATAGCCCTTAAGTGAATAACGTAATAATCAAATTATCCTACTGTGGTTTATCCACAGGCCCTGCTAGTTCTAAATATTTTTTCCTTAAATAATAATTCAAACTTTTCTGAAATAACTATTTTGTTAGATAAATTTTCTCAAATAATAATAATTAGCAGTTCTTTTGTTTTTTTATAAAATAAAACAAACGACTACAAGCTTTAAAAACAAAACAATATTCTAAATATTTTTTTCTAAATAATAATTAAAACTTTTTCTGAAATAATAATTTTCTAATTATATATTTTTTAAATTAATAAAGAACTAGACCCCTATGGAGTTTAGTGGAATAATTCACAGGTAATTATGAAGCAGAGAGAAGGTAATGGTAAGAGTTAAAAGACAAGCCACGAATACAATCATATTTGCGAAGAAAAAGGTTTTATGTACGTCTAAATATACAGTGGGCATATAAACACATATAAACGTTAGTTTAGTGTTGTAAATTTCAATCAATTCAGTTTAGGTCGGGCAAGGTAGTGGTAGTTTAGTGAAACCAGGATTAGTTAGGTATTGTTAGGCTTTCTAAGTTATTGCCTGCTAAGGAATTTGTCGGGAATAACTATTCATTGTAGTAACAAAGTTTTGGTAGCCTTATTCCGAAAGTTAATATTTAGTAGCATTTTTTTAGCCTAAGGCCCTAACGCCTCAGACTTCATCAACCGTCAGGGGTGTGTGATGCAAGGGTGCTAGTCTTATGCCTACTCACCAGGTTGGGGTAGCGAGATGGACCTAGGTGTGTGGGGGTGCCGGAAGCAGAGAATTTAGCCGTCGTGGGCTTAGTTGAATTCTAGCAGTCCACCTTGTCCTGGCAAGGGTGATTGGAGAAAAAGACGAGCAACGCTGGTTGCTTGTTTTTATAACTGCCCCCATGTGGTCCCAAGGAGCTGCTTCTGCTAGCCGGTGAAGCAGGATAGCCAGCCCCCTAATAAATTTCCTACATACATTTTCGTAAATTTTCTAGAACTTTGCCTGATGTTTCAATTAAACTTTCAACTGATTCAATTTCTTTTTAAGATTTGTCTTTTTAGAAATAGAAATATTTTATGCAACATAATTATATTTCATTGAAATGAAAATTCATTAAGGGTGTATTTATTGACTTAAAAAGTAGCATCCAATATTTTTCTTACAAAATACTAAGAGTAATCTCCGTGGCGTAGTTGGTAACGTTCTAGACTGCAACATTGTAATAAGTGATTTTGAATTCAGTTGTGCGATTGCATTCACTTTCAGGCTAATACTCTTAGGGAAAGGTATGAACCCGCTCATTTCCACACCTATGAGTTAAATAGTACCACTACTGTACTTCTACAAAGATGGTTTTGGTATTAAATAACCTATTAAGGTTGATATGCCATTAAACATTGAAAATAAATAAAACCAAACACATTTTCTAGGCAATTTTTTATTAGCAATCTAGTAAGGGAATTTTAACTCCAGTGGCTCTATTACGTTCACTTTTGGACTAATACCACAGGGAAAACTATAAACCCCTCATCTCCCAATGCAATGACACCCCCTTGGACGTTTAGACATTTAAAAGTAAATTCGGCAGTTTCCTATTGACGGTATCAGCCAAACAGCAAGGAAGTCTATCCCTTTTTCTCTAGTGCTATACCAGGGAGATTGTTGTTACCGCTCCCAGATCAGTTTACCCAAGCTGCACTACTCATGCACTAAGTTGGCGAGGACCGGTATCGAACCGGGAATCTTGCGATTCCTTACAAAATAAAAGTCTTTAAGTAATTCATAAAACTTTCTCTCCACTTTGGAGAACTTATAAAACTGGGGGATGGGGAAGGTGGAGAGAAAAAAAAACGAAGCCATTGAAAATGAATTTCACCTAATCATCTTACACATTTATTTGAGAGTATATATATATATATATATATATATTTCATCTTGAAACCTCTGATGGCGCATCAGACTTGTTTCCTCTTTGACATAGGCTTTAGAGCACTAGAAATTGGATGAAAAGAATGTAACTGAGCCTTAAATGGTGTGATCAACTCTAGCGTTCATTAATCCTATATTAAGATCCAATCAAAGACAGAGATTCTTCACTTTACTCCCATTTCCTGTTTGTGGATACACGCACCAGACAATATGGTGGCGGGTGGGGGTGTGGAGGGGGTTTGCAGATGGAGGTGACACCGATAAGATCCAACCTTTAAGATGATCCATTACTTCTTTTCTTGCTAATACTTAACTTATGTTATCTGATGTTTGCGAATAAATAGCCTTTTTTTTCTGGATCATCCTTGAATCGTCTAAGATGCAAAGTTTGAAATAGAACGCCTAAGTGCTCCAAAATATAAAAAGAAAACATAAAACATAGAAATAGTAAAAAAAAAGCAAAAAAAAAGCAAAGATCCATTTGTGATGGATTTGAGATATCATATATGACAAAAAATTTATAATATGTTGTTTTTTTGTTTGTTTGTTATTTTCGTGTTCGTTTGCCTCTTAAGGTGTCAAAAATCATTTAGATAAAGTGCCTGGACTTGAACAATAACAATCATCTTACGGCTAAGGGATTTATAAACTCTTTCGCTTCAGTGATTCAGAATGTGATTATAATTTGTTGCTTCATTGCAATACTGCAAATAAAAGCTATGTGAACAACTTGGATTTTACGGCATGTCAACCCTTGTTGGGTTATTTCCTGCCGAAGACGTTTTTTTCCTATTTATCCCTGATGGATATTCAAATTTTTGTAACTCAATTTTTTGAGTACATTTTTTCAAAAACTCAGTTTTTTTCTATTTAACCCCTAGATGAGACCCTACATGTACTACTACACCGGGTCAGAGTTCACCTGGGAGTAATAGTGATGAAAAGGTACTCCACTATCTCCCGAGCTCCATAATTATAATTTGTTGTTTCATTATTATACAGCAAATAAAAGACTCATGAACTACTTTTTTTAAGGCATTTCAACCCTTGTTAGGTTATTTTATGCCGAAAACATTTTGTTCTATTCATGCTTGATAGATATTCAAATATTTCTTTTAAACTCCATTTTTAAACCATATTTTTAAAAACTCATTTTTTTCTATTTAATACATAGATGGGACCCTAACAAGTACTACAACTTCTGGTCAGAGTCAACCTAGGATTAATGGCGATGAAGGGTTACTCCAAACTCCCTAGAGCTCCAAAAATAGAACTTTATCATTAGATGCAGTTTAACGTCATACCCTAGACATTAACACCCTTAGCCACTGCCTTCTACCACACATATGATAAAACATGTTGGGGGTATGGCTAAGAGTAATAGGTTTGGGACAATCATATAGGTGGTAGGGCTTGACGTAACCACCTGATTGATCAGAGGGACTCAATTTGTTTTAAAATAAATGACTATTGCTAATTTAGATGCCAATTTATTAATATTAGCTTAGAATATTACAGTGCCACCGATTTTTTAATGTTTTCTTCTTTTTTGATTCTCCGGCCTTATTTATTTAAAAAAATTTAATCTGCTTTGCAAACTCAGTTTTTCCTAATCCCAATCATCTACCCAGAGCTCAATGGGTGACTCAACAGTTCACATTTTGTCTAGTATATATATATATATATATATATATATATACTAGGTAGATAATTGGGATTAGAGAAAATTGAGTTTGCAAAGCGGATTAAATTTTTACAAATAAGGCCAGAGAATCAAAAAAGAAAAAACATTAAAATCATTTTGTAAGATTTCTAAGAAAGGGAAAGTTTGACCTAATTTACACTTATTAAGAGCCAAGATGTTGGCTGGGTTGGCTGCTTATGAAATGTAACATACAAATATAAATATATATATATAGGGTATAACTCTTTTGGAAGAGTGTACAGATACTACATTCTGATCTTAACCTGAAGTACTAGGAAGTAAGTCTATGATCTTATACATATATGAATATTTCCATCATTTCTTATGGATTCTGTGCTTATCTGATATTGGCAATCATCTTTACAGCATAAGAGAACTATTTTTTTTAAAAAACTACACAAATCAAAACCGCTCTATTGCTGCATTTTATTCTTTGACTGAAGAACTCAACAAATCTTAACACCCAGATCAATAAAAAAAATTTTTTTATAAAGTTAGGTGTGGACCTCTCATCCCCCTTGTGAACAGAAGATTGACCTTTGTCCTCCTTTGGTTTCCAGTTCAACTCATTGAAATATGAAAAAGTAGCTTTTTTGACTTGGTTAAAAACTCAATTCCAAAGAAAGCATTTATCTTGCATTCGAAAAATGTCAAATATTTCCAGGACATTAATTATTTTGATAGAAAAAAAAAGTTTTAAAAAATAAAATTAGAAAGGGAAAATTAATGCCACATATTTTTTAAAAATATTGCATTCTTCTTTTTTTTTTCTTAATCTCACTAAAAAAATCAATTTAGAGAATTTTTTCTGCATATTTCAAAAAAAAAAAAAAAAGAATACACATTTCAAAACATTCATTTTCCCTTATGAAAAAAAATGGAAAAAAGAAGAATCAAAATATAGATAAATTCCATTTTCAATTTTTGAATTGTCTGATGTTGATAAATTATTCTTGAACAAGTATCCTTCAGTAAAAAAATTAAACAATACAATATTTATATATATATAAATATACATATATAAAATGTGTATTCATGTGTAGGTGTATATATGAGAGGTATATGTTAAAATGCATACACATTGTTTGTGACAGCAAATAGTATATATTTGAATAAGTCATTGTCTTTTGAAATAAGAACGTAATCAGACTTAGATAGATAGATAGATAGATATTTAAACACTAGCACATTCACTACAAACAAGTGAATTTTTTATCTCTCTTTCTCTCTCTCTCTCTTCTCTCTCTCTCTCTCTCTCTCTCTCTCTATATATATATATATATATATATATATATATATATATATTCATATATATATATACATACACACACTTTCCCCCTCTCTCTCTCTCTCTCATGTATGTATATATATATGTATATATATATATATATATATAGAGAGAGAGAGAGAGATGCATTCAGGATTTGAACTTATATATATATGATGGAGGAAGAGTGTGAATATATATATATATAGAGAGAGAGAGAAAAGTAGGTAAGAAATTCTCTGATGGAGGTGCATGGTGTATTGATTACCATCATAGGGAATAATCATGACAAGATCAAATCCTGAATGCAGCTTTTTGCATTTCACATAGCACTAATACCTTTGGGAAAGGTTTGAATTCCATTATTCTCCCTCCAGCAATGGATAAATAGTAGTGCAGACTGGGCTCTTTAACCTTGGTATGGCAACCGGTTTAGGAAAAGGAATACTCTGAATACAAACCAAAGAAGCTCTCTTCTCGTTAGTCAAAGCTACTTTAAAAGCTTCCTCTCCCCTCCCCCTCTTCTTTCCTACTAACAAAAAAAAACAACTCTAAGATAAAGTGAGAATTCTCCCTAGCTGTATCTGTGTCAGTGTTACTTGGACTCTAACAAAACACTTGGAGAAAAGGTTAGATGGGAAGTATACAAGGATGCTGTGTGTTGTCTTGAACAATTCTTGGAAGCAGCACCCCACAAAAAAGCAGCTTTATGCCTACTGGCCTCCAATTATGCAAACCATGCTGGACATTGCTCGAGAAGCAAGAATGAGCCTCTAAGTGACATCTCCAATGGCTCCTAAACATTAACACACCAGTGTAGGTTGGCCAGCAAAAAAACTACATTAATTAACTCTATACATACACTGAATGTTGTGCAGAGGACCTACCAGGAGTGTGGTGGCTGACAGAGATGGGTGGTGAGGAAGTCATGATGATCCATACTGTTGGCACAACTTGATGATGATATATAGAGTGCGATGGGTAAATTGTCGTGTTAATTATGCAAAAATGAAAAAACACATATTTCACTTTATCAGTTATATTTATTAACATTGTATGAAAATATCTTGAAATAGGTAAAATCAACAGGGTAGCCTAAAGTCGGTATCAGCCAGATATCGTGGGAGTCTTTTCACTTTTGCTAGACCAATAAGATTGTTTTTGTATCTGAGGTGAAGCACCACACCTACCATCAGCTTCTCACTTTATCATACATATCCCTGTGCTACTCATACGCTGAGTTGGCGAGGGCTGGTATCGAACCAGGAACCTTGCGATTCCTAGGCAAGTGCTCTACTGACTGAGCTAAATCACATTCAAATAAGTTATCATTAGCTTAAACCATAGAATCTCCTGTAAGCCTTCCCAACAATCTCCTTGTTTAAATTGGTAAATGCTGCAGTTATCCTTGTCTTCAGTTCATCTTTGAGTTTTGTTGGTCTTTCAATCAACCATGCATAACACAAAATAATCAAGGAGATAGCAGTCAGATGTTAGGGTTGATGTGGTTGTAGATAATTTCTCCCAGCCAAGACTAGGTTCCCCTGCTTGTGTGGCATGGTGCATGATTCTGTTGCTAGACGTAGCAAGCTCCCTTTCAATTCAGAGCATTACAACCTCCACCAGGCACTGAATATAGGACTTTATGTTGAGTAAGTCCATGTAAGAAGATGAATGGAAACATAATGTCACCATTGTTAGTGACCAGCCTAAACACTTTGATCTTGAATGGGTGTTTGCTTTTCATTGTTATTAGTTCCATAATCAAAATGTTCTGTGAGTTTGCCATCTCAACTGAGAAAGATTAAAGCATGAGTTTGTTGAAAAGTTTTGCACTGCAGTCTTTCCTCTTGTCCTTCATGTCCTGTGATAAAAATTAGCCCTTTTTCATCTTGTCTGAGAATTAGTGAATGTCTTTGTGTACCACCTGCCTGAAAAGAAACTCAGACACTCCCATGTGCCTGGATATGGACCTGATTAATTTGATGGGACTGTTGAAAATCATAGCCTGAACCTCAGCAACAAATATGGGAGTTCTTTTCTTATTCATATCAGAATGATCAGAGTGAGGCTTCTGAGTAGCCACATCTTCATAATAACCATTGGACTCCTCCAAGTCTTTTTGAACCCTCTGCATTTTCCTCAGATTGACACCCAAACACTCTGAAATCTTTGTAATAGAGTTTCTGACATGAATATCAAGCAGTACAGAATGGCATTTCCATGTGAAGTGAATTGCGTCATGGTGTTGCTTTCCTCACAAACAGTGCAGAACTGACTCTAGTTGCTGTACGGTAGACAAAACCTGAAACTAAGTCCAGTTTACCAATCACATCCTATGTGTATATATATATATATATATATATATATATATATATATATGATATGGGTGCTATATTTATATGTAAACAGTGCTCAATATCTTTGATAAAGCATTCATATTTAATCTAAGTTAGTGTGGACATGGAATCAAATGTGCCTGGTTACTGACAGTTTCTCACCTATGTGATCTGAAGATTACATAGGCGAGAAACTGTCAATAATCAAAAGCCGTAGACTCCATGTCCATGCTACCTTAAATTAATGTATATTTATGATATATATATAAACTCTTTTAAAAATTTTCTAAAAAAAACTTTTTTTTCCACAAAAATTTTCTCCTGACAATATCCTAAAGTCAAAACTAGTTGAGAACAATCAAAAAATAAATAACATAAAAGAAATATTTATATTTGTCTTATTACTGTTGTTCATCTATCTATTTCTATCTATTGCTATATATATATATATATATATATGAAAGTAAACAAACAGGTTTTATAGTCTGTTTGAGATATCTGTCTCCCTCTCTCTCAATGTATATTATATATATATGATATGATATGCATATAATTAAAAATTAATGCATTTTTAGAATAACATATTCACCCGCACAAACATGAATACATACTCACGTGTACAAATAAAAATAAATATCTTTATGTTTTTATGAATTGATAGAAATATTTCTATGCTATGTCATCTCTCTGCTGAACATACATACAAACGTATATATATATATTATATAATATATATATATATATATGTGTGTGTGTGTTTGTGTGTATATAAAATATGTAAATATAGAATACATGCATAGATTTGTTTAAATATTCATCTATATCTTTGGTTCCCCATCAAATATACATACATAAATGTATAGAAAAACTTATGGCTTAATTCATTGATTTTCATCTTTCTTAGAATTTTTCAATTGATTTTTTTTTATATCATTGATTTGTGGGGGAATAGAAGGGCAAGTTTTTGCCCACTTTTCATTTTTCAAACAATTTTTTTTTAGGTGTTTTTATTTTTTTTTATTTTCATTCAATATAGAAAATGATAAAAATGTCTTTTTTTTTTCTTATAAGAAAAATTTCATCCATCTTCAATTTGATCCATTGAAACCTTTTTTTTACCCTCTTTCATATTCTTTTTTTTCTCTACCCTTTATTTTTTTTTCATTGAATTTGAGAAAATGCACTGAATATTTAGTGGGACATTTTCTTTTAATTTTTTTTATTTATTTTTTGTCTGAAATAAAAAAAAATTGCTTACAAGGAGGCATCTTTACAAATTATATCTTTTTTGTTCTCCGTTTCTCAAGAAGGTGATTTGAGTACAAGAGTTAGCAACCTTTTGAGAGTTTTCTATAGGCAAGAATAGATTATAATCAACACTTTCTTATAGTTTTATTCATGAGCAGTCAAAAATAAAAATTTTTTAAAATGTTCGTTATGTGCCTTCCTTTTATTGGTTCAGTTTTTTTTTTTTTGTCTATTTTTTATGGTTGCGTTTTTTTTTTTCTTCTTTCAACTTTTTCTTTGTTTATTTATTTATCTACTTTTTTGAATGCAAACATATACAGATGCAGACATACTACAATATATATACATGTGTATAAATATATGTATAGTATGTATATATATATATATATATATAATATATATATATATTTAATGTTTTATACTCCCAAAATGACCCAAAGTCAGATGCACAGGTTTTTATTCAAGAAAAAAAAAGAATAGAAATAAATGAAGTCACAAAAAAAAAATTCATAAAGATTTTTGGAAAAAAAAATTATGAAGAAAAACTCTTATTTCTTATATTCAATGACATCCTGAATCAACTCTTTTTGCTACAAAATATGTCATTAAATTTTTCATCAAACAATAAGTCTATTGATGCTGTCCTTGTTGTCTGACTTAGCAATAATAAAATTTAATAAAAGTGCAGAGGAACTCAAATATATTCACAGCTAATGAAATTATTTAAAAAAAGATATGAAAAATAAATATGATAATGTCAAAGAAGGAAATATTTATAATAATACTCTGATTTATTCCTTATTATTATTATTGAAACTATTGTTTTCATTTTAGTTTTTAATCATTAATGCTTTTTTTTATTGTAATCAAATACATGTTAACACCAAACAATATAAATATGCATTAGAATATATCATACAATAAAAGTGGATAGGAACTCAAATATATATATAGATGGGATATGTCTAAATAAGATTGTATGTGGATGACTGTATATTCTCTCCACCCTGACGGCAGCTATTTAAACTAAAATTGCAAGGCTCTCCTCAATTGGATAGAACTCTCTTTAGTAGCCTTTACATATGTATGTATTTATCAGTAAAAAGTACCTTTCGCTAGTGGGTGTGCCCAGTAGTTAGAGGCTCTGATTGATGAAAAATCTGTCAAATTTCAAACACAGCTTGAAGCAGCTTGCAAAGTTTAGCCACAATAAAGAGACACAATACATCGAAACAGGATTCAATGTGGATGACAATATATATATATATATAGCTCTCTGTATGATCAGGATGAAACCCAAGATAAATTTCTTTAGGGGAGTTTACCAGGTTTTGAATTCAGAGTTTTTCTTCTGCTGGACTAAGGTTAAAGAGCCCAGTCTACCCTACTATTTACTCATAGCTGGAGGGAGAACAGTCTAATTCATACATTTCCCAAGGGTATTAGTGCTACGATAAATGTAAACCTCCTTGTCCAGGATTTGAACTCATCTTGTAGTGTCCATTTTCTACAAGGTAACCATTACACCACGCATACGCACACAAATGAGGAACTCAAATATTTATGGCAAATGGAATTATTTTTAAAAATATGAAAAATAAATATGGTAATGTCATTGTTAGATTTCACATCCAATGAGCCTTGCCCACACAGGCTTGTTTGGTTTGTTCCACTAAGTACCCTGGCTAAGCACATTCCCTTGATTCTGATTGGCTGCTGGTTTTCAGTGTAGACACTCTAATCCATAAATATCCAACACATGGTCATGTTCTGGGAGTCAGTACAGGGTCTGTATTTAGTTACAGTCTGTCCCCTTTGTCTGGTAACTGGACGCTAGTTACAGCCTTCCTGTGAAGGTGAGTATGATATGTTGATTCTACAGTCATAGAAACAAATCTGTATATTAATACGCATGTTGCTAAATCTTCCATCCATTATCATCCTGCAACACTCTCTGGTAAAAAATGACACAGTCCAAATTGTACAAGAGGCAATGTAAAAATGTGAATACAGATTATCTGGTGTCGCTAAATCGCAGATTTCTTATTTTTCCCATTTTATTTCACCCAATTTTAAAAATGAAATATTCCCAATGGTCTTGCATCACTTGCCCAACATAAAATTAAAATGAATTGGAAAAAAAATTAAGTTATGTATTTGTTTTATTTGTAATAATGAAATAGTGAATTCTGGAAAACATTTTAGTAATTTTTATTTGTAATGAAATTGCTAATCATCATTTCAGGCTCCTCTTGATTTTTGTTTGGTTTTGTGGAAATTCTACAAGTCCAACTAACAATTATAATAATACTCTGATTTATTCATTATTATAATACTTTGAGTTATTAAAACTATTGTCCTTGTTTTTGTTGTTATTCATTTATCTATTTTATTGTAATCAGATACATGCTAAGTACAAACAAATATGAATATTCAAATATATTACATGTCACTACACTTCTCCAGTCAACTCTTTGCCCTGTTGGCTGGGACTATGGAATAGGCTGTCTGCACCGCTGCAGAAGGGTAAGACACTTCCCCTAATGGGGTCACCTATTGACTGTGAGTGGCAACCTGTGATGCTTATGCATGGAATCCTAGTGGCTGAGCAGTCCACGACATGCAACACTCCACTTTGGCCCTTACATGGGTTAGATGGATAGGTGGAAAGCCCCCCCCCCCAATCAGTTGGCTTTTAATGTCAATCCCTAGCATTTATATGATTGTCTTGACCGTATTGCTCCTATTGCAGATCCTCAGCCCTTTTTATCATATGTGCTAAAAGACGGTGGCATAGGGTTTTAGTGTTCTAGATATGATAAATCTAATCTAGTGATGAAGTTCCTGTTCTGAAGCTTTGGAGAGTGTAGAGTACCCCTTTATTGCCATTATTCCCAGGTCCACTCTGCCCTGGAGTGGTAGTATCTGTTAGGGTCTCAACTATGGGTTAAATAGATCAAATACAAAAAGTTTTTAAAAAATGTGTTTAGAAAATTTTTGAATATCCAACAATGAATAAGACAAAAATATCTTTGGCATAAGATAACCCAAGGGTTGAGATGCCATAAAATCCAACCAAACAAACAACCAACCAGTCAATCATCCTTAAAAAACGTATAAAACTAATTTTTCCCAAAAATTAAAAACTGCTAATTTATCAATCAACAATAATTCCCTTTGACAAAAAATAAACAGCTTAACAAATATCATATTCAAATTCACTTTTCTCTAAGAAGAATTATTAAACAACTATTTGGGGTGTCTTCATGGCGCAGTGGGTAATGTGCTGGACTATGTCATTGTAGTACAGCCAACTCCTGGATTTGAACTCATTTCACCATGTCCATTTTCTACAACGGTAACCAATACACTGTGTACCTCCCAAGATAGACAATGATATAGATATTATAGACTGCTTGGGTGATAGAGGTAGATGGGAGAGAGAGTGAGAGATATTATTGACTGATTTGATGATTGAGAGAGAGAGAGAGAGGGAGATGTTATAGACTGATTTGATGATAGAGAGAGAGAGAGAGAGATGTTATAGACTGATTTGATGATAGAGAGAGAGAGATGTTATAGACTGATTTGATGATAGAGAGAGAGAGAGATATGTTATAGAAAGATTGAACAATAGAGAGATAGATGTTACACAGACATATATGAGGAAATAAAGATATAATACAAAAAGAAAGAGAGGTATGTTTATATATTCAGAGAAAAAATCAAATAAACATGAATTTTATGAGATTTCCTTCTCTTTATAACAACTTTTAAAAAACAAAAGATGACAAATTCATCTTTGACATTTGCATGTTGACTGAAGAAGAAACATTGTTTATATTTCTTTTGCTACTTTAAAGCAAAAAAACTTGTAAATCAATTCTGCTATTGTATTGGCAATCACAGAAAGTTGCAAACAAAAATGAACAAAAATATAATGATAATTTTCAAAATACTGACATTAAATCTCTATAGACAAACTGTTTAGTGTTTCTTCAATTAAAGGAATAAGGAAAGGAAAGAGAAGAAAAAATTATAGAGAAAGGGGAAAAGATTGAAGGACGGAAGGGAAAATGGACTGAAAATTTATAGAGAAAGGGAAAAGATTAAAGAAAGAAAGGAAGAAAGTAGGAAGGAAAGATTGAGTGAAAGAAAAATAAATAGAAGGAAAAAAAGAATATATATAGAAATGAGTTTATGTGATTAAAAATGATAGAAATAATTAAATTATTTTACAATTGAATTGCGCTTATAAAATATCAAATACTTAATGTTGTACTACATTTTTGTAGGGTTCCATCTATGGATTAAATAGATAGAATATGTGTTTAAAAAGATTTGAATACTCAACAAGAATGAATAAAACTAAAATGTTTTTGACATAAAATAACCCAAGGTTTGACATGCTGTAAAATCCAACCAACCAACTATAGTGTGTAAATAATAACAATGAAGTGTTATTATTGGAATTTCTGAAAAAAAATTAAAGGAGATATCCATGTTGACTGCAGACATGTTCGTGGTTGATAAGGCCAATGTAGAACAGGTATGCACAGTCCAGAAGCTGCAGCTGAAGGTCTGGTCAGGATTTGATGGTATTGTGTTGTGGTGCTTCATCCTGTGCCTTTTATCCTTGAGGGTGGCTTGTGGGTTTTTCAAAGAAGGAGACAACATGGTTAGTGGTGAGACACTAGGTATCATGGTTCTCAGGGTGGACTATCGGTGATGGTTGATGACACCAAGGGAATTTTTCAAGCAGTCCTTGTATCACTTCTTTGGTGCTGCTCTGTTACAATCACATGTAGAAGGTTTGCCATTCCGTGTGATCTTGGACAGGTGATGATTTCTCACCCTGGAGATGTGTCCTGCCCAATGTAGCTGGGACTTTAGTAGCAAAGCCTCAATGCTTATGATCTTATACAATAAACATACGGTTATTTCCTATAACTCCAGTATAAAAAGGGGAACCACTCTGATTGACTGATAAATTGTCTATTTATTTATTGATCTACTAGGAAAACTAGAAGATGGGTTTAGGGTTAAGGTAATGGGAAAATAAATAATTTATCAGTCAATCAAAATGGTTCTCCTTTTTTATGTTGGAGTTATAGGAAATAACCAAACATAAATGTACATAATTCCCTAACCTCTAGATATAAAATATCCCCAGACAGATTGACATGCCATTAAGATCAATCAATCAATCAATTTTTGTATTCCGGGCAGATTCCTTTGATGATTCCTCATCCTGGAGATGTGTCCTGCCCAGTGTATCTGGAATTTTAGTAGCATGGCCTCAATGCTGGTGATCTCATACAATAATCATACAATGCACACAATTCCCTAACCTCTAGGCATAAAGTAACCCCAAACAGGTTGACATGCCATTAAGATCAATAATCAATCTATCATTATTTTTGTATTTTTGCCTGTATTTCTTAAAGACAACCAAAATTTAACTAAATTTTAAAGCATCAGTGTATCTTTAAGGGCCAGATTTATATATTTTGGATGCTTTTGTGAGATAACCAGTGTAAAAAAAACAAATCCATCAAAAGAAGAAATAAAATGTTCACAATCTTTTGCTTTAAAGAATCTAATAACAAACAGATGTTAATGGCACTTTTGTGATATATTGTGTTTATCTCATGGGGATATCTTCTGCTAGAACAATCTCATAATATCTATTCAAATATGAATCTGCATTTTCACCTTAGAATCTACAGTGGATTTTTCTCTTCCATTGTTTTTTGATGGGTTTTTTTTTCATTTGTTGTTTTATTTATTGTCTGTTTAAAGTTTCATATTTTCTTCTTTGCTTTCAAATTTTCTTCATAATATTTTTTCATAATACCTTGCATTTCTTTCTCTTTCTTTATTATTTTCATTTCTTTTTCTTTTTAGGTATAACTTTTTAATGATAATCTTTATCTATTCATCTAAAATCCAGTATATATTTTTATCTATCTTTTTTATAAAATATTTGGTATTTTTCTTTTTTAAATTTGTTTGTTTTTTATTTGTTTCATTTATTTCATTTATTGTCTTTTTAGTTTCATATTTTCTTTCCTTTTTCATTTTCATAATTTCTTGCATTTCCTCCTCTTTCTTTTTCCTTACATTTTTATTTTTATGTTTTTTTCCTTTTTTGCTTTTTTTTTTTTACCTTGTATAATTTTTATGATAATCTTTATTTATTCATCAAAAGTTCAGTATATTTTTTCATTTATAAAACATTTGCTATTTTTTTAATCTAGGTTTTTTTTGGGTTTTTTTTAATCTATTTTTATTTTTTATAACCATGAGAATATTAATATGAAATGACAATTATAATTTTCTTTGATAAATACTTTTAATTTTAGCCAACATTTCTATCTTATCTTTCATTTTCTTATGTTATTTTCTTTTGATTTTCTTGTGTATTCTTTTCTATAAGTATTATTTTCTATTTTTATTGCAGTTTCTTCCTTTTAGTTTTATATTAATCTTTGCCACTTCACTTTTTCTTCTTTTCTTTTTTTTTTCTTTCTTCCGAATGTATTTTCTCTCACTATTTGTTTTGCCTTTTTCTCTTTAATATTCTACCCTTCTTTCTTACAAATACTCAGGATTCACTTTTCTTTTTTTTCTTTTTCTTGATTGTTCTTTCTTTCTTCCTTTCTTTTAAATATATTTTCTCTCACTATTCACTATTTTCCACTTCTTAATTAATCTTTGTTTCTTTCTTCCTTTCTTTCAAATCTTTTTTACAGATTTTCTCATTTTTATGATAATCTAATTTTTCATTTTTCAATCCTTCCTTCTTTCCCTTCTTTCTTCTTCAATTCCAACTTCTTTCTTTTTTCCTCTGAATCTTTTTTCTCTTTTCTCTTTCTTCCTAATTCCTTCTTTTTTATTCTCAGATTAACTCTTCTTTCTTTTTTTTCTTTCTGTCACTTTTTATCTTTTTTTTTTCCAACATTATCTTTTTATTTTTTATTTATCTCTCTAAAAAACTAGGGCTAAAACTTGATGAAAAAAAAAGAAAAAGGTATAGAAAACTCACAAAACTGCTAAAAAAATGCTAAATGACTGGATGGAATGGATTTTTGAAAAATACACAAACTAAAAAGAAGAACTCTCCTGTGCTTAGATTTTGTATAGAGCAAACAATACAAGCAATTTTACAACACATTGAAAAGATAATTTCTCACAAAGAGACTAAGACCCATTGAGGACAAAAATGCTTATTTTATTAGAAATAGATTTTCTCTTCAAAATCTGCACAGATTGAATTTTAGGTTTTTTTTCTGCATTGACTTTTTTTTGTTGAAATCTTTTTAATAACAAAAGATGCACATGCACATGAATAAATCTTCTATACAGTTCAATTCATTCATATTCAGTTTGATCCAATGATTAGAGCATCAGGCAGGCAACATAAATTTCTGAGGTTCTCTCATAGATCCCAGATTGGGTGGATCTGTTGCGATAAAAATCTTCGGAAAGATGAGAAAATTAAGCAGCAAATGAAACCCTTGGGAATTGCAGTCATTCTATCAATTTTTTAAATCTTGTATTGCTTATCATCTGTATATGGCGCAAACGTTGGTTGGTTGGATTTTACGGCATGTCAACCCTTGGGTTATTTTATGCCAAAGATGTTTTGTTTCATTCATTCTTGATGGGTACTCATTTTTTTAAACACATGCTTTTCTATTTAACCCATACATTGGACCCTAACAAGTACTACTACTCCAGGGCACAATGGACCTGGGAGCAATGATGATAAAGGAGTACTCCACATTCCCTAGAGCTCCAGAATTGGAACTTCACCATCAGATAGAGTGTAACATCATGCCCAGGACACTAAGATTTTCAGGCACCACTTTCTTGCACATATATAATAAAAAGGGTTGGGACTTGCTATAAGAGCAATAGGGTCTGGACAATCATATAGGTGCTAGGGCTTGACCTGACCGGTGATCGATCAGAGGGTAGCCCAAATGTAAATTATCAGATTAATGAATTGGAGGTTTGTTAATAAACTTGATAATTTCCATCTTAAATGACAGGATTAACATCACCTTGGACAGATTATCCATCATATATATATATAGGAAATCTAATTTCACTAACAAGTTAACTGAGAATTCTTCCAAGATGTAACCATATCAGTGCTACTGTACAGCTGCACTACAGGAACCCTAACGAAGCACTTGGAAAATAAATTAGACGGGATCTATATGAGTATGCTGCCTTAAATAAATCCTGGAAATGTGAGTGGTGTAATGGTTAGACTCATAGGAAATGGACTTGTCAACCCGAGTTCAAATTCTGGACGAAGCTGTTTGCATTTTACATTTAACATAGTGCTAATACTCTTGGGAAAAATGAATATAGGTGAGAAACTGTCAGCAACAAGGTCTTAACTCTATGTCTATGCTAATGTAACTTAAATATAAAGGCTCTATCAATGATATTGAGCATTGTCTACCAGCACATATACCACCTATATTATCTACAATATATATATATATATATATAGTTACATAGTTACATAATTTTCTATATAAAAGTATATGAGAAAAGGATAGAGTCGTCATTGTTCTTTGAAAGGTACAACACTTCATGTTTTCTAAAAAGCCATTTTAAACCTTTTTTTCTGAACCAAGGATTGGTTTCTATATATAAGTTAAGTCTTAGACTCTTTCTTTTCCTTGCAAAATCAGAATGATATATTTGGAAATAAGAAAACCCATTTTTATAGTTGACAGATTCATGATTAAACACATCCTAAAAATCATTTCTGTCAGAAAATTCTCAGAGCTTATATCAAACAATCCAAACCAGTATTTTACCATTCCTTGCGAAATATCTTTACTTTGTGATATATATATATATTATTAATACTCGGTTTCCTTAATTATACGACCGTCATCATCTTGGAACACCCTCTGGTTAAAAAGGAATCAGTCCAATTCGGCCAATATGAGATTATCTGGTAATATGTATCCGCCAAATTCTTATGTTTTAGGAGTGTCGTCATCTCAGCTAAATAATGGACCATTCTATTTTTATTATAAAGAAATAAAGAAAAGAAAATGGGCTTGCTACACAGAAAAAATACAACAAAGAAAGAGAGATGGGGAAAGATATAGAGAGGGGTGATTGTGCAGAAACTATAACGCTAATCTGTTTCAAACGAACATAATGAAAAGATGAAAATAAAAAAAAGAGTGAGTGAGTTAAATCAAGATTATCATACTTTTTACATATTGAACTATTTAGCAATAGCTTTTAAGTAAATATATGAAATGTTTTGATAATTAAATTATCATACTGTGGGATATTCACAGGTCCTGTTATTGTGTGTGTATATATATATATATTAATATATATGGTTCAAAATGAGATCGTCCAAAGCATCCTCGGTAAAATGCAAAAATATAAATCCTGATTATCTGCTGCTGCTTCTCCGCTAAATTCTTATTTCTTATGAATGTCTTCACCTCAGCTAAATAATGAACCATGCTGTTTTTATTATAAAGAAAGAAGTATGTGGGGGGGAAGCACATGCTACACAGAAAAAATATAATTTTACATATTGAACTATCAACAACATAAAACATATCAAACATTGTAATAATTAGATTATCATACTGTGTTATATCCACTGGTCCTGCTAGTATATATATACATTGGTCTACATGTATGTTTAATAAATACGTTTGAACAAAATCAATGGTCGAGAATAACTGGTGTTTTTAAGCAACTTTCAAACATATTAAATATTCTCCTCGTTCTGTTGCTTTGGGGATTGGCATGAATGAAAATCCTTCATTGGTGAATCATGGCACTGTGAATGTCTCAACTGATTGCACTCAAAAACTTTCAGTTTCATTTTGAAATAAATAGAGTTAGAAGCTTTCAGTTAAGCCCAAAGGAGATTAATAAAGAGAAATTCTATCTTTGTATGAGAAAAATTAATGAAATAATCAACTTGATTTTCCATTTAAATTGTTCATTGAGTATGACAGATTAGATTTCATTTTCAATGTTTTATATATATATATATATATATATATATATATATATATATGTGTGTGTGTGTGTGTGTGTGATGGTTATCATTAGAAGGAAATGGACTTGACGAGCCAAGCTCAAATCCTGGACGAGGCTGTTGCATTTAACCTTGTTGGTTCGTTCGTTGGAATTTACGGCATGTCAACCCTTCTTCGGTTATTTTATGACGAATATATTTTTTATTATTCATTCTTGATGGGTATTGAAATTTCTTTTTCTTAACTCAGTTTTTAACACATTTCTTAAAACTTATTTTTCTATTTAATCCATAAATGGGAGCCTAACAGTTACTACCTCTCCAGGCCATGAATGCTTATTTCTTATGAGTGGAGAATACCTCAGCTAATAATGAACCATTTTGTTCTTTTATTACAAAGAGAGAAAGGTAAGAAAAATGACATGCTACACAGAAACATTATGATAAGAAAGAAAGAGAGAGCGGTAAGCGCATGGAAACAATAATGCTAGTATGTTTCAATCGAACATTATAAAACGACGAAAAGAAGGAAGAAAGAAAAATGAGAGAGAGAGAGGGGGGAGAGTTAAATCAAGATTATTATACTTTTTATATATTGAACTATTTAGCAATAAACATATCAAACGTTGTAATAATCAGATTATCATACTGTGGTATATCCACAGGTCCTGCTAGTTAACAATATTTTTTAATTAATCCCAATTCTATGCTTTTGGCTATGGCTTCAAATTTGTAGTCAAATATAATTTTGCCATTGAAAAAGAAAAAAAGACTTTATGGTGAAAGTTTATTTTTTTATTGCTGATGTGTTTTTAGATAAATTTGTTTCGCTCTTAAATTCAGTTTAAGGCATCCTTATTTTTTTCTATTTGCTGATCTAAGATAATATAACTGAAATGAATTTTTCTTTGATTACACCTCTCTCTATCTATCTATCTATCTATAATATATATATATATATATATATATATATATATAATCCTGAGTATGGCTTAGTTGTGGCACAAGGCGATAGGAATGGGGTACCCAGTGAGATTCGAACTCACTAGTAATGGTTAGTAAGTCAAAATGCTCAATTCAACTTTAATTAGTTCCAATTAGGGAATACGAAAATAAAACTACTGACTTTACTTGATGCTTTTATTATTTAAATATTCATTTTGTTGGTTACAGGAAGTAGATCTTTAACTTTTTTTTCATTTTGAAACAAGATGAACAAGTGCTTATGAGTAAATTTAAGAAGCATTTTATTTCCTGAATATCTTAGTAACAATTTCATTGAAAACGTTGCTTATTCAATCATTGGATTACAAAGATGGGAAAAACCTTTCCTTCAGGTAAAAAGAATTTTTATTTACAACGGTATTGATAAGTTTCTTTTTAAATCATTTTCTTCAATAAAACATTCATAGTCCATATAAATGTGCCATATATGCAATACTTTTCAGGGAAAAATTAGGATTAACTAATTTACTAGAAAGAAGAATGAGAGGTGATCTAATTGAAAATGTTTGAGATGAGGCTTGATGATTAGTATTATCTGTGTTATTCGGACTATTGTCCTCATCTTCACTGTTATTTGTACAATGTTTCGGCCGATGTACCCTCCGGCCTTCTTTAGGTATTTCTTGTCGGACTTGGGAACCTTCTTGTCGTAATCGGGAGCCATCACGTAACTTTGAACCTAACCCTTTATTCAGTCTACGGGGGTATCCTGTTCTCATTCCGCTAACCATAGCTGGGGTTGAGGCGTTAAGCTGTGTTTATTATTATTCTATGCTGCTGCTGCCCTTGGCCAGGACTGAACGTGCAATCCAGATAACTGTCACTTAGAACTGTCTTAACCTCCTTTATCCACTAGGCCATGTGTCCAATTGGACACATGAGTTAGGTTAAGACAGTTCTAAGTGACAGTTATCTCTGGATTGCAGGTTCAATCCTGGCCATGGGCAGCAGTAACATAGAATAATTATTAACACAGCTTAACGCCTCAACCCCAGCTATGGTTAGCGGAATAAGAACAGGATACCCCCGTGGACTGAATAAAGGGCTAGGTTCAAAGTTCCGTAATGGCTCCCGATTACGACAAGAAGGTTCCCGTCCGAGTGATACCGTTGTACAGATAGCAATGAAGATGAAACACGAATAACACAGATAATACTAGAGTAGACATTGTTTTAATATTTCTCCCCAGGCTAAAAGGCAATTAATTCCGATTTCAAAAACTAAGTTGATGAACCAATTGGATTTTTTTGCTTTGAAAAAAATTTGCCAAATCAAATCAAAAACATCAATAAAGTAAAAAAATTAATGTACAAATGCAAAATAGAGCGCAGGAAATAATATCATTAGAATCGCATTTTACGTTTAAATAACATTAGATTACGTAAACTCCCGAAATAGCCTAATCCTAAAAGTAACCCTAACCCGAGCGTTTTAAATGTTTCGCGTATTTTTGTGAAATGTAATGTTTTTTATACATAATCTAATGATATTACCTCTTGCGTGCTATTCTGCATTAGTGCCAAGATTAAGATGAATTTGCATGATTTCCGAAATGATTATAAGAAAAAGGAATTTAAGACGGCATTTTTAGAACTATCTGTTGAATTACATAATTTTATATGTAGATAGATACTGTATTAATAGTGTATATATTATCTGCAAAGATTATTTTATTTTCTAAGTTTGATGTGAGGAGATAGAAAAAATAAACGGAAGGTGCCCAAGAAAGCATAACAAAAATAAACAGTTTAAATATTTTGAACAACAAATTCAAAATTAAACATTATGGTTATACAAAGGAAGATTAAAATAAAATGATGACTTCATTTATCTGAGATTTTTAAAAAATTAAGTGTATATTTTTCTTTGAATGAATAAAAGAATTTCCTGACAGAACATTTAAATCTATCAGAATATTATTGAAAGTCAAATATGAAATTAATTCAGAAAGAAAGATTTCCTTTTCTTTTTTTCTGTTTTTTTTTTTGTGTGTGTGTGGGAAGGGGGGGTAAGATATCCGACCCTGAAAAAAGCGGGACATTTTATTTTGGTAATAGGATCAATTTCATGAAGATTTTTAAAAATGTACATTTATACATTTCAATTTGCTTTTATTGTTGGTCTGCATCTAAGGGTGAAGTTCCAATTTTGGAGCTCTGGGAGTGTGCCATTTTGTCTTTTATTGCCATTGCTCCCGGGTCCACTCTGACCCGGAATGTTAATACATGTTAGGGTCCCATCTATGGGCTAGATATACCAAAATTATTTTTTTAAAATGTATGTAGAAAATTGAGTTTAAAAAGAATGTTGAATAACTATCAAAATTATTAAAACAAAATGTCTTGGGCATAAAATAACCTAAGAAGGGTTGACATGCCGTAAAATCCAACCAACCTTTATTTTGGTTGTGATTTTTATCTATTATGAATAAATATTTATAGTGAAATTTTTTTTAAAGTTTTAGGAATACAATAAGTAATTATCTCCCTTAGATAATTTGTATTTCCGGTAGTAAGTCACGTGAAAATTTCAGGTATCCATCCTTAATCTTTTTTATCTCCGGTCTTTGAACTGTCGAGGCGTTGTCTCTGGTGACCAAGGTAGAGCTGGCCGACGTATCAGGGTTGCTTAAAAATATACTTCTTTAGCGACCCAATCCTGTTTCGGGTTAGATAACTACTAGGTACAACCAAAATAGGTCACGTGATTAGTTTAGGCCATATTGAAAGAAGGAATGTAAATATTTTCGAACCTTTTCTTTTAAAAATCTCGCAAAAAAAGAAATAACGATCAAAAAGAGTTATTATGAAGAAAAAAAGTTAATTCAAAGATCAAATTATCTGATAAGGGAAATATTAATCACCGTTATCATGAAAAATAAGTAAAACAGTCCGTTTTTTTTATAGAAAGGGTCAATTTCTTTACTGATATTTGTTTTTAGCAGAATTCTGTATTCATGGCTATTTTACTAAAATGCTCTCGCATTAAAACTTATAAAAGTCTTCTGATATAATTGTTCAGACTCTTATCTTTATAGAGAAAAAGTAAAAATCGTTTTTTGTCGGTTCATTTTTTCATATTTCATAAAATAAAATGGGGGGGGTAGACCTCGTAAAAATATATTTCCCCTAATATATTTTAGGAAAAAATATTTCAGACATATTTTCATCAGAAGGTAAGTAATAATGGAAATCTTAGTGAAAATCGGATCATTAATTTATTTTTCATAGAATTTTTTAAAAGCCTCTTGTCATAACTTGTTTTCGGCTACGTTAAATTTCAATTGATTTAACGGTGCAAAAATATAAACATTGTTTTTCTTTCATAATTTTCGACCAAAAAATATGAGTGATTGATACTTAAAGTAGTTATTAAAAAATATTATTTTAGAATCTAATATGACATTTTAAACTTAAAATTTTGCTGCTCATATTTTAAATGAATTTTATATATTGATTTATCATAGCTGAAATTCCCAATTAAAATTTTGAAATAAAATAACTGATGCATTATAAAATGCATTAATTGATAAATCAATACTGAAAATTTCATTAAAATCGGATAATTCCCTGATTTTTGGTAATTTTTTTTCAATCGCGAATGTTACATTAATTTTGTAAACACGCCATTTTTAAACAGCCTTTCAGGCCGAACGCTATCAAAATTGACCGAAAAATCGTTTAAAATGTATTAAAAATAAATTACATGTGAAATATTATTTTGCCTTTTTTATTGATGCTCATTATGTTACTACTTCTTATTTACACAAAAAATTGACCTAATAATCGATTTAATTAATTTTAATTCTTTTTAAATTTTTAGCAGACGAAAAATTGGTTATCCCTAATTTGTACAATGTTTTATGGAGGCGCGTGTGTAATGGTTATCGTCATAGGAAATGAACACGACGAGACAGGTTCAAATCGTGGACGAGGTTGTTTGCATTACACCTTGTGCCAGTACCCTTGGGAAAGGTATGACTCTAACTATTCTATCTCCAGCTATGGGTAAATAGCAGTGCAGACTGTGCTCTTTAACCTTGGTTAGGTGACCAGTCTAGGAAAAGGAAAACTCTGAATTTAACCTGTTAGACTCCGTATAAGAAATTGACCGTGTTACATTCTGCTTGTACGGAGTGGGTGGTATATATATATATATAACATTACATTAAATATACCTTAAACTTCTATTAGAAGCAGCTGCCCAGTATCGCCTGGGTAGAGCAGGGGCAAAAATACCTGCTGTATTGAATTGTTTACTTTTGAGATTTACAGATGTTGTAGAGTTTTAAGTAGAATTTCAATGCTGTTTATTTTATTTTGTAAATATCTTCGAATATAAATCATATCTTCCTAATTTTTGCACCAACGATTTTTATATATATATATATATATATATATATATATATATATATTATATATAGATAAATGGGAATTCTCTTTCATCATGCTGTTAATTGTTGGAAATTAAATAAATGATACTGATCCTGCTGATGAAATTGACATGTTCAAAATCTGCCATTGTACATTTCTTCAGTTGGACGACTACCAAATCTATTTTTCTTACTTAACTCGTTGTGCACCAAATTTCCCCCGGTTGTACTAACTTTTCTTCGTCTTTTCAGACCACTCCAAACAATAGAATAATATTCTTACCACTGCACTAGTGCAGATTTCTAAAATTAATTGCACTTTTATTTTGTCATAGAATTACTAGCATAATGTACGATAATAAATGCGAATGCCAGTGTGTCACAGTTTATCAACTTTACTCCTAAAGGCACTACTCCAACATGTCATTCCATTTTGAACTCAGGCCGACTTCATGAGCAAATTCAAAACGTTCCGGACCGAATCCGAACACATTCTGTAATTTTAATTCCCAAGTTTTAATTATTGCGATTCTTTTTCGGCGATTTTTTATGTAACTTTTTGCGACGAATATTTGCATGATATTTTTAAAAACCTGGAAATAAATTTGGCAATAATCGAAATTAATTACGAAATCCGGAGAAAGTGGGTAGACCTATGGCGACAGGCAATCAGGGGATGTTGTTTTCTGTATATCAGACGGTTGAGAAAATGTCCGATATTTTATCCAAGCGCTTCAACCATTTCACTGGTTGTCCTCAGGGGGATTATATGTTGTAGTAGAACCCTCCTACAATAGACTCTCCTAACTGCATAAACCGTTTATAACTACGACTCTGGGTTTCGTGCCTTTCTTCAAGGTATTCATCAGTCTCTGCCTGATGAATGCCGAGAAGAGAGATATGAAACCTAAGGTAAGTTAAAATATATATAGTATATTATATATATATATATATATATATATATATATAAAGGTGTGTCAAAAAAGTATCGAGATTTTTTGTACTTTTGACACACCTTGTATTCTGGAAAAACATTCATTCATTGTTCATTTCCATCTCGGTAAATACAGCTTATATTATATATATATATATTATATATATATATATATATATATATATATTATATACAGCATCTTTTCAATCAAACAAATTTGGTTAAAAATAATAATATGTTTATTGTTTTAATCTTTCTTTTTTCTTTCAAGTTTTCTAACAATTCTTTTGATAATGGCTCAGAAAAGAACCGAAAGTACTTAGTTTACCAATAATAACTCTTTCGGATAACTGATTAACACTTTTCAGAATGATAGCATCAAAAGAATTGTTAAGAAACTTGAAAACAATAAAGATTCTAAATTTGTTTGAATATATATATATATATTATATATATATATATATTCTAATCTCTAAGATGTGTACTTTAAGGAAAAGTCCTAACAGTCAAATAGTCCTACTTAGTATAAACTATTAGGACTATTAGGCTAATATGATAAACTGATTTACCTGATAGAGATAAAAAAAAAATCCTTCGGCTAAAAGCCAATTCCCAAAGCCCATGAAAATAGGAGAAATAAATTAAGACTTTTTCTTATGTCATTTTTCAGTCTTCTTTACTTCGTTTTCTTTATTTTTTTTTCTCTTCAATTCCCACGTGACTGTTGCCATTTAATTTTGTTTTTTAAACTGACGTCATTAAATTATTCATTCATAACGTTTCCCCAATTCACAAAATGAATAAATATTGTTGTTATATTGCAAATATAATATTTATTCAAGAGTTATTCAAACAAATTATTTCAAGTATGAATGTTTGATTTTTGGTTTACGGCTTATATTCATAACATTTTTCATCATTTTTTTTCCATTGTAATTCATTTTTTCGTCGATATTTTTTTTTATTTCAGTCTCTCTCTTCATTTTTCGATTTATGTTTTACTATTGTTTATTGTGTTTTCCTTTTTCCATTCCATTCTCTCACTCCTCCTTTTCTTCTGCTTTTATTTTTCACATTTTGAAAAAAAAACTATTTATCATTTCACACAGTTGTATATGCATAGAATTTATGAATAAATTCTCTGTGGAGTATTAAAGGGGGGAAGTTTTTTTTGTGCCAGTTGCAGCAAAACCAAAATTATGTGAATATTTTCAACATCAAATTCTATTTTGTTATTTTATTGCTTAAAACTAACATAGCTCCCATAAAAGATGACAGGGTTTTTTCTTCTGTCTATAAAGAGAGTGTAGTATCTGTAAAGGTTCTCTAAACATTTTGTCATCCGGATTCCTGTCCGTATTTACGCTGTTTTTCCTTGGCGCTAACAGGCGTAAATCAGGCGCAACTTTACAATGTATTTTGAAATTAAATCTAAAAATGTATTGTAAAATATCTAAATTAATTTACTGATAAAATGTGAGAAATAACCCAGGGTAAATATCTCAGCTGGGCCTGTTTTACGCGTCACGCAAAAACATAGCGTAAATAAGGGTAGGATGTCAGAAGACCTTAAGGACCACCAATTTGAATCCCCCCCCCATATTTAACCCAATGAAACTTGCATAAAGATTCATATTAGCTTGAAAACTTTTGGACCATTAAAAAAAAATGAACCATTAAGAAAAACTTCTGATGATTTTTTTTTTAAATTTTCACCTTACGGAAATAATGAAAATTATAAAACAAAACAATTTTCACACCGTTAAATCAATTGAAATTTTGACGTAGCCAAAAACATGTTATGACTTCCGGTTTAAAAAAAAAATTCTATAAAAAATCAATTAACAGTCAATTTTTTACGAAAATTTCGGTAATTATTTACCTGTTGGTGAAATTATGGTTAAAATAATTTTTTTTCTAAAATATATTTGGGGAAATATTTTTTACGAGGTCTACTCGTCTCTTAGTGAGATTGTATTTTCCTCTGAGGTGGAGCGACACACCTACCATTAGCTTCCCACCTTATCTCACAGATCCAATCTGTGCTACTCATACGCTGAGTTGGCGAGGACCGGTGTCGAGCACAACCTTATGGTTTCAAGGCGGATACTCTACCGACTGAGCTAATCCGTCTATATATTCTGCTGCTGGTTCTATATGCTCAATTCAGACATGTTTACTTATCTACAAGGCTAGAGGTAACAGTGTGCCTACCCAAAAGATTAGAGGACACAGTCTGCTTTCTTGTGAGGCTATACGGTACAGTCGGCCTGACTATTTACCTTTATAGTTTGAGGTACATATGGTATAATATTTATCGTCTAAGTAAATGAACTTGACCAGCTGAACTCCAATCCGGGACGAGGCGGTTTACATTTCACTTAGCGCTAATGCCTTTGAGAAAGGCACGAATCCATATTTTCTCTTGCCCTACCTATAGACAAATAGAACAGGCTGGATATTTTTTCCTTGGTTCAGCAAAACGAGAAGGAAAACTTTGAATTCAAACTATACACTGTTTAAAATTGACCTTGTGTCACATCCTGGCTGCGGCGGGGTTGGATAAATACTCACCTATTTGGCTGGGAGAGAAGATATGCAAAGTGAAATGCAAACAGCATTACCCAGGATTTGAACCCTCTGATCAATTTCATTTTCTATAACAACAACTATTACACCCCTCCCCCCATGCCTCTATATCTGTATATCCTACACGTTGTGTAATGATTATTGTCGTAGAAAATGGTCTCGGCGACCCGAGTTCAAATCCTGGAAGGACACTGTTTACATTTCACATAGCGCTAATACCCTTGTTAAAGGTATATATCCTACTATTCTGTCTCCAGTTAGGGGTAAATAGTAGGGCGGACTGGGTTATTCAATCTTGGTTAAGCAACCCGTCTAAAACTCTGTTTAAAACTTGCTAAACTCCGCTTAAGAAATTGACCATGTGTCAAATTCTACACTCGCGGAGGGGGTTGGTGTATATATATATATATATATATATATATATATATATATTCTGCTGATATAAAAACACATTGTAACAGTTTAGTTCCGCTCTTTTTAATGTTTAATTATTCAATGGCCAGCTATCTCCATTTTCCAAACTATCTTTCATGGCAAGGAGAAAAATATGAAAGTCCCTAAAAAGGAGGTTTAAAAAATATTAAACTGCAAAGCACATATGATCTGTAGTACTATAGAAATATGTCAAAAAGTAAAACGTTTTCATTGCTTATTTCAAGCCAAATAACCTTTAACCCCTACTCGTCTACCAAAATCAAGACTTCTGCTCAGCAGTGATGGTGTGTGTGTGTGTGGGGGGGGGGGGGTTGACAATTACATAAATCTGTGCATTGCGTAAAAATTGTAATTTCTATCAAATTTTATTATAATGGAGATTATGCGTATATCTATCTCTAATCGAAACTACGCCACCACCATAGTTACAATTCCCTTAGTTATATTATCAATAATTATTAAATCATTATTTAATCTTAATTAATATCTTATTTATTAACAATGTCTCCGTTAAAGTCTAGCCGTGTGTTAGATTTGACCCGGAACAATGTTATTAATGTGGTTAAAATTCTGCAATTTGTATTCGGTATCGCCCAGAAATAAAAGTTTACATAATATATGGTGTGGATAATTTGCATGCCAGTTTTAACAAAACAGGGTTTAATAAATAATTACTCGGTGTTATTGTTTTCTAATATTATTGTTTTATTTTCAAACGTATTAAAAGCAATCCTACGCCCTGTCGGCGGGGCGTTAGAATGCACTGACTGCACCTCTGCAGAGGGATAAGACTCCCCCAATGGGGCCACCTGTTGGCCGTGGGTGGCGACCGTGATGCTTAAGGATAGAACCCAGGTGGATGACCAGTTCATGACTTGCAATACTCCACTTTGGCCTATCTCAGGCTAGACGGGTGGTCGGAGAGGCCCCCTCCGATCAATCAGCTGGTCAAGTCAAGCCCTAGTACCTATAGGATTTTCCCAACCCTATTGCCCTTATGGCAAGCCCCAACCCCTTTTTATCATATGGGTGCTAGAAGGCGGTGGCTGAGGGTCTACATGTCCTGGAATGACGTTAAACTCTATCTGATGGTGAGGTACCAGTTTTGGAGGTTTGGGCAATGTGGAGCACCCCTTCATCACCTCTGGCCCGGAGTGGTAGTACCTGTTAGGGTCCCAACTATGAATTGAATAGAAAAACATGAGTTGATATACAAAATTGTATTATGTATTATTAAGAATGAATTTATTTCACAACTTTGTCGGCATTAAATGACCCACCGAGGTTGATATGCCGTAAAACAAAACAAACCAAACCAAAAGCAATCCTGTGTATAATTCTATATAGAAATCAATTAAAATGTCTTTATAAGCGTTTTCATTTTGCATCATCTTGCATCACACTCTGGTTAAAAAGGAAACCGTCCAAATCGTCCGAGGTGAAAATGTAAATTCTGATTATCTGGTGTCCCTTATTCGACGAAATTTTATTTCGTATTAGTGACATCACCTCAGCTAAATAATGGACCATTCCGTTTTTATTAGAAAGAAAGAAAGGTGAGACAAAGGACATGCTACAGAGAAAAATATAATAATAAAGAAATAAAGTAGGTGAAATATTGAGGTGAGCGCGCGGAAGCGATAACGCTTTTCTGTTTCAATCGTACCTAATGAAAAGATGAAAGTAAGGAAAGAAAAAAAGAAGAGTGAGAGTTAAATCAAGATTATTATACTTTTTACATATTGAACTATTTAGAATAGCTCTTAAGTTAACATATCAAACGTTGCAATAATTAAATTATCATCCTGTGGTATATCTACAGGTCCTGCTAGTATATAATATTGTTTAAAACAAGACTTATCACAAATATATAAAATAAATAACGACTTACACTTGGTTCCTTAGGGACAATATCTATAAGGTTGAAAAAAATTATCAGAGCACCAGGGGTATAAGTTTATTTAAATAAAAAAGAAAATTCCTTTAGAATTTTGTGTATCTTTTAAAAAGCAAGACTAAAGCAACTCCCCTCCCCCAGCACTTTGTTTTCCCTAACCCTAACCCTAACTTGACCTTATCACTTGTTCATTTTTTATTGTTACTTATGTCTGCGTTTTTCAAGGAATCTTCAATACAACTTTTCAATAGATCTGACAAAAAAATATTTGAACTCTTTACTTTGTTTATACGATTTTGTTTCATTTTTTTTTCTATCCAAACATTCATCAGAAATATATTTTTCTACTTTTATCTCCTTTTATTTTCTTTTTAAAGATATTTAAATTCTTTTTTTTTTTTTGTATTGTTTTTCATTGTAGTAAGATTTGATATATCAAATAGCAATACAGAGAATACACTTGTAAACTCAGAAATGGTTGGTATCACGTTCCTAGTCAATAAAGATAACTAAATAAGTTGAGCATTAAGTCCAGAATCGGCAAGATGGGGTCCTTCATTGCTGGAAGTTCAGTGGAGTTTAACTCTTTGCCTACCAAATTTTCCCCATGGTCGTACCAAATTTTCTTAGTGTTTTTTTTTTAACCAGTATGATGGGATATTTCAAGGTTCACTATCTATTCACTTCAGAACTCATTCATTATTGTAATCTGAGTGTTTATGTTCAATTATAAGGAATTAACCATAGGTTTTTTAAATACTTTGCTTGTCTCCTTTACTTGGTATAAGCCATGAACAACTTCCTGACTGAAATATATGGCTATTGACATTGCATTATGAGGAAATTAATCTCCGAATTACTATTAGATACTTACTGAAATAAACAGAAGAAAGAATGAAATCAAACATGGAAAGAAAAAAGTAAAGAGAGAAGGGATATGAAATAATGCAGACAAGTGTAAACACCTAAGTAGAGTGGTACCTTGACTTACGAGTACCCCAACTTAGGAATTTTCCGAGTTATAAGCTGTCACTCAGTCGATATTTTGCTTTTTGTTTCGAGATACGAGCAAGCTTCAATACGCTTTTGTTCATAAGTTTACTAAAAACGTTTCCAAATTTACAGTGTCAAAGAAATTATATATATATATATATATATATATATATATATATATAATATGTGTCATCCACAGACACGTGTTTCGACTTATCAAGTCTCTTCAGTGTGGCTAGACATTTTGTGAAGCTACCGACAGCCGGGATGGAACTCCGATCGATTCAACATCAGTCGGACAGCTTAACCGCTCGGCTATCGTCACTCACAGAACGCAAAGGAGATTTTAACTGTTTTAATACACACGTGTTTGTATGTAAAGGCCACAATAGAGTGCTCCACCCTTTTATAGGAGAGCGTTGCTATATACATATATATATATACATACATACATAGAGAGATATAGAGAGAGAGTATATGGAAATAAAAAGTTAGTTTTCCGAGTTACGAGCAGTCATTGGTTGATTTTTTTTGCTTTGTATTGAGAGCTAAAATTTGAGATACGAGGGAGCTTCAGATACTTATGTTGATAAGTTCACTGCAAACATTTAAGTTTCGAAATTTATTACGCAAAAGAAAATATTATTTATAAGAAATAAACATTAAAACATTACAGCACCTAATTCATTACGTTCTATTTTATCATATTTTTATGCACCATAAATAAAAACTAAAAAAATAATTTTGTATTTTTATTTATAAGTAGATTTTTCTGTTCATTTTATCTTTGTTTATAGAGCCTTGTCAAAGGGATTTAGAATACACCAACCGCACTCAAACAGGTGGGATTTAAGACCCTAAAAAAGGGTACCTTGAGTTTGAAACTAAACAGTATCTGATAGTGAGGCTCATGCACGGGTGCCCCTTTGTTACCATTATGTCCAAGTTTACCCGGAGTGGTAGTACATATTCTGGTCCCATCTATAGATCAAATAGATCTGTTAGAAAATTATTAGATAGAAATACTTGACAACTATGTGTGAAGAAATTATCATTAAATTGGAATAGTTGAAATCATATAATTGTGCATAAATCATTGGTATTAGATAGGAATAGTTAAAACTATTTAACTGTGTGCAAATTATTTGTATTAAATAGGAATATTTGGGGCTAAACTTGCAAGGTCGGAAAATTAGCCCAGAAAAAACAGAACCCACAAATTTTGTAATAAAACTGTTAATTTTAACTAGGGGTTTTCGGGAGCCATCACGGAACTTTGAACCTAACACTTTATTTAGTCCACGGGGGTATCCTGTTCTCATTCCGCTAACCATAGCTGAGGTAGGAGTTGTGTTAATTATTTTTCTAACTGCTTCCCGATTACAACAAGAAAGCTCCCGAGTTCGAAAAGAAGGTTCCTGAGTCTGAGAAGGTTCCCGAGTCCGACAAGAAATACCTGAAGAAGGCCGGAGGGTATATCGGCCGAAACGTTGTACAAATAACAATGAAGATGTGGACAATAGTCCGAATAACGCAGATAATAATAAATAATTTGGGTTCTGGTTTTTCTGGGTCACCCTGTAATATGTTTTAATTTTCCGATCGATTTGCAAGTTTTAGCCATATTTGGTACTATATCCATATTTACTAATAATTGGAAACCGACAAAGCTCTTTATTTGACATCCTCAATTCATTCCTCTTGCATTTACTACAACAGACTTAATTGTAATTAAATGATATGAGTTTTTTTTATTCAGAGTGTCAAGATGTCACTAACTCAACAACTGGGATTCAAAATGAAATAAATTAATAAAAAAGGCAAATATAGTCTTCCTCTTATCAGCTAGTTTAGTAGACTATAACATTATTCAGTTGGTATAATCAACTAACAAACTCATTCCAAAACACAGCTGTTGAGATTGAATATCTTATATACGGTTATTTCCTAGTTGACTAACATGAGTGACCCAGAAAAAAACAGAACCCAAATTATTTATTTTTCCATTAAACTAACCCTAAACCCTAACCCTTGTTGGACTTAAACTTTAAAAAAATTAAAA
>CM042148.1:116336139-116371139 GCA_023376005.1 Doryteuthis pealeii
ATAGCAATAGCTCTTATGTAAACATATCAAACGTTGTAATAATTAAATTATCATACTGTATTTGTTTAAAACGGCCAACATGCACCAACAAACAATAGACTCTTGTATTGTAGGTATTTACCCAACCCATTAGCTACAGGTAGGTTGTGAGTCAAAACCGCAAGTATAATGCCTTTAGCGAGGATCGAACTTGTTATTCAGTAGTAATGGATCTGTGAGACTAGCTTGCTAACCATTATACTATGATGAGACGCCCTTCTTTACCCAACCCGTTAGCTACTGGTAGGATATGACACAATGTCACAATTATGGGGCATCTAGCGAGTATATACCATATTATTAAGTAGTAATGGATATGCAAGACTCAACTGCTACCCATTACACCACGATAGGACGCCCTTAGAATCTCGTGTAGTAGATCTTCTAAAATCCTGACAATCGATCTATTTAATCATTTTACAATTTTGGTCTGAGATTTAATAAGTTATCTTACCTTGTTCCCCGGAACCTGTATCCAGTGGCTTCGGGCATTGGACCGGTAAGATCTTTGATATAAGTGTGATCCTAGGGGGCTATCCCCCTAGGCAACACCTACCCTCTTGATTAAAAGGGACAGGGCTGGGTTTATTGCCTGGTGCATGAAAAGAGAAATGCCGAAGAGATTCACACAATTTTTAAACACTGCCCAGGCATGAGCTTCGGTTTGTGCGTGGTCCCCCACGTTAATGATCTTTGTGTTCAACTGTCATTGTGGGATGTCGGTAAATAACTATTCAGTTATCAACACAGACGACCAATTTTATTGAGATGGCTTTGCACTGGTTTTCAGATATGATGTTATACTAGCCACATTGTTGGGACAGGGGGGATATCCCATTTCTTTGTGACATGGTAGCAATTGTGTGGTCTTTCCCAGCAATCACTGATGTCATCTGAACGTTCGCAGAAGTATTCTATATATAATATTATGCACATATGCTGCTGAAAAAAAACAGCTGTGCCACCAACAATGCCTTCATCAAATGATAACTTTGGATTTAGGCATGGTTTGGGGACAAAACAGTATGCGTACGTACACACACACACATACACACATATATATATATATATATATATACTAATCCTATGGTATATGGGAAATCGCGGTTCGCTAAAATATGGGCAAACTCCGTCTCCTGAGTCAGAGGGGAAATCCCTACAATAAGGGGCAATAAAATAGATAAAAAGTGTAAAAAAAAATGTATTTCCCTTTTTCTTATGTTAATTTGTTTGGGCCACGGTGGGACTAGTATTTCTAATAAAAGTACGATTGCTCCAAGTCTTTTTAGTCAGATTCTTGCCCTGATGGACTACTTTGCGAAGCTATTAGTTGCTATATCTGACTCATTAGGATTAACTTCATTATCATTATCATATATATATATATATATATGCTGAAAAAATTGTATAATAACTTTTGATTTTACAACTTTATCAGATTAAAGTAAAAAACGTCATGCAAATAAAATATTTTCAACAACATAGATCTTATCTGTCTGTAAATTTTGAGATGAGACTTGATTTGAATAATTTTGATGTTTCGGACTGTTCTCCTCAACTTTGTGATATTCATAAAAACAACATTTAGGCCAATGTATCCATGGGTCTTGTTCAACTGACTTAAGGATTATCGTCTGAGGTGAACAGGGAACCAAGGATACAACGTCGTGTTTATACATACTACAATAAAGATGAGGATAACAGTCCGAAAAATCAAAATTATTAACATAGATTTTATTTTTCTATTGTAATATTTCTTAATCACATTATTATCCAAAATATTTATCTTACATACATAGACACACACACATTGACCACTTTCTCTCTCTCTCTCTCTCTCTCTCTCTCTCTCTATCTATCTATCTATCTATCTATCTATCTATATATATATATATATATATATATATATATATATATATATATATAATCCCATAGTCTAATGATTAAAAGAAAAATAATGTTAAAAACAAATATTTTTCACCATAATCTCCTCTTCTTATTATTGACTTAATTCCGTGGTAGATAATAACATAATTCAAATATTTCAGATCAAAATTAAGCGAATAAAGCCAGTGACATACTTACTGATTTAATTTCTCATGCCTGTATATTGATTTAATATTGTGTATGCAAATATATACAGAGAGAGACAGAGAGGCAGTAAATTCTCTTTTAGATAGGTTTCATCTATCTATCTTATATACATATACAAAGGGCAATTATCTGTATGTATGTATGGGTGTATGTCCGGATGAAACTATAAAAAATATGACAATTGCCGATAAAGTAAATACATACATACACATTAGATATAATGGTTCTAGCTTTTTGTGCAAAAATTATGAAGATTTGATTTATATTCGAAGATATTTAGAAATCAAAATATACATAGAAATAGCATTGAAATTCTACTTAAAAATGTTCAGCATTTGTAAATCTTAAAAGTAAACAAATCAATACATCAGGTGTTTTTTGCCTTCCCTCTATCCACTTCTAGTTAGATATTACAGACATTGTTTATATCTTAAATATTTATTTATTATTCTATTATGAAGATAAGACAAGCAAAAGTTACTACCTTTTTTCCATTTCATTCAACCCCCATACCGATGTAATTATCTTTTAACTAATTTCTTTTAACTTATTCATTTATATACCTTTTTTCTGATTGGCTATTACGTATCCCAGGGCCATTATATAAGAATCACTGAACTAGTCTTTAAATTACACAGTGAATCATGAAAGAAGGTAGCGTAATAACAGGTCGGGTTACCGGTTGAATAGATCTAATGTTACAAAACTCGAAATCTGTAAGGACACTGGTGTACCATCACTGATGACCTACTTTAGTGCATTTCAGCGATATTTATGAAGGTAATTTATTTTACTAGAAGGAAAAACCTATTCATTCTTGATATCTTGGCAAAAATAGGTAATTGAAGGAAAATTTTAGTAGAAACAAGTTGGACATATCTTTTTATGAATTGAAACTAGATATTAAAAAGAAGTTGCTAATGCTCTCTGATATCTGAACACCCTGTTGTTGAGAGTTAGAATACACTGATTGTATCCTCTATAGAGGAGTAAGAACTTCCTCAAAAAGGGCTGTCCTAGGTAGGACACTCAAATGCATAATATTGCGAGGCTTCAGTTCTCGGAGAGTTTGGTGTCCTCCTTTATTGCCATTACTCCCAGGTTAACTCTAACCCGGTGCAACACTCCCCTTTGATCCCTACTTAGGCTAGAACTGTCAGACACCAAGCACCATTGACTTCATGTCTTCGTTACAATAATTTGTTCATTCAGAAAATAGGTATTTTTAAATGTTTAAAAGCTAAACATGGAGGAGCGAGTTCTCGTGGTATAGTGGCTAACGTACTGGCATGTGACATCATAGTAAGCGAGTTCAAATGTCCAGTCATGCTATTACATTCACTTTCGGACGAATACCCTTGAGAAAAGTATCAACATCCCCCAGTCCCCCGGCCGTGAGTTAAATAGTACCACTACTGTTCTTCTACAAAGTGTTTTAGCATTAAATAACCCATGTAGGTTAATATGCCATTAAACAAAGAAACCAAAGCTGAACCAGCCCAGTCGGCTGGGACTTTAGAATACACCCTCCGCACCACTGCAGAGGGGTAAGACTCTCCAATGGGGCCACCTATTAGCCGTGGGTGGTGACCCGTGATGCTTAAGGATGGAAATTTGGTGGCTTCACCTTGGCCCTTAGACCAGACGGGCGATCGGTGAGGTTCCCTCCCGATCAATCGGCTGACCACGTCAAGTCCTAGCACCTATATGATTGTCCCAACCCCATTGCCTTTATGGCAAGCCCTAATCCTTTTTATCATATAGGTGCTAGAAGGCGGTGGCTGAGGGTCTTATTGTTCTGTATATGATGTTAAACTCTATCTGATGGTTAAGTTCCAATTCTGGAACTCTGGGGAATGTGAAGTACCCCTTGATCACCATTACTTCCAGGTCCACTGTGATCCAGACTGGTAGTAACTGTTAGGGTCCCATCTATGGATTAAATAGAAAAATGAGTTTTAAAAATGGGTTTTAAATAAAGAATTTAATACCCATCAAGAGTGAATAAAACAAAACGTCTTTGGCATGAAATAACCTAATAAGGGTTAACATGCCATAAATCTTAACCAAAACTAAACATTGCAGCAAATGATATAAGAAATACACTTAAGTTCGAAAAAATATTAACACAAATAAAAGGAAACGAAATAAACGTCTGGTTGGTGCTGTGTCATTCATATCGTAAAAAATTAAGCCAACAATGCACTCATTCACTTCACTGCACAGATTGCTAATTAGCATATTAAGAGATCGTTCATTGATAAAAATAAAAGCAGAAAATCAAATAATTATAGTAAAAAAACAAAACGTAACAAAATACGTAACAAAATTTGACTCCATACTTTATTTATGGCTTTTCGCGGGGAAAGGAGGGGGATCTTTTTTAAATGCTTGTCTCACTGCTTATAACGAAAATGGATGCTTGGGAATTACAATTAAACTGCCTCCAGATAACTACAAACAAAACTCTACACTTTATTATATTTTCAATACATGTAATTTTAAATCCCTTCTGATTTTGTTTTGACTCTTGGGTCTTGTATTTATTTTATTTATTAAAATTATTTTTCTATTGAAGTTTTTAGGGTAATATTTTGTCTTTTCAACTGTCATGAAGAGGTCTGTCGTTTAGTGCGTGATGTTTGTGATATATGAGTGGGGGGTTTGTCTCTGATGACTTTATTTGGGGTTGTTGGGTAATGGGCATTGGGCTGATGATTAGGGCAATAACTGACATAGAGTGTGTATAAATAAAAGTAAAAAGAAATACATATGTTTGTAAAATAATTGAGTGTTTAGAAAAGGTTTGAGATTTGTTGGGTGGTGCTTGAAATTTAGAACAAAAAGATAATGAGAGAGAGGGGTTAAAATGAACAAAGAAAATAGGAGGATGAAAGTAGAGAGAGATGGAAAGGGCAAATAAGAAAGGGGACGAAAAAGAAAAAACAAAGAAAAGAATGAAAAAAGGGAATACAAAATAAAGAGATAAATCGAATAAGAAAAGAAAGAAAATAGAGAAAAACGATGGTAGGAATTTTAAAAAATAAAGAAAAAAGACGATAGAGAATATTAAAAAAAAAAAGGGAAAGCAGGGAAAGTATAACCCCCACCTCCAAAAACCCAGGGAGATATTGATTCTTTTTATAAAGGAAGTGCAGCATTACATTATAATAATAATAATAAAGAAATGAAGGATTCTAATTAGCATTTAACACCTGAAGAAGGCCGGAGGGCACATCGGCCGAAATATCGTGTATAAAATAATGATGAGGACAATAGTCCAAATAATACATAGCATTTAACAGTTACGCGAGGGCGGGGTCCCCATGACATAGAGACTAATTTACCCTTAGACATTTGGGTTAAATCGAACTTTACGGACCTAAATTCCACCATCACCCCGCCAAAGAAAAAAATACCAAAAATCAGGGAATTAACTGAATTCAATGAAATTTTCAGTGTTGATTTATTAATAAATAAAATATATAATGCATCAGTTATTTTATATAAAATCTTTTACATTTTTTCAGGTCAGTTAATTTGAACCACGTATCTTTGAGGCGTAACACAGATTCTCAAAGATACCTGGTTCAAAGTTAAAAAATTTCAAAGTTTTTAAATAAAATATTTAAAAACCTTTAACGATTTAACCGACATTTGACCTTTTAGTATTGTAGAATTAACACTTGGAATTTTTTTTCCGCACACACACACGTTATATATTTAAAAGTAAACTCGATAGAGTGGCCTATTGTCGGTATCAGCCATACAACGAGTGAGTATATCACCTTTTCACTAGCGCTAGACCAGGGAGATTGTTTTTGCATCTGGGGTGGAGCGCCACATCTACCACCAGCTACCCACTTTACCGCACAGATCCCTGTGCTACTCCACCCATAAATATGAATATGTAACAGTACACCCCTTATAAACAAGTTGATTTTTGGTTAGTTCCAAGCTGTGGTTGTATCAGTGCTCATATATATATTTACCAGCCCCTCCGCACGAGCAGGATGCGACACAAGGTCAATTTCTTAAGCGGAGTTTTACGGGTTTGAATTCAGAGTTTTCCTTCTCCTAGACTGGTTACCTAGCCATGGTTAAAGAGTCCAGTCTGCCCAGCTATTTACCCATAGCTGGAGGGAGAATTGGATTCATACCTTTCCTTAGGGTATTAGCGCCATGTGAAATGCCAACAGCTTCGTTCAGGAATTGAACTCTGGTTAACGAGTCCATTTCCTGCGACTCTAACCATTAGTCCACGCGCCTCCAAATCAATGCTCATATATGGATGCACCACTTGGACCCTAACGAGGCACATTGAGAATAAGCTAGATGGGAGCTGTGCAAGAATGCTGCGTGCAATCTTGAACAAGTCGTGGAAACAGCACCCCACAAGGAAGCGGCTATACGGCCACCTGTCCCTTATCTCACAAACCATTCGAGCGAGATGTACAAGGCATGCTGAAAACTGCTGAAGGAGCAAGGACGAACTCATAAGCGACGTTCTCCATGGAAGCCACACGGACATGCTAATGTGGGCTGCCCAGCAAGGACCTACATTGACCAACTCTGCGTGGATACTGGATGCTGCAGAGAAAACCTCCCTGGGCTAATGAATGATAGAGAAGGTTAGCGAGAGATTGTCATAGATATATGTGGTAATTGCGCGACATGATGAGGATGACGATTTCCTATTGTAGGTTTTACTGTTTCCGTGTGTAAAAGACATCTGAGTTCTCATAGAGGCCAGTTTCAAGGATTCGGCTGGCAGGTGTATTTGCAAGAAGTGTCAATTCATCTGTTTTGTCTGTATCTGTAATTTTGTACTAAAGAAGAACGGTGAAAAGTTCCACAAACCTATTGATTATTAATTATTGAATATTATTATTCAATCAGTAAAAATAAAAATCTAAATTGCCCTTCAAGTTCGAACTCCAGTCGCATGTTTCACTGATACAACTACAGCTTGGAACTAACCAAAAATAAACTTTGGAAAGTGATTAACCCCTCATTCCCGAGTTATGGACTTAAATAGTACCACAACGGTTCTTCTACTCTACAAGAATGGCTTTGGCATTAAATAACCCACGAAGGTTAACGTGCAATTATACAAGAAACCAAACCTACTTTACTCAGTGGAGAGTCTCCGTAGAGTAATAGCTAACGTGCTGGACTGCGACATTGTAGTAAGCGAGTTCGAATTCCAGTCGCGCTATTACGTTCACTTTCGGACTAATATCATTGAGAAAGTATAAACCCTCTCATTCACCTAACTACGGGTCAAACAGTACCTCTACTGTTCTTCTACAACGATGGTATTGGCCTTAAATAACCCATGAAGGTTGATATGCCATTAAACAAAGAAAAGACCAAATCATATGCACCTCTTGAAAGAAAATCAGATGGTACTATAAAAATAGCTGAAAAGAAATACTGTAAGAGTTACCTAAGTTAAATATACAAAAGTGCTCAATACAAAAAGTAGAGTTGATAAATAATAAAGTGAGCCTAATGAGGCAGAGAATATCCACCTAGGCTTCTCCTAGCGGATCATCGAGATAATGGATAATTATGACTCTCTCTCTCTCTCTCTCTCTCTCTATATATATATATATATATATATATATATATATATATATATATATTATGTGTGTGTGTGTAAGATTTGTTGAGAATGTATCAAGCTATTTAATATTAATGTGAAAATACCCTATCTAGGGCAATGGTGTCTTAGTCCCACTTCAAATTAATCCTTCTGGTTGATGCACAAAAGGATTGTCTGTATATTTACCTTAACGTTTGTTTTTTTTTCTGCATTCAGACCCAGCATAAATATGGGAGAAAAAAATTAGAAAAATGTAAAGTAAAAAGAAAGAAAATGAAAGCTATAATAGGGTGACAAAGAAAAGTTAAGATAGAAAGAATTAATGTTGATATAAAATATATATAAGTTGAATAATGAGAACGAGATGTAAAGGTAAGTAAAATAAATAAGATTAAGCAAAGAAGAATTTGTAAAATAATAAAAAGGGTGAGTTGGTAAGGGGGAAGAAGAGGAGTAAGGAAGAAAGGAGTAATTGAGGAATAAGAAGGAAGAAAGACGAGTGGTAAGGTGGGATAAAGTGTAAGAAAGTAAGAAAGAAAAGAGCAAAGAATAAAGAAGAGAACTAATGAGAGGAAGGGTGAGATGCGCAAGTATGAAAGGGAAGAGGAAGGAGAGAAACAAAGTGCAAGGGTGAAAGAAAAGGAGAGAAAGAAGAGTTGGTAAGAGAGAAAAGAGATGAGTAAGAAGGAAGAAAGACAGGAGTAAACGGGGGGGGGGTAAGAAAGGAGAAAGAATGAGCAAGGAAGAAAGAAGAATAAGGAGAAACAACGAGCAAAAACGATGAATAATGAGGGAAAAAGAAAGAGTAAGGAAGAAGGGGGGAGACGAGTGAAGATAAAAGGAGAGGATAGAAAGGCTAAGCAAAGAAGAGAAGTTTGTAAAACAACCAAAAAAAAATAGTTTGTAAAGGAAGGAAAGAAGTAAAGTATTTTAGGAAGGAGCTAGGAATGAAAAGATTTACTAATGAAAAATAAAGGGAAGAATAGTCAGTAAGAAAGAGTTACGATGAAATTTCATAAAAGAAAAAAAGTAAGAAAGAGATGGTGATTTTTTATCAAAAGGAAAGGAAAGTAGGTAATTGAAGAGAGAAAGGCAAAAATATAAATTTGAACCAAAAAAAAATGAAAGATTTGTTTGCTAAAACAGAAGGTAAGAAGTAGGGGGAGAGAAAAGATTGTATATATCAATGCAGAAGAAAATCAAAATATATCAAAGTAGCAACTGAGGGGTGTCTGATGAAGAGGCACTTCCTATTACTTGGAAGATTGGTTTGACTCAATCTTTTTAAGATCAATCTGTCCTATTGTCTAAAATTAGTTAATATTAAGAAATATTGAGAGAGAGATGGAAGGGTGTGTGAGAGAGAGAGAGGAGTGTGTGACAGGGGAGATGAATTATGTGAGAGAATGGGTGAGAGTGAGAAAGAAGAGATGAGAGAGAGTAGAAAGGAGGAGAGTGTGAGAGATTGTGTGCATGAGGAAGAGCGGGTGGAGAGAGAGAGAGAGAGAGAGAGAGAGAGAGAGAGAAGAGAGAGAGAGAGAGAGAGAGAGAGAGAGAGAGAAGAATTTTCTTATTTATTAATGTTTCTATCTTCCTTGACTCATTTTTTTTTTTGCATCCTTCACGTAACTCTGTTTTTTATGTTAATCTCTTAAAATTTGCTTAAATTTACTTCTCTTTCTAATTCAAATGATCTCCCATGAGCCCTCATTATTTTAATTGGAGCTAAAGATAACACAACCAATTCCTCTGAAAAGAATTGTCACCGATTTATTTTATATTTACACTTTTATGCTTCAACATCATTTTGCTTTTTCTTTCTTTCTTTTCTTAAATTTTCTTTTTTTTTTTTTTTTTTTTTTTTTCGAATTCTTCCATAATCCAAGTGTTTTGTCACCTCATTAAGTCCTGGCGTCTTTCAGACATTTGCAAAGTTTCAATAGTTACTGGATTTGCTAATGGAATCTTTTGTTCCCAGAAGCTTTGTTCAATGGCAGACACTGAGAGTTTTTTTTTTCAAAAAATTTATTATTATTATGAAAGGATAAACAAAAAATACATGGAGACATTCATACTTACATAAATATGTCTTTCTGTCTATCACTGTCTAACTACACTTATATATATATATATGATATATAGTATATATATATATATATATATATATGGGAGAGTGCGAGAGAGAAGATAGAAAGAGGAGAGAGAGTATTGAGAGAAAAATAGTGTGTGAGAGATTATTATTATTATCATTATTTTATTATTATTATTATTAAAGGAAAGACAAAAAAGAATCCATGGAGACATTTGTACTTACATAAATATGTCTTTCTGTCTATCATTGTCTAAACTAGACATATACACAAGATGTTTATGTAACCCATGATATCATGAGTAATGTTTATTGACCAAATATGTCAAAACTTTTATTCACTCTAATGATCACAGAAATAGTGACTCAGAAAATTCTCATGTTAAAAAAATATAAAATAAAACAAGCACATTTTAACTTCAATTGTATTTGAAACCAAGGTTTAGTTTTTCTCATATCACTGCTACCGACTTTACCATTACTCCGTCAATTATTATTCGGTAATGTTATAACGGTCGTACAAATAAAGAACACGAGTATTATATTATATAGATAATACTTGAGTAATTGTAATGTTTTGCAATATTTTGGTAACGTGAGTCACAATTCGGCAGCTTCGGATTCTTTTACTGAAATCGTGAAGGTGACAAACCATACTCCTTTGTGGTATAACAAACCATACTCCTTTGTGGTATAACAAACCATACTCCTTTGTGGTATAACAAACCATACTCCTTTGTGGTATAACAAACCATACTCCTTTGTGAGATGACAAACCATACTCCTTTGTGAGATGACAAACCATACTCCTTTGCGATTGCTACTCGCCGGATTTGCCTCTATGGCTTCGACAACTGATTTAGGTCTATCTGACCAGATCTGATCGTCGAGGTTTTGCATCCAGAGCAAAGTTAATTGAATCATCTGGTTATATGACCGTGTGCCTTGGTCCACCTTTGACAATTCATTGTTTGTCTAGTAGGTGGAGTTCGATCCCTCATCACGACTCCAAATTGTATAATATCTTTTTTCCCTGATCGTGTTATGTACCTGCCGAAAAAAATCTTACGATTCAAATCAGCAAGCCGTGGTTTTCCGATCACAGTGTTTAAAAGAAAGCTAACTACAGATGAAATTCAACACGTTTATAAAGAATTAATTTCTATTATGGGTTAATTTTGGCTTTTATGATGAATAGTTCGATTTCTTAACAGAAGATTAATTCCTTCAAGTTTGAAGGTTGGTAAGAATCGAAGGGTAAGCTATCAGTATTCACTCTTCTGGTCTGGGTTCTACCTTATTCTGCTCTGCTCCGCTCCCTACGGTATTCTGTCCAAGTCGTTCCCCCTGCCTGAACTCTTATCTACGCCATTCTTCACAGCTACCCTATCCTCAATTGGTGTTACCTGCCAGAACAGCTTATATATCCTTCTATTTCACAAAATAGTAATTATCTTATAAACAAAACAAGGATTAACTGTGTCCCTTTCCCTAGCCTAGAATGAAATGAATACCCTGATATCACTCTGATATTTAACAGGTGGCTCTAAGATAACTGCCCACTTCAATATTTCTAGTCTGGTAGCAGTTATTTTGTTTAACGTAACAATATCTCTCACCCCCTGTCTTCTTAGTATAGAGAATATACGTGTTCTGACATCATAGTTTAGACCTCCCAAACTAACCAGTGTTTTATCCCCCCCCCCCCGGCAAAAAATATTCTCCAGTTCTTTTATACCTTTTTAAAAATATTTTGAGGAACGTGGACCGTTCTCTTGACATCTCGTTATTTTTAGGATGGAATTGTGAGTCTATTTATCTCTAAACTATAAGATGTCCAACTACTTTTATCTACTTGTAAAAAAAACTTAGAGATATGAGATCAGTTTTTAAAAAAAGGGATTTTTTCTAAAGATTTTTTCACTTTTTTAAAAGTCAAAGTATACCTCTAATGAACTGCCATCCTCTCGGATTTGAATAATCTACATGTAGTAGAGCATCTTGGTATATCCTCTGTTTCGAAAGTGAAATAAAGAAATAATTAGAAATTGATATTCTGAATTATCAATTATCTAATATAATAATTTAGAATTATGAATTGAAATTATAAAAATGAAAATGTTTTTCATTTTTTTTCTAAGTCAGATATGAGAGCCAACCTGAAGGATTTGAATAAACTACATGCACAACATTTTCATTTTTATAAACAATAAGATTGTAGATTCCCATCGCATCTCATTTCAACCAAGTAAGGTTAAGATTATAAATGGGTAAAATACACTGTTCTGAAATGGCTTGAATGTACACACACACACACACGTGTGTGTGTATGTCTGTAATTAGACCCAAAGTAAAAGTATCCACTTTTATCACGATGTAATTTAATTCAAAAAATGCAAATTCCAATCTTAATACAGTCGATATTACTTTCACTTTCGAAACATGTTCTTGGGATATCTTCTGTTTCGAAAGTGAAACTAATATCGACTGTCTTAAGATTAATTTGTTGAAAATCCTGCAATATGTGTGTTATATATCATTAAGGAATAAATTTTTACATAGTATATGGTGTGAATGATTTGCATACCTGTTTTAACAAAACCGTGTTTAATGAATAATTACTTGGTGTCATTGATTTCTAATATTATTGTTCTATTCTCAAACGTATTAAAAGCAACCCTAACTATGATTTTATATTGAAGACAATTAGAATAAAGTAAAAGTAAATGTATTTTTTTTTATGTTCGTATTTAATTTCATTAGTTGTTCTAATTTGATATGATATTAAATCATATTAAAACTTAAAACGGAGGGCGCATATTTTGGCTAGTATATAAGAAGAAAGATTTTCAATGTTCTGTCAGTTGCCAATGACTTCATATCTTTACTTATTATTTATTAAATGACCTTTGGTATATGATATTATCAGTGAACATTTCAGATTCGAAATTTCAAAACAAACCTCTGCCCTGTCGGTGGGGCTGTGGAATACACCAACTGCACAGCTGCAGAGGGGTAACATCTCCCCAATGGGACCACCTGTTGGTCATGGTTGGCTATCCGTGATGCTTAAGGGTAGAATCCTGGTGGTTGGTTGTTTGGTTGTTACAGCATGTCAACACATTGAGTCATTTTATTTTGTTTTATTCATTCTTCATGGATACTCGATTTTTTTAGACACGTTTTTACAAACTCGTTTTTTTTCTTCAATTTAACACATAGATGGAAGCCTAACAGGTACTACAATTCTGGGTCAGAGTGGACCTGGGAGTAATGGTGATAAAGGGTTGCTCCACATTCCCCAGAACTCCAGAATTGGATCTTCACCATCAGATAGTTTAACGTCATACCCAGGACCCTCAGTCACCGCCTTTTACCACATATATGATAAAAGGGTTGGGGGTTGCCATAAGGCAATAGCGTTGGGACAATCATATAGGAGCTAGGCTTGAGCTGACCTGCCGATTGAACGGAGGAGGCCTCTCCGACTGCACGTCTAGCCTAAATAAAAAAGTGGAGTGTTGCATGTTATGAACTGCTCAACCACCAGTGTTCCATTGTTAAGCATCATGGGTCGCTACCCACGGCCAACAGGTGACCCCATTGGAAGGCTCTTACCCTTCTGCAGAGGTGCAGTCGGTGTATTTTAAAGCCCAGCCAACAGGATGGGAATCCTGGTGGCTGAGCAGTCCATGATGTGCAACACTCGACTTTGGCCTTTACTTAAGCTTGACGGGCGGATTATCCCAACCTTATTTCCCTTATGGACAAACCTCCCAAATCTTTTCAACATATATATGCTAGAAGGCAGTGGCTGAAGGTCTTAGTGTCCTGAGTGTGACCTTAATCTGCATCTAGTTGTGAAGTTCCAATTCTGGAACTCTGGGGAATGTGGAGTACCCCTTTATCGCCATTACTTCCAGGTCCACCATGTCTAGATTGGTAGTACCTGTTAGTGTCCCATCTATGGGTTAAATAGATTTTTAAAAATGAGTATCAAAATGTGTTTAAAAAGAATTGAGTTTGAAAAAGAAAAATTGAATACTCAACAAGAATTAATAAAACAAAATGCCTTCGGCATAAAATAACTCAACAAGGGCTGACATGCCATAAAATCCAACCAACCGGCCAAAGCAAAACTAACGAAACCGCGTTTAGAGCATCCAGTTCCAATCTGAATATAGTCCAGGATGTTTTTCACTGAATGTTGTTTGTGTTTTGGACCCCTCAGAAAAATCCATTGATGATGTTCCAACAGATCTGATAGATAATTTGTTCAATTCATTCAACATTTTCAGGGTTAGTGATAGTTGTAGTTTGGCTTGAACCCTCCCACTCTGTTAACCTCTAATGATGCTTATCTCTCTTGAGTCATGAGTGCCACTCAAAACATCTCACTTGGCTCATTGCTTTATTGCTGTACACCTGTGTTGTAAAGTAGCTAACACCCCTTCAGTACCCTACCAGTTCTCATAGCCATAAAATAGCCTACAATTAAAGTAGATTAACTAGCTGAATAATATTCAGACTGACTTTGCTGTGTTGGCTATGCTGAACTGATCCTCCTCTATTTAGTTTTGTCTTGTTAATTGTTTGTACTTATTTGATCTATGTTTTGTATGTATCCGTTTGGCACCGGATGCTGGTTCCTACTAAATGTATTAAGCATAACATTCTTCTGTGTATCTTTCCACCTCGCGATACAACAGCCTGCTTCAACACTTCAAGAGTCTCTGTTGCTGATTTCCCCTGTTTTACACAAAATTTCGATGTTTGCTCATATTTGTCGTCCATCTTGAAATTGCAAATGAGAATGCGATGAAAATGTTCACAAAAGCTCATGTAACACGTGATGTCATGTGGCTTATTGACTTGGGGTTATAACAATTAGTGAGGTGTTAACTCGGTAGCTAACACCTGTTCCTTATAATACACTAGGTTATCCCAAAGAGGTAACCTAATACACAACATACAAATTGAACAGATCCCGACAAAGAATTATAACAAATAGACTTTATTGTCTAAGCAAAGTACAGCAGGATAGATAAATGTCCAAAAGAAAAGAGTCCTTAAAGATAGTTTGAGGAACATGAAGAAAGCTTGTGACTTACTACAAATTCTTGCGTAACAGATATGGGGATAAGGGGGGGTCAACAGTTGTACCAAGCCTCTATGAAACCATTGCCTGTCACTGTGAGGGGGCGGGCTAAGTCCCTCCCAGTCCAAATGGACTGTGTAACGACCTGTGAAGTGTAAGGATGGGACCCTGGTGGCTGAGCAGTCCGTGTCCCAGTTGCCTTCAGCACTCCATTTTGGTCCTTACTTGGGCTAGACAACTTGTTGGAGAGATCCCATTTGATTAATCAGCTGGTCAAGCCCTAACACCTATACAATTTTCCTGTAGAAATCCGCGGTAACTGGTACGTGGATAAAGGGCAGCGCCACCTAGCAGCAAACCGTATCAAGCAAGGGAAGATAATCCCTACAGGATTATTACTTCTCAATTCACGCTGCCCAAATATGAGTTTCCTTAGTCCATATTAAAATGAGGTAAGAGTAACCTGAAGCAAAGTATTTTTTTTTTTAGATCGTATTTTCCCAAACAGGTATCATTGGGGAACAAAAAGTTTCGGTAAATGCGGGTCAGGCGCACTTTGGGAACTGCAAATAACCCCACCTTTTATTACCGGGTACGACTGCTAGTATATTATGATTATATAAATATGGAGACTATTTGTGTGAACTTTTAGATGCGGCTTGATAATTTGTATTATTTAGAGTTTTCGGACTGTTGTCCTCAACTTTATTGTTATATGCAAAACGTTTTAGCCGATATGCCCTCTAACCTTGTTCAGGTGTTTCTTGAACTGGGGAATCTTCTCATCGAACTGTTTCACCGAATTAGAATAATCTACCTTAATGGATTAAATAAGGGGTTCAGTTCGAAGTTCCGTGTTCAGAGAGAGCACATCAGCCGAAACGTGGTGAATATAACAATGAAGATGGCAACAGTCCGAATGGTATGTCATTAAACAAAGCGACCAAACCATATTCATGAGTAAAAAGCTTCTGTTAAATAATATAAACAAATCCTACAAAATATATATAGTAAAGTTACGCTAATATTGCCAGTTCTCATTAGATTACCCGAACTAAACCAGCTCTACTCCACTGAAAAATGGGGTGTCACATCGTGGTTTGATAGTCAGGAAGCAAGTTACAATTAACCATTATTATTGAATATCGAGTTCGGTCCTCGTTGTATGCCCCAGACTTGCGACCTTGTGTCACATACTATTCGTAATGAACGGGTTAGGTAAATAATTGCTGATAGTATCATCAAAGGTACCCAATCAATGGTTAGCAAGCTAGTGTTGCAGAACCATTACTACTGAATAGCGAACTCGATCCTTGCGTCACATCCTATATGTGGCGAACAGGTTCGGTATTTAATCTAATCTTGTAGATCCATTACTACTAAATAATGAGTTCGATTCTCACTGGATGCCCCATACTTGCAACCTTGTTTCACAGTCTACCCATGGTTTGTCACATCCTAGCCGTGGTGAAAGGGTTGGGTAAATGCCTACTCTGCTAAAATATTGTCCTTGAGTCACATCCTCGCCGTGGCGGAAGGGTTGGGTAAATAGCTACTCTGCAGAAAAATTGATCTTGTGTCACATCCCAGCCGTGGTGGAGGGGTTGGGTAAATATCTACTCTGCTAAAAAAATTGACCTTGTGTCACATCCTAGCCATGGTGGAGGGGTTGACACTTCTGGTTGTACATTTTCTTCTCCTTTTTGTAAGCTCTGCATTGGATTTTATTTTTCTTTATATACAAGAGAACTGACTTTTTTTATTCAAAGTAATCCAGTGGATCTGTGTTTAACTGTCAATGATTTTTGGCACGAAAGCGATTCACATCACGCAATGAAATCAATAAGACAAATAGAAGAAAAAAAAATTCACCCTCTTTCTTTTTAGATTTTTACTTGCTGTTTATTTCTCTCCCGTTTTTTATTTGTGATTTAAGATAAAGAATTAAAGAAAAATGAAAGTCTGAAACAATTGAAATTGGCTTTCATTTCCAACAGACATTTCTAACCCGAGGTAAAGAAGAGAATAATAATGCAACTGTGTGTCGATCACATATCAATATAAATAATCTATCAATATGTTTAAGCAGTTTTCTTAATTAGAATAAATGAAGTTAGAATTGCCGGGAAAATCATGTAAATAACTTAAGGAAAGATGGGCCAATTGAAAATTAATGAAAATAAAAAGAAATGTTGAAAATTAGTGCAAATGATTTACATTTTCAGTGGATGGGAATGGATGGTGGGAACTTCATTAATACCGACTTGATTTTAATCATTTCTTTCATTTTTTTACAATTTTTATTCTTTTTTTATTCTTTTTTATTTTTTAAATTTCTTAATCTTTTTTTTTATTTATTTTATTTTTTTTTTATTTTTTTTTTATTCTATTATATATTCTTTTTTTATTTTTTTTTTTTTAATTTTGTATTTTAATTTTATTTTTATATTTTGATTTTTAATTCTAATTTTTAATTTTTATTTTTTATTTATATTTTATTTATTTATTATTATTTTTTTTTATTTTTTCTTTTTTCTTCATTTTTTCTTAGTTTTGTTTTTAGTTTTTTTAGAAATTAACCTCCTCGAAATTACTCAATTTATTTATGCAGATTAAAACGAAAGCAAATTATTATTTTTTTAAAAATCCATCTCTCCCCCCCCCCTGAAAAAAACAACAACATTGGGCTGGTGGTGGGGGGATAACAATATTACAGATTCATTATGTGATTCACAGATATTTTACACATTCAATAATTTGAAAAAAAGAAATAATATTACATAACAATTACCTCTGATTGCATGTTTTCTTCTCTTTTCCCTAAACATTACGTTTTGTTGTGTTCTTTATTTATTGATTTATTCATTTATTGGCTTATTTTTAGGTTTCTTTTTTAACATTTTTATTAAGAACAAATGATACTTGTTTGTATTTGAGATGAGACTTTATATGAATAATTCTGATATTTCGGACTGTTTTCCTCATCTTTGTTGTGTATGAGCACAATTTCAGGTCACTGTAACCTCGGGCTCTGCCGAGGTATCTTTCATAAGTGGTCTGAGTATTGTACTTATACACAATAAAGATGAGGACAGCAGTTCAAAATATCAAAATGATTCAAGAAAAATGAGTTTTTATTTAAAGAATCACAGTAGACCTGTGTTGCTTGAATATAAATGGGATTTTAGGGCATCTTAAATGATTCATTATTTGAGTAATTTGTTCATCATGATATAAATAAAATTCACCGTTTTATTTTACGGGTTGGGGTAATACATTTTTCAATCAATTTTAGAAGTTTGCAAAAATCAACCATAATGAAAATCATGATTTTCATATATATATATATATATATATATATATATATATAAAGACAAATTTAAATTGTATCAATGATGATGGTCATTAAGTCGTGTGGACAGTAAGTCCCCGTGATATATTGGAGATCAGTCAAATAGATCTGTTTGCAAGTTAATGTAAATTATTTCTATCAGTTAACCGATACACATGAAGTTAATTAAAATTAGTTATTTAAATAAATATAGCAGGGTGTTCGCATTGTGATGTTTAAGTGTAACAAGTGACACGTGCGAGAGCAGCTGTCAGCAGTTTACGGTAGGATTGCAATAGTGAGAGAGCCGCTGTGAGTAGTTTAAAGTAGGCAAAGAATTTAACACAAACCTTTTATCTTCGTCCTTTCCTTCTCTCTTTTTTCCGTTTTCTTTTCTTTTCTTTTTTTCTTATTTAATCCTTACCTTTTCTTTTTCTTTTTTCTATCCTCTTCTTCCATCTTAATATTTTTAAATATTTCTTTGCTTCTTTTTCCTCTTTTTTCTTCTTCCATCACACACTCTTTTTGCTCATTTTGAATTCTTGCCCTTTTCCCTTTCTGAGCAATCCTTCACTGCCATCCACCACTCTTTAACCCCTTAAAAAAATCTCTGTCACCTTGTCGGAGTTTGAGACCAGATGATACAATAATGATACACTGACAGACATTGTATCTATAAACCAAATGTCAATGCTGAAGATTCCTGCCACACTGTTTTCTTAATTGAATATCAATGAAAAACACACATGTCAAATGCTTCTCTTTCTATCTACAGAAATCTTCTTGATTTATTTTTATTTTTTTATTCTCGATTCCCTCCCCTTAATATTTTTACTTTTTTAGGATATCCATTTTCTTTAGGTTGCTTATTTGTCTATTGGTTACTTCGTTCATTTTTATTTTTATACTTTTTTTTCTGAAACTTTCTTCGTCGTATTTATTTATTTTTCTGTATCTTATTCATTTATTTCTTCTACTTTAACCCCTTGTGACATCTGTCACTTGGATGTTGTGTGCACATGTAATGTAATTATGAAATTTGTTTTGATTATTTGCCAAAGAGTGAAACGGAAACAAACAAAAAAGAAAAGACAAAAAATGTTAACGAAATCAAGAAAGATAATTTAGAAAAAGAAAAAAGAAGTTTATTATTAGTATCTCTGTCTCTTTGCTTTTAAAATGAAGAAGAAGAAATGAATGAGAAAGGAAGAAATAGAAAAGAATCTTTAAAAAATAAAAGAAGAAAAGTAAGGGGAAAAAATTGAAAAGGAAAGAAGACAAGAAATTTCTTTTTAAAAAGAAGAAAAAATGAATGAAAAAGGACGAAATTAGATAGGAAAGGACTTTATTTTTAAAAATAAAAGACAAGAAAAAGTGAAAAAAAAATTGAAAGTTTAAGGATAACAGATAAAAGTGTGTTATTAGAGATAAAAGAAGAAGAAAAAAACAGTGACTGAAGAAAAGGAAGGTATATTGATATAGAGAAAGGAAGAATTATAACAGCAGATGTGATGAAGAGAAAATGAAAAAAAAATTGAAATAGTTTGAGAAAGAAAATATAATGAAAAGATGAAAAAAAGAGAGAAAGGTCCAAAGAAATAAGAAAAGGAAAAAGTGAAAGAAAGGGAGGAAATTGAAAGAATAAAGGAAAAGAAAATTAAAAGAAATAAATGAAGAAAGAAGACTGGAAAGAATTTTAAAAAAGAAAAAATAGAAAGAAATTAAAGAAAAATAAATAAAAGAAGGATATAGTAAATAATTTTAAATAAGAAATTGAATAAAAAAGGAAAAGAAGGAAGAAAGAAGACAGGAATTAACTAACAAAAATAAAATAGGAAAAAGAATTTGAATGAAAAAGGAAAGAAAAAAACGGAGGAAAGAAGAAATTGCTTTTAAAAAAGAAAAAGGAATGAAAAAGAAGAAATAAGGTAGGAAAAGATTTAAAAAGATAAAAGAAGAAAAAGTGAGAAAAAAGAATTTGAAAGTTGAGGGAAAAGAAGACGGAAGGCCATAAACATAAAAGGCAAAATCGAGAGCAAAAGACAAAAAAATTTGAATGATAAATTTTAAAAAGAAAAAACAAAAAAATGTAAAAAAGAGGAAATTTGAGATGGTGAAGAAAACAAAAGATGGTAAAGAAAAAATATCAAAAATAAATCGGCAGACAATAAAAAATAAAAAATAAATCAGACACATTGTAGAGAAGGAAGGGGTGGTTAACAAATTGACATTTATCCGACTAATATAAGGGCATTCGATTGAGGTTAGGGAACAAGTGAAATGATGCATTCAATATCAAATTTCTTTATTGTAGCCTTTAATATACAAGTGACAAGTGGTAAGAATGATTGTATTTTCGTGTATTTTTCATGCAACTCAATTCGAAATCAAAAAAAAAGTAAAAACAGAATAAACATTAGAGTAAAGAAGGAATGGAGGGGGGAAGCTCAAGAAGTGATTGGGGGGGGGGAATGAAAGGAAGGAAATACAGATTGTCAGGACTTAGAGGGAAAGAAATGAGATTTAAATGGATAAGAAAAGATGGGGAAAGATAATGAAGGGTGTGAGGTGGGGGAGGAACATTTTTAAAAAGATAAAGAAAAAAAAAGGTTGTGAAACAGCAAAGATAGACAAATAGAAGATGGAAAAAATGGCGGAAAAGAGATGTAAAGAAAAAGAATTGAGAAAATGTAAATAAATAGAATGAAGCTATTAGAACAAAATAAAAAGAATAGTGTTAGAAATTCTATTAAATAAAATATCAAAAATATTTTTTTAATGCAAATTTAATGATTTATTAAGGTAAAAGAAGTGCAAAGGAAAAATAATGACAAATTTGAGTTAAAAAAAAGATGTAAAAATTCATTCAAAAAAGATGTAAGAATTCTTTCAAAAAAGATGTAAGAATTCTTTCAAAAAAATAAATAAAAATAAAAACGATTCGTTACTTTGACAAAAGGGGATTCCCCCTTCTCATTTTATTATTTTTTGGTATTGACAAAAATAATATTCCACATTTGTTTTGAATTTTGGTAAAGTTAGGAAAGAAATATGTAAAATGCAACTGCTTGGTAAATTTCAAATGAATAAAAAGAAAATCTATAATTTATCAAACAATGACACATTGCGTAACGGATATTAGCGTTGAGTTAATATAGTTTTAAGTGACAATCATCTGTAGGTTAGTTGTTCAATCCTGGCCAAGGGTGATAACATAGAATACTTAATAGAGCTTAATATTTATACCCAGTCATGGTTAACAGAAGGATGACAGTTTATCCCCGTGAATTGAATAAAGGGTTCGATTTAAAGTTCCGGGAAGGCTTCCAGTTACGACATGAAGGATTCCAATTCGACAAGAAACTCCTGAAAAAGGCCGGAGAGCACATCGGCCAAGAAATTGTGTATGTAACAATAAATATGAGGAAAATAATACGAAGTAAAAAAAACAAAAAAACATTGATAATCTGAAAACATAGGTGATAATATAACACACGTTTGATATTGAAAAGATTTATACCTAACTTAATTATGTATGGTCTGTTAGTTTTCTTTTTATTTTCCCTCTACTTTTCTCAAAAATTCAAGCAAATACTTTTCTCATCTTTTAATCTATTGTATCTCTAAAAAATGTCATTATAAACATCCTAACGAGTACCATAATCATATCACAATTTTCAAAAAGGAACACTGACAAACGGTTATGAACCTTTTTCTGTATACACTTTCTCATTTCCCGTTATTTATTTTATTTTATTGTCAACTCGCTCTTTTGCAATATTATTTTTTCTCTTTTGTTGGTTTTCGTCATAGTTTTATAGCCATATTTATACTGACTCTGTTTTTCTTGTTTTTTATGTTCTCTTTTAAAATATTATTACTTTTTATGTCTTTTTCTAACTTATTAAAATTTGCTAAACACATGCCACAGCTTTCCAATGATATCTTCTGTTCCTAAGTGGTCACTTATCTAACTTTTGAGCAAGCTCATAGTTGCTTAATTTTGATGACTTCAAATCCTGGATGAGGCTGCTTGCGATCTGCATTAGATTTGAATCAGTTTGGTTTTAAACCATATATATATGTATATATATTATATATATATATATATAACCTTTTTTTTTTCTATTTATTCCATCTATAAACTTTTATATATTCATAGATTTTTCTTCTTTTCTGTTTCTTTTTCTTCATTTTTTCTCTTTCATTCATTGTACTTTTTCTTCTTTTTCAGATAAACTGATAAAAATGATAGTTGTCAAAAAGTGTCATTTGATCTGACACTAACAACTGGTGATTAGAATGTGGATGTTTGTTCAAAGATCAAGGTGAGTGTTTCATATTTTTCCTCCATTTTTATTGTTATTTGATCACAGTTGTCTACATGACTTTTCATTGCTTCTTTTTATGAGTGGTTAATCAGTCATCATTTTAGTTGCAGGTTGGAGAGAAAAATATTTTATTTCTTTGTAAACAAGTCAGAAACTTTTCACGCAATTTTCTATAAAACAAAAAGAAACAAATGACCAAAAAAAAGAAGACTTCGTTTCTAAAAGATATTCCTTATTTTCAAATACATACATCTTGATTTAGTTATGATTCGATAGGGTAAAGGATTATGATATTGATCTGACTCCTGATTCAAATATAATGTTCTTGGCCCATAGGATTCACATAACATTCATTGTTCACGGGATTCACATAACATTCATTGTTCACGGGATTCACATAACATTCATTGTCCACGGGATTCACATAACATAACATTCATTGTCCACGGGATTCACATAACATTCACTGTTCACATAACATTCAAATAACATTCACTCTTCACATAACATTCAAATAACATTCATTGTTCACATAATCTTGATATAATATTCATTGATTCCATAACATTTAAAGTTATGAGGATTAACATAACATCCATTGTTCACATGATTAACAAAACATTCCTGATTGTAATATTGTTCTCTGGTGGCTGAGCAGTCCATGCAACACTCCACTTTGGTCCTTACTTAGGATGGACAGTCGGGTGGAGATGCCTCCTCCGATCAATCAGCTGGTCATTTCAAGCCCTAGCACCTATATGATTGCCGTTATGGCAAACCCGCAACCCTTTTTATAAATATACTAGGCAGCAGTAGATGAGGGTCTTTGTGTCCTGGGTATGAGGTTAAACTGAATCTAGTTAAGAAGTTCCAATCCCGGAGCTCAAGGAAATGCGGAGTACCTTTTCACTACCATTACTCCCATGTCCACTCTGTCCCAGAGTGGTAGTACTTGTTAGGGTCACATCCATGGTTTTAATAGATGAAAAATGAGTTTTTTTAAAATTTTGAATACCCTTAAAATAAGTCTTCGGCATAAAATAACCCTAAAAGGGTTGACATGCCCTAAAATCCAACTATGGTAAATTGTAGCCATTCTTTGGGTATCCAAGTGTTAAAAGTCCATCTTGAGAGCAAAGGATTATCACTGTAGGAAATATAATCGGTGACAAGTTCAAATCCTGGTTGATTGCATTTCACTTTATGCTAATGCCCTTGAAAAATGCATGAATCCATCTGTTCCACATCCCAGCTATGGGAAAACAGAAGGGCAGACTGGAATCTTCAGCCACTTTAGGAGATGCAAAAAATGAATTTAAACCACCTGAACTTGTCTGAAAAATTGACAACATGTTCATGGCAGAGGGTTGGGTCAATACAAGCATGTTTTAATTAAATCAGTCACCATAAAACTTTATTTAATATCTTAAATTGAATCATCATTTTCTATACTAGCAAATATATGCACCCTCCGGGTGCAAGTATTTAAGTTTTAATATAATAAAATATCATATTAAATTAGAAACGCTAATGAAACTGAATACGAATGCAGATAGAAAGATTTGGAACAGAGGGGGTATGATTGAAAAATAGAACAACTTTGAAACTAACTCTTCCATCATTTTCCCTTACTCCCGTCTTTCATTGGTAAATTTTCCTAATTTAACTATTTAGTTAAAATTGGAAGTAAAGGATAATATTACAGTTATTTCTTCTTATTAATCGATTTCATTTAAGATTTATCCCTGAGATTTTTGCTCATATTCATTAAGATAAAACCAAACAATTAGAAATCAATAATACTAAGCACATATTTATTAAAATCAAATTTTAAAGATCAATATGCAAATTAGCCTTTCCATTCACACTGTAAACCGCTATTTTGATGCATATACAAATACAATTACCTGTTATTAGTATCTAGATATGGTCAATAGTATTAATGATGTATAACAATTTTATTAATGATAGAGGTTTAGATAAAAATAAAATCATGGAGAATGTGATGTAAATAACTAAGGGAATTGTGACTTGAGTAGTGATAGAGTTTCGGTTACAGACAGAAAAACTCACAATCTCCATTATAATAAGATATCCTCATCAAGGCATGCCAACAGCACAGATTCTTTTGGCTATCTTTTGCTATCATTCCCTATCAGTCATCATACTTGCTAAGTCCTCTAGATAGTATCCAGTATTCACACAGCTAATGAGTGCAAGTTTCTATTGATTAGCCAACACTGGTGTGTCCATGTATAGAAGTCCATAAGAGAACATTGCTTCTGAGTTTGTCCTTACTTCTCCAACAATGCCCAGCATATCTTACTTGGATGTTTTTTGAAATGAGAAGTACATATTTATCAACCCCTCCACACGAGCAGGATGTGACAAGTTCAATTTTTTAGGCGGAGTTTAACAGGTTGGAATTCAAAGTTTTCCTTCTCCTAGATTGGTTGCCTCACCAAGATTAAAGAGCCCAGTCTGCCCTGCTATTTACCCATAGCTGAAGGGAGAGCAGGTGGATGCTTACCTTTCCCAAGGGTATTAGCGTTATGGGAAATGTACACAGTCTCGTCTAGGATTTGAACTCGGGTTGACGAGTCCATCTGCTATGACTCTAGCCATTACACCATTCGCCTTGAAATGAGCAGTAAGTAGCCATAGATCTGCTGTTTTGTAGAGTGCTGCTTTCAGAATTTGTACAAAATAGCATCCTTGGGTAGTTATCATTTAGCTTATTTTTTCCAGGAATTTCGTTAAAATCCAAGATAAGAAAGTTCTATATGAATCCTTTTTATTTTCAATCTATATATTGATACTCGTGTTCCTTAATTGTACAACCATTATCAACTTGCAATACCCTTTGGTTAAAAACGAGACCATCTGAATCATTTTAGATGAAAGGTAAAAATGTAAATTCTGATTATCTGGTGTTGCTTATCCGACAGATTCTTATTTCTTATGAGAGTCGTCACCTCAGCCAAATAATAGACCATTCCGTATCTATTAGAAAGAAACGGAAGAAAAAGGACATGCTACAGAGAAAAATATAATTAGAAAGAAAGAGTAGGGGAAAGATAGGGGAAGTGAGCACATGGAAGTGATAAGGCTAATATATTTTAATCAAATATAATAAGAAGGAAAGAAGGAAAGAAAGAAAAAAATGAGTGAGAGAGAGTTAAATCAAGATTATTATACTTTTTACATATTCAACTATTTAGAATAACTCTTAAGTAAATATATCAAATGTTGTAATAATTAAATTATTATACTGTGATATATCCACAGGTCCTGCTCGTCAAATATATTTTGGTTTCCTAAAATGTATGTCTTTCATTTTTTGTTTTTTTTCATGAGTTTTTGTTCATTATAATGAATCCAACAATTTATATTAATTAGCTCTAAAGGAACTTTATAAATAACTACAATAGTAATTATTACATATCTTTTTTGAATGATGCTAGTTAAATGCAATTGCTCATAAATGCTAACTAATGGCAACACCCACCCCCTTCAATAAAACTGATCTTTTTTAGTCAAACTCATATTACAATTGTCATTTACAGAGTTAATAGGATTTGCTTAATCAATTTTGAGAATTAAAAAAAAATCTTCATTATCTGATAAAATAGATTTTTTCTTTATAAGTAAAGGAGGTAGAGTGACCAATTGTTGTTATCAGCCAGACAGTGAGGGAGTCTATCCCCTTTTTGCTAGTGCTAGACCAAGTAGATTATTTTATACATCTGAAGTGGAGCACCACACTTACCGTCAGTTCTTCATTTTACCACACAGAAGCTGTGCTATATATATGCTGAGTGGTCGAGGGCCGGTATCAAACCCGGAAATTTGTGGTTCCAAGCCAGACGTTCTACCAACTGAGCTAAACTGGCCAATTTTCTCTATACATGGAGAATATTAAAATAGATACAAAGACACATCTTAATATCATGAAAAAAGGGTCCTGGGTATGATGTTAAACTACATCTAGTGGTGAGGTTCCAATTCTGGAACTCCTTCATTGCCATTATTCCCAGGTCCACTCTGACCCAGAGTGGTAGCACCTGTTAGTCTCATCTATAGGTTTTATAGATCAAGAAATTTCTTTTTAAATTTGAATACCCAGCAAGAATGAATAAAACAAATGTTTTTGGCATAAAATAACCCAAAGTTTGACATGCCATAAAATCCAACCAACTGGAGAGTTTTAAATTGCTGGATTGATTGTGTTGAATGGGAAGTAGTTATTTACTGACATTCCATCATTTCAAATGAACACAAAGTCCGATTTACCTGGGGAGCCACGCACAATCCAAAGCTCAAGCAGTGACCAGTATTAAAAATAGTGTGTATCCTGTTGGTATTCCTCTTTTGAGGTACCTTAGGCAATAAAACCAGCCCTGCCCATTTCAGATGAAAGGAGCAGATGTTGCCTTGAGGGATGGCCTCCTTGAATTCATGCTGATATTATATATCTTACTGACACAGGATCCTAAGCTCTTATGTCAATGTAAGTATAATGGCAGGGGTAGTTTCATTTTATATACAGTGGAACTCTGTTCTTGAACATAATTCATTCCAAAATTTTGTTAGAGAACCAATTTGTTCAGAAACTGAAACAATATCTCCCATAAGAAATAGTGTAAAGTGGATTTATGTGTTTTTGACCATCAGATCTCACAACTCTTTCCCTTTCTGGTAGTATCACGATTGCCTTTCTTTAGGATCCATTATTAAGAGTTAAAGTAGCTGTAAGATAGAGAATAAATACAAACGAAGCAAAGAATCTGCACAAAAACAATATCAGACACTCGTTCAACATAGCGACTGACACTAACTGATGTTGCTTGGGTAGATTCAACTAGCTGTTCGGTCGTCTTTGGTTTGCCTTGGTAGTCATTTGTGTGACTTTCATTTTTATCAGCTTGACTTGTGTGTTCAAAGTACAAATAATTTTTTGACAATTGAGGCCTTTTTTACTCAATTTTTTGTTCAAACTATGAATTGTCCAACTTTAGAGTCATTTGAGAACTGAGGTTCCACTGTGTTTGTAAAATAAGGAATATTCATGAGATATATTTTAAAATAGTATTGTTGTTTGTTTATTTTTTTAATGCATGAAACATTTTTGTTTTTTGTTTGCTCTGTTTATTGTTTCTGACTTTGAAGATTTCTAAAAGACATTTTAGTTTTGTTCCATTGGAATAATAAATAATTTTGTTTTACTTTAAAGAGATTGAAGTCATAAAACTAAATCTAAGATTAAAAGACAGAGACAAAATGATCACTTGCTGTGTTTGTTGTTATTTTGTTGTCAATATGTCAAGTGTGATTAGACTGACAGAACGTTTGTCAATTCATTTTGTTGAAAACTGAAGTGGCTCTGAAAACTTTGGAAGGAAATAGACAAACACAGAGAATGAAATAGATGGATGAAAAAGAGTTGAGGAAAACTATGATAAGTATTAAGATGAGGAAAAGGTGAGGGGAAAAAACTGTAAAAAAATAAAATTAAAAGAATCTTCTTCTGTTCTTATACAGATTTATACTGGATGATTATGATAGATATGAACCGGCTGAGTAGGACAGACAGTTACATATGAATAGTATAAGTAGATAGATGTGCATAGATATGAACAGGTAGATAGATATGAGCAGACATAGGTAGATGGATGGATATGGTAGACCGAGATAGGTAGATAGAGGGATATGAGCCAATTAGAGTGAATTGGTATGAACAGATTGAAATAGATGGATATGAAAAGACTGAGTTAGATGGATGAATAAATACGAAAAGTTTGAGATAGATGGATGGATATTAGCAGATGGAGGTATATATGAGCATATGGAGATATATAGATGAGTAGATATGAGCATATGGAGATATATAGACGGGTAGATATGAGCATATGCAGATATATAGATGGGTAGATGTGAGCACATGGAGATATATAGATTGGTAGATATGAGCATATGGATATAGATTGGTAGATATGAGCATATGGAGATATAGATATGGATAGATATGAACAGGCTGAGATATAGATATGAATAGATCAAGATAGAGGGATAGATATGAACAGAATGATATAGATCTGATAGACTGAGATGGATATATATGAGCAAACCACAAAGGATGTGAAGACACCAAACCAAGATTGATGAATAGATATGAGCAGACCAAGGTATATAGCTGGGTAGATATGAGCAGATTGAGATATCTAGATGGATAGATATGAACAGGCAGAGATAGGGGGATACATATGAACAGATCAAGATAGATCTGATAGACTGAGATGGATAGATATGAACTTAGATAGATAATAGAAGACTGACACATATGAATAGACAGATAAATAGATAATATAACTGTATGTCTTCTATAAAGGAGAAAATATCATGACTGAATTGTTTTTTCAACTGTTGTGTATTTCATTCTGATTTGCAATGACAGGTCTCTGTTACGATCATCAGTAATTACAACAGATTTTTATTAAAAAAAGAACAAACATCATGAACATATACAACATCCACCATTTTCCACTTTCTCTATACTTCCACCTATAAATCATGGCATGCAAATTCTTTTTACATTTCTACTTTTAAAATCTTTTTTTTTTTCTAGTTTACTGTTTATCTTGTAGTCAGACCTCTTGAAATAAATACAGCTTATATACTTTTATCGTCTTGCAAATATTAATGATGTATAAAAATTATTTTCTATATTTTTTTTTCTGTTTCAATTCTTTATTTTTTTAAATGGTTCATTTTCTTTTTGCTATTTTCTCTTATTTTTATATAGTTTATTATATACACTCAAAATATTCTATATTGTATAGATATATTCAGTGCTGTATATTATTTCTAATTTATTGCAGTTGTATTTAGTTTTACTTATATTTATTCATACATACCTTCATATACAAAATCAGTTCACTCCTAATATTATTTATTATGGTCAAGTCACATGAAAACCACTGGTTATGACTATGTTCAATACTTGAGTGAATATTTAAGCAACAACATGTATGGTAAGAAACCAAATATAAAAAAACGACCTGAAAAAGGTTGATATGCCTAAAAACCAACCAACCAACCTAAAATTTTTTTCATTCTTCTAATTGTCTTCTAAACCAAAGACAACAGGAATTTATTTCTAGTGGAACATTATAAATAAAAATGGATATTATTTGGCTTAATTTATTACCAAAATCTGCAGAGTTCAAACTATGCAACCAAAAAAATGAATACTCCTATATGAATGATAACCATTACACTATGCACCTCCAATATATATATATATATATATATATATATATATATATATATTGGAGGTGCATGGTTTAATGGTTATCATTGTAGGAAATTCACTTGGCAACCTGACTTCAAATCCTGGACATGGCTGTTTGCATTTCATATTATGCTAATACTCTTGATTTCAACTATTGTCTCTCCAGCTATGGTGAACTAGAAGGGCAGGCTGAGGTCTTTAACCTTGGTTTGACAACCATTTTAGGAGAAGGAAAACTCTGAATTCAATGAATGGTAAGCTTAGTTGGTAGAGCATTTACCTAGGAATCACAAGGTTTTAGTTTTGATACTGGTCCTTGCCAACTCAGCGCATGTGAAATCTATGTGGCAAAACATCTGGAAGCTGACGGTAGGTTTGGTGTTCCATCTCAGCATAACAATTTCTCAGGTCTATTGCTTGCACAAAGTGGATAGACTCATGCTGAGAGTCAAAATAGAATTGTCTCCCTTTAATACTTTAAAGAAGGGGCTTTCCCATGTCACATGTCCATTTTGGTCCTATGACAAGGTGAACCCATCTCTTAAAAACATCATATTGGAAGCGTCAGATGTTGTTGTTTGCTCCTTAGCCTCTATGTACATGGTGCCTAACTTTGTTCCTAGACCTCCTGAAAAACAGTCAGTGGTTTCCACCCCATGGTTGTTTAAACTTATATCCATGTTCCTTGAATATTTTATGACTCTTTTGTAGTATAGGATGGGAACTTTGAATTTATTGTATTAATTAACTTGTCTTTTTCCTTACTAAAAATTCTGTGTTAAGTTACCCTCTTTTGGGTAAAGTAATCAAAGGATTCGTTGCTTTTGATTCTGAGACCACCCCCTAATTTATATGATGCATATCTATAGGTAACAGTACATTTTTGAATTGTATAATGTTTAGGTCTATCTAATTAACCCTTCATCTATCATGTGCACAGATGTCAAAGGAGCAACCCCCACACCACACACACAACTAAGCACAAACCATACTCTATTTCTATTGCATGCGTGAACATGCATAAACAAGAAGATAGTTCAAATTATGAATGATATATGTGAGAGCAGCTGCTAGTTGCTTACGGTAGTGAGGGGAGCCGCTGTGAGCGAATTAAAGTAGGCAAAGAGTTAATTGACTCTTATTCTATAGCCCCGAACTATATGATGCATAAGTAAGTTAAGTTGGTGGAGTGGCTTATTGTTGATAACAGCCGGACAGCAAGAGAGTCTTTTTCCTTTTTGCTAGAGCAGGGAGGTTTTTTTTTGCTGAGGTGGAGCACCACACCCACCGTCAGCTCCCCACTTTATCATACTAATCAGATTACCCAATCCATTCAACTCATGCTAGTGGCTTACGGTAGGATTGCAGTGAGGGGAGCCACTGTGAGCGAATTAAAGTAGGCAAAGAGTTAATTGACTCTTATTCTATAGCCCTGAATTATATGATGCATAAGTAAAGTTTTTGCTGAGGTGGAGCACCACACCCACCGTCAGCTCCCCACTTTACCATACGAATCAGATTACCCAATCCATGCAACTCATGCGTGAGTTGGTGGGTATCTGTATCATACCCAGTAACTTGTGATTCCAAGGTTATTTATAGGTAACTGTACATTTTTGTATTGTATAATGTTTTGGTATATTTAATTAACTCCTTATCTACCATGTGCACAGTTGTCAAATGAGCACCACCCCAACACACAAAGGTTGAAAACCATATACTCTGCTTTTATTGCATGTGTGAACATGTGAAAACAAGAAGTTAGTTCAAATTATGAATAATACAGTGTTAGTTTCACTGTGAAGGCATTCAGAGCAGACATTGTTGCTTCTGACTTTCAACCAATTCATGGAAGCAAGTCTTTTCTTTGGGTGAGTGAGTAAGAGATTAATAGAAAATTGTTGGGTTATGTACATTGACAAGGAGGAAGATTGAAACATAAGAAATTTCCCCCGAGCTTGTCACCAGGGTGCCATGCTGAGTAAACTTCATGTCTCCTGTCATATTTCACAGTAATAGAGGTTACTTGCTAGTGCTAATCTAGGGAGGAGATCATGTTGAAAAGCAAATGTGATAAATACACATGTCAAACATAAAGGATGATGTATTGTCGAGAAAGACTCGTTTGTTTGTTAACTAAATACAGATTACCTACAAGAATATTTTATCGCTGTTTATGTTTAAAACAGCTGCAAGATTTATGTCAGAATAAATATTTTTGTGAAATAATTGCTTTTTTTTCCCCTTCATAATGCTTACATATACATGTATATTTACCAGCAAGTAGGATGTGACATAAGGTCAGTTTCTTAAGCAGAGTTGAACAGGTTTGAATTCCAAGTTTTCCTTCTCCTAGATTGGTTCGGCCCTGTTTGCTGAGACTGTAGAATACACTAACTGTACCTCAGCAGAGGGGTAAGACCCTCTCCAATGGGACAACCTGTTGGCCGTGGGTGGTTCCCTGTGATGCTTAAAGATGGAATCCTAGTAATTAATCAGTTTATGACATGCAACACTCCACTTTGGCCCTTACTTAGGCTAGATGGGCGATCGAAAAGACCCTCTCTGATTAATCAGCTGGTCACATCAAGTCTTAGCATCTATGTTATGGTCCCAACCCTATTACCCTCATGACAATCCCCAAAAGTTTTTATCATATGTGCTAGAAGGCAGTGGCTGAGGGTCTTTGTGTCCTGAGTATAACATTAAACTCTATCTGATGGTGAGGTTCCAGTTCTGGAGCTCCGGGGAAGGTGAAGCACCCCTTCATTACCATTATTCCCAGGTCCACTCTGACTTGGAGTGGTAGTATCTGTTAGGTTCCCATCTATGGGTAAAATAGAAAGAAATCTGTTTAAAACAAATCGAGTACCCATCTAGAAGGAATAAAACAAAAACATCTTCGGCATAAAATAACCCAATGGGTTGATATGCCGTAAAATCCAACCAACCAGCCAACCTTGACTGATTACCTAGCCAAGGTTAGAAAGCCTAGTCTGCCCTACTATTTATCCATAGCTGGACAGAGAGTAGTTGGATGCCTACCTTTCCCAATGGTATTAATACTATGTGAAATAAAAACAGCCTCATTGAGGATTTAACTTGGATCAATGAGTCCATTTACTACGACTCTAACTATTACACCATGCACATCCAACCACACATAGAGGGATACTGAAAAGTTCTTAGACCAACCAAAAAGGAAATGGCCTATAGCCATAAAATGCAAGGGAGTTGTAATGGTGTAATGGTTATCATCCTAAGAAATGAACACAGTAACACAAGTTCAAAGTGTCCTGGATATGACATTAAACTGTATCTAGATAAGGTTCTAATTCTGGAACTCTTGGAGTGTGGGGTACCTTTGGCGGTCTTTAAATGATATATTGGTAAAGAAGGCAGTGATGGCAAACATGCAAAGATTACTATACTGAGATATATATATATATATGTGTGTGTGTATGTATATATATAACCATCATCTTGGGTTGGTTTTGTGAATGAAAATTAAGTGGGTGGTTCTCGTTGACTGTAGGCATGTTTGATAGGCAGGCATGGTTGCTCTAAAAGAATAAAGCAATTTCCTATCCAATTTGTAACCTAATAATAATATTCACCTTAATCATAATAATTGCACAAGGAAGATAATTATTAAATGTTATTGTATGGTTTTAGTATTCCTATCTAATACTAATAATTTTCAAAAAGATCTAACAGGTCCTATCAAGTAATAGCAATGAACACATAACTCCATTCTGCACAACTGGAGTCTGACCACCAGATGTTCAGGCTGATTGTAAAGTAACTCCCTATTCTAAAAATCTTATTTATTTCTGAATCATTATTTTTACAAAAAATGAATATGTGAAGGACACACATAACATGAAGTTTTATTTAAAATTCTATATGAGCACCAACATTTGCTCTTTTATATAGGGCTTTGAATTTTTAAACAAAATAATCAATCTGAAAAGAAAAACAACACAAATTTAATCACCATATATCAAGGAACATACATAAAAGAATTGAGGTGCCCGTGGTATAATGGTTGTAGTTAAAGGAAATGTACAGGGTGACACGAGTTCAAATCCTGGACAAGGTTGAATGCATTTCATATGGTACTAATACCCTTGGGAAAGGTATGAATCCAACTATTCTCTCTCCGACTATGGGTAAAGAGTAATATGGACTAGGCTCTTCAACATTAGTATAGCAGCTGGTCTAGGAGAAGGAAACCTGATAAACTTCACATAAAAATTGACCTTGTGTCGCACCCTGCTCATGTGGAGAAGTTGGTAAATACATACATTAAAGAATTGAGGAAAATGCAATTTCATTTAAAAAGATTATAAATAGTTTCAAATAGGGATAAGGAGTTACTTTTCATTCCTCCTGTAGTTTAATGTCATATGCAGGACACCACGAGTAAAATAATCTCTCCAGATATTTTTCAGGGGTAATAACAAGTGAAATAATATCATCTCCAGATATTAAATGGGATCACAAGAAAAAAGAAAATGAGAAAAGTGAGTTATCATATCTTCATCATCTGTTGCAGTATTCTAAATGACAAGATTCTGATCAAGACAAGAGCAGTGGAGACAAGACATTTGAAAGCTTTTTCTTTTCTTTTTTTTTTTTTTTGATTTGTGCTTTCTGTCAAGAGTCAGGGGGTAACAGAAACGGTGCTTCAAAAGTTCTATCCAGATTCATGGTGCCTTTGCTTTTAATTTCGGTCAAACCAAATCGTTTGATCATTTCAAACGACCATTAGAGTGCCACAGAATGTGGTGCAAAAATCTTTCTTTTCTATTTCTATCTACAAGCGTCCATTAACTATTGTCATATCTTTGTTAAATCTGTCATGTTAAAAGTGAATGTAACAAAATAAAATTATCCTACAACTGTCATGGCCAAATTATACTGAAAGCATCAGTATCCTACAGATCACTGGAGTTAAGCATCAATGAGCCTGTCCAGTGTTTAGATAAGTGACCACTTTGTAATTGCAGATGATGTAAGTAAATTAATTTGAGCATTAAACCCACATTTACTTTTGAGCATATGTATATATATATATATATATATATAAGCTAAATCTCACTTTGTTTACAAAGTT
>CM042148.1:116376139-116400586 GCA_023376005.1 Doryteuthis pealeii
ATAATAATAGATATTTGGTCAGGATTGAACCTGCAATCTACAGATGATTGTCACTTATCCAAATAATATGTTTATATATTTATATTTGTTTTGTATATCTGTCATACATCAAACTGATGCAATGTGACTTTTCAAGAAGTTTGGCTGTTAATTTTAGCAAAAAAAGTATGTGGCCTATTTCTTCTTTGTATTCATTAAGAAGTGTGTTGATGTTTTAGTTTCAACTTTGCTGGAACAAGATGAGTGCTTTTGCTTTTTATTTGTGCTTTTTTTGGCACCAATATATATTGAATATCTTGTACTTAAAAGTAAGCAAATTTCATATCCAAACAAATAATAATCATAATTACTTTGACATAGTCAAGCCAGACAGACTTTATATGATTTCTTCTTCTTTTTTTGTTTTTGTCTTCTGACAAAACAAAGGTGCAAAATGTCTAAACAAAGAATGGTAAAAATAAAAGACAAATGATCAGAGAATCTGTCAGATATTATTGTTTTTAGAATGACTGTCCTGTACTGACAATTACAAAACTGTTCTTTTATATCTACATAAAGGTGAAGTATATATATATATATATATATATATATATATATATATATATATAGTGAGAGAGAGAGAATTGTCACTTTAACATGTCTGTGAAATCAGATTTCCATATGTCTACCAATCTCACTGACAAATTAAAGCAATAATTCTTCCACTCTGACCCGGAGTGGTAGTACCTGTTAGGGTCTAATCTATGGATTAAATAGAAGAAATTGAGTTTTAAAAAATTGAGTTCTCATCAAGAATAAATAAAACAAAAACATCTTTGGTATAAATAACCCAGCAAGGGTTGACATGCCATAAAATCCAACCAAGAACTACCATAACACAATGATTAACAAGCTTCTCTCAGAGGCTAATCTATTTTCTATTATGTTTGATCCTCATTAAATGCCTCATTAATGTTGTATCATGTTGTTAAATTCCTTTAGATTATAATTCCAATTGTTGCTTTGCTTTTTCTATTCATTCTCATAACACCATTTTTTTAAAAAGATAATAATGCCATCAGCACAAATGCTTCCATCATCATCATCATCATCATCATAAGAAATGAAGTCTAACATTTCTTTCATTGTCATCAATTGTTATTGTCAACATTAACAAACATTTTCTTTTCTATTTTAGTTTTTATATATTAATGAGTTCATGAGACTGTCAATAAGCTCTACTCTTTAGTTCCAATATGTTTTTAAACAAAGTTGTTTTACAGATGAAAAACACACACAAAAAAAGCCTCAACTCTTATCATTATTATTATTATATAGTATTATTATGTAAAGAAACAACTGGGATCATTTACAGAAATTATTAACAGATATTTTCTTGGTATTTATATAAACCATTCAGGATATAAAAGGGTTTAAATGCTAATTGTTATTCAATCTCAAAAGCAACTGAATACTGCCTGTATCTTTTCATCCCAACTCTCCTTTTGTCATCTTTTTAAAAAACCTTTTCTATTATTCTGTCATCCACTTTCTATGACCTAAATAACCAGTGTCCTGTTAGCAGGTTTTAGAATACACATTCCTGCAGAAGGATAAGAACTCTACACCAAAAAAGTGCTTAAGTGGTCACCCAATTAAGTATTTAACAGATTCCTTGCTGCTTAACTTTGCTGATCTAGCAGGACTTGACTGTAATCAAAAATTCATAGCAACATACCAATGTTAGAAACTGAAATGTTTCATAGCAGTGACATGGACTCTTTCTTTTGTTGTTGATTTTTTTTTTAATAAAGATAAAAGTATCATACCATGTTGGTTAGTATTGGAGGTACACGGTCTAAAATTGTCATTTTTTTTCTCAAGTATAACATTGTTGTAGGACCCTGTGTATGACAATAAATGATGAGGCTCTAGTTCTGGAACTGTGAAAAGTATGGTGTCACCTCTTCATTGTAATTACTCCCAGAAACATTCTCACCTGATGTGGTACTACTTGTTAGGGTCCAATTTATGACTCAAATTGATATGTTAGAAAATTATCACTATTAGATAGAACTACTTGAAATTATATAATTGTACAAATTATTTATATTAAGAATAGTTAAGGCATTTCAGATTATTTCAATGGGGAAAATTGATTTGATATCTGAGGAAATTGAGTTACAATCAGAATGAATTAAACTTGTAATTCAAGGTATCACTGTATATTCCTATATATATGGGGTGGCAAGAGGTTTTGGTGAGTGTTCTTAGGGTTTGCCTTTTACCTCATCTTATATGGTGGTCATGCGAAAAAGGAAGAAATTCAAAGAACGAAGAGAAAGAGACAAAGACAGAAGGTGATTTTATGATTTTGGCTTTATTCACAGGTCATAGCCACCACATGACAAGGAAATATCTCCCTGGCCAGTAGTAGTAGCATGTAGACACAGTTAAGGCCTTAACTAGAATGGCCGAGAGATTCTCTTGGGTGTTGGAAGTGGGTCCTTTTTCCATGCTGGTGAAGGCTCATGGGAGTTTTTTTTCTTTTAATTTTATTTTAATCCCACACACATATATATATATACATATTCATATATACACACTATTTTTCAACATCTAACTTCTCTGTGTGGCTATACATTAGCAGGATGATATATATATATATATATATGTGTGTGTGTGTGTTATTTAAAATATTTTTATATCTTTCCTTGGTGGACATTCTCCCATTAAAGAAAAGTTTTTGATTTATGGTAAAAGTAAAGATTTTATTTTTACAATGACAGGAAGTTCTTTTTCCTTTTTTATAATCAAATTTCTTCCTTTCTATCTGACCAAAAAGATCCAATGACAAATCCAGTGTCCTGCTTCATCTCTGCACCCATTTTTCTTTAATGAATAAATTATTTGTTAAATATGTTGTGGCAGATAGATCTGTATTTTGTAATGTTAAAAAAAAATTAAATAAATAAAAAGAACATTTATATTTTGACCAATGGAGAAATTGGATCGTCTTTTTTTCTTGTGAAATACGAAACTGTAGGACTTGCCATAAAAAAAAGATTTTCAAATGAAAGAAAAAAAGAAAAAAAAACAATGAAAGAAAAATAGTCAAATATAACAAATAAACTGAATGTGAATTTGTTTATGAATTTATTTATATACATTTTTTTTTTCAAATCAAAAAAACAAAAAATTGGTAATATAAAATATAACTTTTATTTTTCAATTCTGCCTGAAAATCCTCTTGTAATTTTATAACATTGTTGATTGATTATTGCAGTGATTCGCATTTAAGTTTATTATTGATCACATGAACACTTTCATGAGTCACAGGGGCACTTCCTCTTATCTGCCAACAGTAGTATCTGTTCATCAAGTGGTGATATTTTCGTGTGATGCACACATTTTGTTATTGGTTATAAGAGTTTTTTTTATTTGGACCATCAAACTGTTTTGATCCCATTGTAAGAGCATAGTCCATGATGATACTTATACTTCTATTTAGGAAGGAGTGAAGGATTCTAATTGGCATTTCATAGTTGTCCATAATTATGTTGATTCTTCTATTTAGGAAGGAGTGAAGGATTCTCATTAACATTTCATTATTATCGCCACAGCATTTGGTAGATTAAAAGAGATATTCAGCACAAATGCATTCTTACAAAATTATCATTCATTTGCAAGTCAGTGGAAATTCTTTTATTTTCTTGAAGAATCTAAAGTATTTTGTCTTAAAATAATGGGCTCTTTTTCTTATATATATATATATATATATATGATATGGGTGCTATATTTATAAGTAATGTTGTTTAACCAGGCAGTGAGAGAGTCTATTTCCTTTTCACTTGTGCTAGACCACGGTGATTGTAAGTGCTGAGGTGGAACGCCACATCTACCATCAGCTCCCCACTTTACTGCAAAGATGAGATTACCCAAGCTGTTCTACTCATACCCTGAGTTGGTGGGATCAGTATCAAATCTGAAGCCTTGTGCTTCCTAGGCGGATGCTCTACCGACTGAGCAAAACCAACCTCTTTGTAAGTATACAGTGCTCTATATCATTGATAGATCATTTTATTTTATCATGGAGTCAGGTCTGACAGGCGATCTTCAGGTCTGAAGATTGCATAGGCAAGAAACTCAGTAACCAGGTGAGATATGTTATATAGTTTATAATATATATTTATCTTTGATGTTGCACAGTTTTGTTGCTCTCTCTTTTAATCATGTCCATACATAATAATTGAAAGGATCACAATCTGGAGAGTTAGGTGACCAGATGTTAGCGGTTGTGTGACTGGGTTCTAGACGTCTCCATCTAACTCTTTAAATCCAACTGTAATTTTACAGATTTACCATTAATTCTTTCCATTACACAACTTTACAAAAATGATATGCTCTGCTATCCATTATGTAACAATATACTAGATGATCTGTAAACTATTTTGCTTCCCATTTTGACAGAAATACATAATGATATTGATGCTTCTATTTAAGGAATGAAGAATTCTTTTTTTTTTTTTTTTTTTTTTTTAAATAGGTTTTTCTTCAAGCTGATGTAAAATTGATGGAAATTTTAACCCTTTTATGAACACATGACGTCAATGTTATTAGAATTCAATTATTAGCCAGAGACGAGCACAAAATATCTTTTTTGTTTTAATGAACTACAGGTGATTACTATTTTTAGTTAAACAGCTGCTCCATCTTTGGTGCACCAGATTAGACTAATTACCGAGGGAAGAGAATTGCCAAGGAGATGGGAGTGATGTTGGGACTTCTAATGTATAGGGCTTTGAGAATCTTATCTCTATTTGCTATTTTGAGTGAGGAGCTGATGGTGTGGCACTCCACCTCAGATGCCAAAACAATCTCCTAGATCTAGCACCAGTGAAAAGGGGATAGACTCACTCATTGTCTGGCTGATACCGACTTTAGGCCACCCTTACATTTACTTACTAGGGTGCTTCAATTGGTATAAAAGTTTTTTGTTTGATTTCTTAGTTTAATGGCATATCAACCGTATTGGGTTATTTAATGCCAAAACCATCCTTGAAGAAGAACAGTAGTTGTACTATTTAATGAATAGCTGGGGTATGAGGGAGTTCATACCTTTCCTAATTAAAAGTCCCAACATTAATAGAATTATTTTTGCACTTTTGCAAGTGACAGTTTTATTTGCTTTCTGGGTGTATTTGAACTTCTTGACCAATTTTGAGCTAAAATGTTCTAAATGCAGGAGATGGGTGTGTTGTCCCCCCCCGATCCCAACAAATACCATGAAAACACTCCTTGATGTGAAAGGAATTCTCATGCTAAGTTTCATTATCATTGGCCCATGGGCCTTGACACACAAGCCCATCCTTATTGACCATCGCTTCTGGAAGGTTTTCTGCATAACATCAGTATATAACATGCTGAGCTGATTAATGTAGGTTTTTTGGTGTGTGTGTGTGTGTATATATATATATATATATATATATATATATATATGCAGCAATGCTGATAGCTTTTTGATTTAGCGTGTCCTAGGATGCACATATTTGCTTTTACTGGGTCACCGGAAAAAGTTATGGGTCCCAATTACAGCCGGCTCCTACCTTGTAACTTATCCTGTGAATTCATTTTAAGAAGCTATTGAAATGTATTTATAGTTAGCTTGAAAGAGTGAGGGAAGAAAAAAGAAAAACACTGGGATGCATGGATACAATTTTACTGCGTCCTTTTAGATTTTTGTTTCCTATCAGCATCTCACCATGAATATGAATCAATTTTATTGTGCTAATTTTTACAACGCTAACCATTTTTACTCTGACCCCCCCCCCCCCACTGACTTGATAGATGGCCTTCTGAGTACAATAGACTGGTGGTACATTTACCATCATAGGAAATGAATTGGTAACTTGAGTTCAGATCCTGATTGAAGCTGTTTGCATTTCACTTCACAGTAATGCCTTTGAGAAAGGCGTGAATCCACCTTTTTTCCCCTCAGTTATGTATGGATAGTAGAACAGACTAGTTTCTTTAGTCTTGGTTAAAGACACATACCAATTACCAATTACTCAGAAGACTTAGTAGTTAGTCTGTAAGAGCAGTAAACTACTGACTCTTGTTTAGTAGAGAGGGAGAGTCCCCATGGCGTAGTGGCTAACATACTAGACTGTAACATTGTAGTAAGTGATTTCAAACTTCAGTTGTGCTAATTAAAAAATTGCTCAGTTTTTCAGCTAGTCAATTCAATTTTATTGACTAAAGATTTGAAATAATGAACTGTAAAAAAAAAGTACACAGAGTGGCCTATTGCCGGTATCAGCCAATCAATCCCTTTTTACTAGTACTAACTAGGGAGATTGTTTTTATATCTGAGAGGGAATGCAACACCTGCCATCAGCTCTCTACTGCACAAATCCAAGCTGTGCTACTCATGCGCTGAGTTGGCTAAAGCTCATATTGAACCTGGAACATTATGTTTATCAGTTTAATTTTATTGACTAAAGATTTGAAATAATGAAGTTTAACTGTTTCTTCTCCTAGACTGGTTGCCTTACCAACACTAAAGAACACAATCTGCTCTATGATTTGAGATAATGAAGTGTTTACCAATTTAAAATTATTCTGAAGATACATTGTTGTAGCATAATTGTTAAAATGACTTTGGCATAAAATAACCCAACAAGGGTTGACATGCCTTAAACTAACCAACTAAAAACAATATATCAGTTTTTCAGCTAGTCAATTCAGTTTTATTGACTAAAGATTTGAAATAATGAATTGTTAAAAAAAATTAAGTAAAATGTGTAGAGTGACCTATTGTTAGTAACAGCTGGACAGCAAATAAACCCCCTTTTCACTAGTGCTAGACCAGGGAGTTTGTTTTTGCATCTAAGGTGAAGCACCACACCGACCTTCAGCTTCCCATTTTACCACACAGATCCAAACTGTGCTACTAATGTGCTGAGTTGGCAAAAACCAAGATTGAACTTGTAACCTTGTAGTTTCTAGATGGATGCCCTACTAAAGCAATTATCTGTTTAGTGTTTAAAATTATTGTAAAGATACATTGTTGTACTATAATTGTTAAAATGACTTTGGCATAAAATAACCCAACAAGGGTTGACATGCTGTAAAATTAGCCAAATAAAAACAATATGTTGGTTTTTCAGCTTGTCAATTTAATTTTATTGACTGAAAAAAGATGTATATGTGCTGGTGAGAGAGAGTGTGTGTGTGTGTGTAAAAGAACAATTCCATGAAATAAAAAAGATAAAAATCTTTAAAAAAAAGATTTCAAAAGAAAAGTATGTCAAAAATAAAAGCAAGGCTAATGAGACCCACTTAACAACGAGATGTGAGAACTAATTAGTAAATTTTTCTTGTAAGATTTTTAAAGAGCACTAAAACTCCTGCATGTTCGACTGCCATGCGTGAAGAACACGTAAAATTGAAATCCATCGTTAACATCTGTTAAGTTAATTGGTGTAATTAAATAATTAGACATGTCAAGCAATTAGTGTCTTAATGAGATAGAATAAAAAAAAGAAAGAACAGGAATAGAAAAAAAAAAGAAAAGAAAGAAAACTGTGTGAACAAAAAGAGAGGAAGAAAGAAAAAAAAAAAGAAGGAAAAGTGTTCTTTTCAAAGATATCTGAAATCTTCTGTAATAAAATATTCGTTTTAAAAAGAAAAAGGAAATCTTCGTTGCTTTTGTTAATTAACTAGAATTAATTAAGAATTTTCATTTTACTTTTTATTTATTTATTTATTTATTTATTTTATTTTTTCAATTTTTTCAAATTTTTGCTTTCTATTTTTATTGACTTTTAGAAAAAGAAATTTATAGAATTTTACTTTTGTTTTGTTTACTTCACCTTAACTTCTTAATGAGAAAAAAACAAAAAAACATAGGTGTATTTATATGTAGGTGTATCTACGCATATATATGCAGATGTGTGCAAATTGAAGTAAAAAGGAATTTGCACATATAATGATTGTTAATAAGTACTTGTTAACACATACACACTCACAACTTTTTGTGTCTGTACACGTGTTAATCAGTATTAAAAGAACTTTTGTAATAACCTTAAATTTTTTTTAATCACATTTTACATATAAATAATTGCTGAATTCATTATTTGATTGGAACAAGAGTATAAAGATTATTAGCAATTTTTAACTGAAAGGGGAAAAAAATCTCAAATCTTCCGAAATAAAATATTCATTTAAAAAGAAAAGGAAATCCTCGTTGCTTTCATTAATTAACTAGAATTAAGGATTTTCATTTTAGTTTTTGCTTTTATTTTTTAAAGGAAATTTATTGAATTTCTTTTTCATTCCTAGCCTTTACCTTAGAATAAAGTTTTTAAAAATACAGTCTGTGCATATATATATATATATATATATATATATATATATTTATTCAGCTTGGTGCACATGGTATAATAGTTATTGTGTGTGTGTATATATATATATATATATTAAGGGGGATGGTTTAGCTCAGTCTATTTGAATCCTTAGGAATCGCAAGGGTTCTCCTGAAGAAGACACATCTTGAGCACCAAAACATTAGAGAGAAAACCTTTTTCTACAACTTATATATATATATATAAGAAAAAAAGTAAGTAATGTTGGCAGAGTGGTCTATTGTTGGTATCAGCTGGACGATGAGGGAGTCTATCATCTTTTCACAAGTACTAGACTAGGGAATTTGATTTTTTTGCTAGTTGGAGCACCACACTTACCATCAGTTCTCTGCTTTACTGCACAGATCAGATTACCCAATCTGTGCTACTCATTCACTAAGCCACGCTGTTGGCTGGGGGGTTAGAATGCACCGATTTCATCTCTGCAGAGGGATAAGTCTCTCCCAAATGGGGCCTCCTGTTGGCCATGGGTGACGACCCATGATGCTTAAGGATGGAGTCTTGGTGGATGAGCAGTTCATGACCTGCAACACTTCACTTAGACCCTTACTTAGGCTAGACAGGTGGTTGGAGAGGCCCCCTCCGATCAATAAACTGGTCATGTTAAGCCCTAGCACCTATATGTTTGTCTCAACCCTATTGCTCTTACGGCAAGCCCCAACCCTTTTTATCATATGGGTGCTAGAAGGCGGTGGTTGAGGGTCTACATGTCCTGGGAATGACATTAAAACTGTATCTGATGGTGAGGTTCCAGTTTTGGAGGTTTGGGGAATCCTGGTCCACTCTGACCTGGAGTGGTAGTACCTGTTAGGGTCTCATCTATGGGTTAAATAGAAAAATGTATTTATTTATAAAAATTGTGTATCCATTAAGAATTAATTTATTTCAAAATTTTATCAACATTAAATGACCCACTGAGGTTGATATGCCGTAAAACAAACCAAACCAAATCATTCACTAAGTTGGCAGAACCAGTATTGAACCCAGAGCCTTGCAATTCCTTGGTGAATTCTCTACCAACTGAGCTAAACCGGCCCTCATATATATATATATATACACACACACACACACTAAAATAATTATTATGCCATGAGCACCAATTTGAAATTTGAAATACATTCGATTGCAAGTTTTATATGACATAAGTTAGAGTAATAAGGAAATGGATTCGACTGTGTGTTTTCATTTGACCTTGTGTTAATGTTTGTGGGAAAGGCATGAATCCATCTCTTTTCTCTACCTACTTTTGGGTTAAATATTAGGGCAGATAGTGCTGTCTAGCCTTGGTAAAGCAAACAGTCTAGAAGAAAGAAAAAGATATACCAAGTTCAAATACTTTCAAATATAAGTTATATATAACATAAAGGATTATCATAAGGAAATGGACTCACCAAGCAAAAAAGATAGATTCGGTTGTTTAGTTTTGGTAAGGCAATCATTCTAGGAGAAGGAAAAATGTGCACCAGGTACTTAAAACACATTCAAATTGCACTATAGTAGTCCACTATTATGTCCACTTTTGAATTAATACCCTTTGGAAAAGTATGAAACCCCCTCAATTCCCTAGTTATTACTTTCGCAAAATACATCTTTCTGATGAAAATCATCTGCAATGTTATTTTTCTGGGATTGTTGAAAATTTTGGATCTTTCCACATCATATTATTTCTCCCAGACAACCAAATCAGGGCTGATCAGACCCTGATCACCCACCTCCTCCTTGCCAGCAACAGGCTTTAACAAATCTCATCTCCATTTTGGAATTGGTACACAGTTGACCATTTTAGATGGTTTTGTAATTTTATGTTTGGTAATGTGACCTCCAGCCAATGGCGTTAAAGTGCTGTTTAAATATTACCATTACTGTGCTTCTTTAGTAATGGCTTTCGTATTAAATAACCCATGAAGGTTGATATGCCATTAAACCAAAGAAATCAAACCAAGCAACTAAAAAAATACCGAGAAACTTCATCCAGTATAAATAATAAAGTAATGAGTATTTTAACTCTTTGCTCAATTTTCCCAGTATCACCTGGTCATGTTATCCTCTAAGCTAATAAGTGCCTTTGTTCCGAACCTGTCAATCAAATTATTTGTATCCAACTGTAATTTTTCACAGTATTACTGTTGATTTTAAATTACCCTACACTACTTGCTTTAATGATAGACTATGCCTATCCATTATGTAATGCTAGTTGTCTGAATGAGAAGAAAATGCTGTTAACTGCTAAGTTTTTATCTTTTAGCAATTCAAGTCTCTCTCATCTATTTTCATTCTTAGTCTCTGTTGAGTTTCTATGCCTACCAAAATTTCCCCCACGGCTTTACCAAATTTTCTTGGTATTTTTTACCTGTATGATGGGATATTTCAAAGGTCACTATCTATTTACCTTAGAATTCATTCTATTCAAATAATGTCCCATTACTATAATAATCCAAGTCCTTCTGCTCAGTTATAATGAACTTACACTCAGTTTTTGTACTCAGCGTGGTAGTACCTGTTAGGGTTCCATCTATGGGTTAAATAGGAAAAAAAAATGTGTTTAGAAAAAAATTGAATGAATAAAACAAAAACATCTTTGGTATAAAATAACCCAAAGGGGATGGCATGCCTTAAAATCCAACCACTTCATCAATTCTTTTAAATATTCTTCTTTACTTTTTTCCCCACTTTTCATTTTTCTATTAATTTTTCATTTTTTAACATTCCTTCATTTCCTCTTCATTCGATTTTCTTCTTTTTGAAATGTTCACTTTCTTTCTATTTTCGTGTTTTTTCATGGATTACTTTTCTTCCTTTTTTCTCTTTTTATATTGACCTTTTCTCTCCATATCTTCCTTTATTTACTCTCGTTTCCTTTCCTTCTTCATTTCCAATCCATTCTTTTCTTTCTTACTTTCTTTACACTCGCTTTCTTCCTTTCTTTCTTCATTTACTCTCCTTTCCTTTCTTTCTTCATTTACTCTCCCTTCCTTTCTTCATTTACTCTCCCTTCTTTTCTTTGTTTACTCTCCCTTCCTTCCCTTCTTTGTTTACTCTCCCTTCCTTCCTTTCTTTGTTTACTCTCCCTTCCTTCCTTCCTTTCTTTGTTTACTCTCCCTTCCTTCCTTTTTCGTTTACTCTCCCTTCCTTCCTTTCTTCGTTTACTCTCCCTCCCTTCCTTCCTTTCTTCGCTTACTCTCTTCCTTCCTTTCTTCGTTTACTCTCTTTTCCTTCCTTTCTTCATTTACACTCCCTTTTCTTCTTCATTTACTCCCCTTTCTTTCCTTCTTATTTACTCCCCTCCTTCTTTATTTACTCCCTCCCCTTCTTTATTTACTCCCTTTCCTTCCTTTCCTTTCTTCATTTACTCTCCTTTCCTTTCTTCATTTACTCTCCTTTCTTTTCTTCATTTACTCCTTTTCTTTCTTCATTTACTCTTCCTTCCTTTCTTCTTTACTCTCCTCTCCCTTCCTTTCTTTTCTTCATTTACTCTCCCTTCTTTCCTTTCTTCATTTACTCTCCTCTCCTTTCCTTTCTTTCCTTTTCTTCCTTCTCTCTTCTTTATTTATTTACTCTCCTCTCCTTCTTTATTTACTCTCCTTTCTTCTTTATTTACTTCTCTTTTCCTTCTTTATTTACTCTCCTCCTTCCTTCTTTATTTACTCTCCTCTCTCTCCTTCCTTTATTTTACTCTCCTCTCCTTCCTTCTTTATTTACTCTCTCTCCTTTCTTCTTTATTTACTCTCCTTTCTTTCTCTTCTTTTTACTCTCCTTTCTTTCTCTTCTTCTTCTCTCCTCTCCTTCTTTATTTACTCTCCTCTCCTTTCTTATTTACTCTCCTCTCCTTCTTTATTTACTCTCCTTTCCTTTCTTCTTTATTTACTCTCCTTTCCTTTCTCTCCTTCTTTATTTCTCTCCTTCTTTATTTACTCTCCTTTCCTTCTCTTCTTTATTTACTCTCCTCTCCTTCTTTTTTACTCTCCTTTCTTTCCTTCTTTATTTTACTCTCCTTTCCTTTCCTTCTTTATTTACTCTCCTCTCCTTTCCTTCTTTATTTACTCTCTTTCCTTCTTTATTTACTCTCCTCTCCTTCTTTATTTACTCTCCTTTCTCTCCTTCTTTATTTACTCTCCTCTCCTTTCCTTCTTTATTTACTCTCCTTTCCTTTCCTTCTTTATTTACTCTCCTCTCCTTTCCTTCTTTATTTACTCTCCTTCCTTCTTTATTTACTCTCCTTTCCTTCTTTATTTACTCTCCTTCTCCTTCTCTCTTTTCCTTCTTTATTTCTCTCCTCTCCTCCTTTATTTACTCTCCTCTCCTCCTTTATTTACTCTCCTCTCCTCCTTTATTTACTCTCCTCTCCTTCTTTATTTACTCTCCTCTCCTCCTTTATTTACTCTCCTCTCCTCCTTTATTTACTCTCCCTCCTCCTTTATTTACTCTCCTCTCCTCCTTTATTTACTCCTCTCTTCTTATTTACTCTCTTCCTCCTTTATTTACTCTCCTCTCCTTCTTTATTTACTCTCCTCCCTTCCTTTATTTACCTTATTTACTCTCCTTCCTTTCCTTCTTTATTTCTCTCTTCTTTCCTTCTTTATTTACTCTCCCTTCCTTTCCTTCTTTATTTAATTCCTTTCCTTCTTTATTTACTCTTTCTTTCTTCTTTCCCTATCTAATACCCTTTAAAGAATTTTTTCTTTTCTTATATTTTCTTAATATTTCCTGTTCTGTTTATCTAAATATTTCCTTTTCTTCTCTTTTTCAAATTCTCCCTTCTTTTACTACTTCACCCTACTTATTTATTTTCGTAGTTTTTGTCTCAGCAGACTGAATTGTGAGTGATGATTTTTTCTACATAATTGTATTTGTAAATGCGTAATTTGTGAGGTCTGGAATTCTTTAAAACAATAATCCTGTTTGTTCATCAAACTGAGACTTGACTATTCAATCTTTAAATATGTGACATGAACCATGTTTAGAGAAAGAGAATCAGTTCCACAAGACAAAGCCCACACCTAGAGTTATGCACTTGCAATTTATCATAAGCCAGAATAGCAAATAATAAGTTTAACAAAAGAAAATAACAAAGCAAGATTTTAAAAAAAAGAAAATGGTTAGGGTGTTGAAATGAAAAGGGAGAAAAAAGAAAGGGAGATAATAATTGAAAAGAAAAGAAGGATTTAATAAAATGTGGAGAGAAAGAGAATGGTAAAGACAAATATTTTAAAATGGATAATTGGAAGATAGAAAGAAAAAAATGAGAATATTCTGAATGGAAAAATTAATAAAATAAAGATTAATTGAGAAAATATTTTAAAACCATTTTAAAGAATAAGAATGAAGGGCAGGGATATTTTTGTGAATATAATAAATAAAATAAGATGGAAGTAAGGAAAATAGAAGGACAAGAGGTACAAGATAAAAAAAGAAAGAAAAATCTTTGATGCAAAATGAAAGGTAAAAGGAAAAGAAACTATAAAAAATATAGGAAAAAGGAACTAAAAATAAAGCTACAGTTGAAGAATAAGGTAAACAATTAAGAAAAAAAATGTGAGGAAAGGAAAAAAAATCAGAGAAAAAAAGAAGCCAACAAATATGAAAAGAAAAATGGGAAAAGGACATTTGAAATATAGAGTAAAAGAAGAAATAAAAATTTAGGGGGAAAATAAATTAATAAAAATCAGTAAAAAAAAAAGAAGATAAAATGCTGTATAAACAACAATAAATAGATAAAATAAAGAAAAGATAATAGGCATTTTGAAATATTGAGCCAACTTGTTGGTACATTAAATTCCCTTGGGAAACAGTGTATAATTGGCCTTTTTCTCTCTCTTTCTCTCTCTCTCTGGTCATTATTTATTTTACATATTTTTCTCGCTTTTAAAAACACTTATTTTTTCTATTGGCTTCATTTATGATGTCTCTGCATATTTGCAGATCCTTCTAAGTTACAATTATTATCTAGAAGAGATATTTGGGCAGTGGTAGACAAAAAAGAAAAAGGTGCTTAGGTTAAATAGGGGTGCGGGTTTTCAGAAGGGGGGGGGGATATGAAAGATGTAAATGAGGAAAGGGAAGAGGAATGGTATCAAGTTGTTTAGAAGAATGAGAAAAGGATGAAGGTTAGAGTTAAATCTAAGAGAGAGAAAAGAAAAGAGATAAAGAAAGGATAAAGGTTAGTGTTAAATCTAAGAAGAGAAAAGAATAGAGAGAGGGGGAGGGGAAAGAAGAGGATGAAAGCAAATAAATGAAGATAAAAAAAAGTTGTTGAATGATAAATGGAAGAGAAAAAAAGCGAGCAAGAAGATTGATGAGACAAAAGAAGAAAGTCAAGTGGATTTCAGATTAGAAAAGAACATAGAGGGAAAATAAGAAAGGGAGAAGAGAAAATAATTCTTGAAAGAAGGAAAAAAAAGAAGAAATGTATAAGACAGAAAATGGAAATGAACAGTGAAGAAGAAAACTGAAGAATTAGCAGGAGCTGTGGATATACCACAGTATGATAATTTAATTATTATAACATTTGATACGTTTACTTTAAAAGGTACTGCAAAATAGTTCAATATATAAAAAGTATAATAATCTTGATTTAACTCTCTCTCACTTTTTTCTTTTTTTCCTTCTTTTTATCTTATGATTATGTTCGATTGAAACAGATTCGTATTATTGCTTTTGGGCATCTCTCTATCTTTCCCCTACTCTCTTTCTTCCTTTTTTATTATATTTTTTTCTGTGTAGCATATCCTTTTTCTTCTTTTCTTTATTATAAAACGGTATGGTCATTATTTAGCTGAGGTGCAACGTTCATAAGAATTAAACACACCAGACAATCAGGATTTATACTTTTGCATTTCATCTGTAAATTTGGATGGTCTAATTTTATAACCAGAGATGTTGTAGATGATAACGGTTGTATTTTTTAGAACACGAGTTTTAATATATAGATGGAGAAAAAGGGAGAATAAACGATAGAAAACAAGATAGAAAATAGAAGAAGATAAATAACGAGAATTTTAGAGAAAAAAGATGGAAAGTGTGAATGGAAATTTAAAGAATAAAATATAAAGAATATTAGGAAAAATGAAGACGAGGATAAGACAAAAATGAAAAGAGATACAGTAAAAAGAATGAGAGAGAGGGGGGTAGAGAGAGAGGGATACGAAAAAAACATTGAGAGAGACAAAAAGAGAAGAGATACTGTAAAAATAATATTAAGATAGAAAAATGGAAGAGATACAATGCAAGAATATATATATATTATATATATTATATACAGTAAAAAGAATATTGAGAAAAGAGAGAGAACAGAAAGAGAACAGTGTAAAAGAGATCAGATATACAGCCAAAAGAAAACTTCTTTTTTTAATTGAACAAAGCACTAAAGTAAAACAAACAACAAAAAATAAATAAATAACCTGAAGAGTCTAATTGTGTTTAACCAGGAAAAATAAATATGAAAAATATTGTTTTACTTTCCCCAACTTCTTTCCCTATTTTATTGCTGGTAGTTAGCTTTCGTATTTACCTCACTTGATAGAAGAAGCAAAAAATTCCTCACCATATTTCTCAAAGCAAAAAAGCTCATTTGAAATAACAGGCCACCCAAGTTAAACATGAAACATAAGTTTTACTGCAACAAATTTTTAGTAAGATTTTTTTTTTCAAGAATAACTTTTTTATTTTTTTACTTTCCCCCTTTAAAAAAGTAAAAGAAAAAAAGGGGTGTGGCATTTTTCTCACCAGGTGGCACTAGAGATGGATGGATTAATGTATAGAATGTAATTACATATTTCCTCTTCACTGTTTTTTTGTAAGACAATATCCAATAATTACCGGAGATTTATTTCAGAATGTCCACATGTTTGTCAAAAAGTTTTCAGAAGTACAAACAATATTTTTTTTTTCTATCTTGATGCCTCTTTTTCCTACATCTACACAATTTTTAAACAATAATTTCTGACTTTCTTTTTATTTTTCATATGTTCATGATTTTTTTTCATGTTTTTTTTTCATACTTTTTTAATTTTTCTATTTTTTTCATATTTTTTAATTTTTCATATTCTCTTCTATTTTTTTTTTCATATTTTTGTTTTTTTTTTTCATATTTTTCTTTTTCATTTTTTAAATTGTTTTTTATTATATTCATATTTTTAAAATATTTTTTAATATTTTTTGGTATTTTTTAACACTGAATGCATTTGTAGGTCCTGGTGTTAAAAGATCATTTTGAAGGATAAGATATCTATTTTCTAGCTTATGCTTGGCAAATAAAACTCCATGAAATGGAATTATAACTTTAAAATGAAAATAAATTAGCATTTATAGGTTGTAAGTCTCCATCTATCTTTGTTTTTGGTAAAACCTAGTATATTCAAAATACCTACAAGATGTTAATATTGATTTTTAGTGTGAAGATTATTAGAAGGGATTATAAAGAATAATATATTGAAATGGTGGAAAAAAATTGGGTAAAAAAAACTACATGCATATATAATATATATATATATTATATATTATATATATATAGAGAGAGAGAGAGAGAGAGAGAAGAGGTGTCTTTATTTATTCATGATATGAATAAGTAGTTCTACCTATGTGCAGCGTTTTCTGTATATATTCGGATATATAAACCATTCACCAGGGCAATATTATGGGGTGATATCAGTAACTTCTTTAAAGAAATGTTATTTTTCAAAATGAACATTGTTTTATCTCTATTCTTAGTAAATATGCTATCGTAAGTACTCAATTCCTATATCTATTGCACTATGTCAACTAGACAAATAGCAAATGGATAAGGAGTTGAGTTAATACTTTCTAATCTAAAATGACAACTCTGTTGGCTGCAGGTTTCAGTTCTGGCAAGGATGACTATAACATAGAATATTTAACATACTTAACACTTGGTACCCGGTCAGGTTAACTGAATCTGCAGCCAAACAATTGTCATTTAGAAATGTATTAACTCACTCCATATCCATTTGTGCTTATGTGTTAGTTGAACACAATAGTGCAATAGTATGGAATTGAGTACTCTGAACTATCATGTATTTACTAAGAATAGGATAACCAATTTCATTGAAAATTAACAATTTTTTAAAGAAGTTATGATATCACCCATAATTGCACTGGTGAGGTTTATATTCCAAATATTTACACGAAACGTTGCACTAGTAGAACTACTTCTTCCATATCATGAATAAATAAAAGACATCCTCTCTCTCTCTCTCTCTCTCTCTCTCTATACTATATATAAATATATATAGTATATATATATTATTTATAATCATGTATTTACAATTTTTCACATTTCAATATATACTCTTTATAATCCCTTTATATAATCTCACACTAAAAATCAAATATTAACATTCTTGTAGGTTTTGAATTACTAGGTTTTACCAAAACAAAGATAGATGGAGACTTACACACTATAAATGCTATATTTATTTTCATTTAAAGTTATAATTTCCATTCATGGGTTTTATTTGCCACCAGCATAAGATAGAAATAGATATCTTATCCTTCAAAATGATCTTTTAACACAGACCTACAAATGCATTCTTAAAAAATACAAAAAATATTAAAAAATATTTTAAAAATATGAATATAATACTATTTAAAAATGAAAAAGAAAAATATGAAAAAAAAAAAACAAAAATATGAAAAAAAAAGAAGAGAATATGAAAAATTAAAAATTGAAAAAAAATAGAAAATCTTAAAGTATCGAAAAAAAAACATGAAAAAATCATGAACATATGAAAAATAAAAGAAATAGTAGAATTATTGTTAAAATTGTTGTGTAGATGTTTAGGAAAAAGAGCATCAAATATGAATAAAACATATTTGTTTGTTACTTCTGAAAGCTTTTTGAACAAACATTGTGACATTTTGAATAAATCTCCGGTATTATTGATATTGTCTTACAAAAAACAGTGAAGAGGAAATAGTTGTAATTACATCTATACATTAATCATCCATCTCTTCAGTGCCCACCTGGTGAGAAAAAATTGCCACACCCCTTTTTTTCTTTTACTTTTTTTTTAAAGGGGGAAAGTAAAAAATAAAAAGTTATCTTTGAAAAAAAAAATCTGTACTAAAAATTTGTGCAGTAAACTTATGTTTCAATGTTTAACTTGGGTGGCCTGTTATTTCAAATGAGCTTTTTTGCTTTGAAGAATCATGGTGAGAATTTTTGCTTCTTATCAAGTGAGGTAAATACGAAAGCTAACTACCAGCAATAAAATAGGGAAGAAGTTGGGGAAAGTAAAACAAATATTTTCATATTTTATTTTCCTGGTTAACACAATTAGACTCTTCAGGTTGATTTATTTATTTTTTGTTGTTTGTTTTTTACTTTAGTGCTTTTGTTCAATTAAAAAAAGAAGTTTTCTTTTGGCTGTATATCTGATTCTCATTTTACACTGTTCTTTCTGTCTCTTCTCTTTTTCTCAATATTCTTTTTCCTGTATATAATTATTTTATTATATATATATTCTTGCATTGTATCTCTTCATTTTTCTATCTTAATATTATTTTTACAGTATCTCTTCTTTTTTGTCTCTCTCAATGTTCTTTTTATCGTATCCCTCTCTCTCTATCCCCCTCTCTCTCTATTCTTTTTACTGTATCTCTTTTCATTTTTGTCTCTCTCGTCTTCATTTTTCCTAATATTCTTATATTTTTTCTTTAAATTTCCATTCACACTTTCCATCTTTTTCTCTAAATATTCTCGTTTATTTTATCTTTTCTTCTTTTTCTCTATCTTGTTTTCTATCGTTTTATTCTCCCTTTTTCTCCATCTATATATTAAAACTCGTGTTTCTAAAAATACAAACCGTTTCACTCTTACAACATCCTCTGGTTATAAAATTAGACCATCCAATCTTACAAGATGAATGCAAAAGTAATAAATCCTGATTGTCTGGTGTTGTTTAATTCTTATGAACGTTTGCACCTCAGCTAAATAATGGACCATACGTTTTTTTATACATAAAGAAAAGGAAGAAAAAGGATATGCCTACACAGAAAAAATAATAAAAAAAGGAAGAAAGAGAGTAGGGGAAAGATAGAGAGATGCCCAAATAGCAATAATACGAATCTGTTTCAATCGAACATAATTAAAAGATAAAAAGAAGGAAAAAAAGAAAAAAGTGAGGAGAGTTAAATCAAGATTATTATACTTTTTATATATTGAACTATTTTGCAGTACCTTTTAAAAGTAAACGTATCAAATTGTTATAATAATTAAATTTATCATACTGTGGTATATCCAAGCTCCTGCTAATTCTTCAGTTTTCTTCTTCACTGTTCATTTCCATTTTCTGTCTTATACATTTCTTCTTTTTTTCCTTCTTTCAAGAATTATTTTTCTCTTCTCCCTTTCTTATTTTCCTCTATGTTCTTTTCTAATCTGAAATCCACTTGACTCTTCTTCTTTGTCTCATCAATCTTCTGCTCGCTTTTTTTCTCTCCATTTATCATTCAACAACTTTTTTTTAATCTTCATTTATTTGCTTTCATCCTCTTCTTTCCCCTCCCCCCTCTCTCTATTTTTTCTCTTCTTAGATTTAACACTAACCTTTATCCTTTTTTATATCTCTTTTCTTTTCTCTCTCTTAGATTTAACTTAAACCTTCATCCTTTTCTCATTCTTCTAAACAACTTGATACATTTCCTCTTCCTTTCCTCATTTACATCTTTCATATCCCCCCCCCTTCTGAAACCCGCACCCCTATTTAACCTAAGCACCTTTTTCTTTTTGTCTACCACTGCCCAAATATCTCTTCTAGATAATAATTGTAATTAGAAGGATCTGCAAATATGCAGAGACATCATAAATGAAGCCAATAGAAAAAATAAGTGTTTTTAAAGCGGAAAAATATGTAATAAAATAATGACCAGAGAGAGAGAAGAAAGAGAGAGAGAAAAGGCCAATTATACACTGTTTCCCAAGGGAATTTATGTACCAACAAGTTGGCTCATATTTCAAATGCTATTATCTTTTCTTTTATTTTATTATTTATTGTTGTTTATACAGCATTTTATCTCTTTTTTTTTAACTGATTTTTATTAATTTAATTTTCCCCTAAATTTTTATTTTCTTCTTTACCTATATTTCAAATGTCCTTTTCCCATTTTTTCTTTCATATTTGTTGGCTTCTTTTTTTCTCTGATTTTTTTCCTTTCCTCAAATTTTTTTTCTTAATTGTTTACCTATTCTTCAACTGTAGCTTTTATTTTTAGTTCCTTTTTCCTATATTTTTTATAGGTTTCTTTTCCTTTTAGCCTTTCATTTTGCATCAAGAGATTTTTCTTTCTTTTTTTATCTTGTACTCTTGTCTTCTATTTTCCTTACTTCCATCTTATTTTATTTATTATATTCACAAAAATCCCTGCCCTTCATTCTTATTCTTTAAATGGTTTTAAAATATTTTCTCATTAATCTTTATTTTATTAATTTCCATTCAGAAATTTCTCATTTTTTTTTTTCTATCTTCCAATTATCATTTAAAATATTTGTCTTTACCATTCTCTTTCTCTCCACATTTTATTAAATCCTTCTTTTTTTTCATTATTATCTCTCCCTTTCTTTTTTCTCCTTTTCATTTCCACACTAACTCATTTTCTTTTTTTTAAATCTTGCCTTTGTTATTTTTCTTTTGTTAAACTTATTATTGCTATTCTGGCCTATGATAACATTTGGCAAGTGCATAATCTTCTAGCGTGTGGGCTTTTGTCTTGTGGACTCGATTCTCTTTCCTAAACATGGTTCAATGGTCACATTTTAAAGATTGAATGTCCAGTCTCAGTTTGATGAACAACAGGATTATTGTTTAAAGATTCCAGCCCTACAAATTAGCATTTACAAATACAATATGTAGAAAAAATCATCACTCACAATTCAGTCTTGCGAGAAACTAGAAAATAAAAGTAGGGTGAAGTAAGTAAAATCAGGGAGAATTTGAAAAGAGAAGAAAAGGAATATTTAGATAAACAGAAGGAATATTAAGAAAATATAAGAAAAGAAAAAATTCTTTATAAGGGTATTAATAGGGGAAAGAAGAAAGAAGAGTAAATAAAGAAGGAAAGGAGGAGAGTAAAATAAGAGGAAAGGAAGGGGAGTAATAAAGAAGGAAAGGAAGGGAGAGTAACTAAAGAAGGGAAGGGAGAGTAAATAAGAAGGAAAGGAAGGGAGAGTAAATAAGAAGGAAGGAAGGGAGAGTAAATAAAGGAGGAGAGGAGGTAAATAAAGAGGAGAGGAGAGTAAATAAAGGAGGAGAGGAGAGTAATAAAGAAGGGAGGAAGTAAAATAAAGGAGGAGAGGGAATGTATAAAGGAGGAGAGGAGAGTAAATAAGGAGGAGGGGAGAGTAATAAAGGAGGAGAGAGAGTAAATAAAGGAGGAGAGGAGATTATTGTTAAATAAAGAAGGAGAGAAGAGTAAATAAAGGAGGAGAGGAGGTAAATAAGAGGAGAGGAGAGTAAATAAAGGAGGAGAGGCGAGTAAAATAAAGGAGGAGAGGAGAGTAATAAGAAGGAAAGAAGAGAGAGTAAAATAAATAAGGAAAGGAAAGGAGGTAAATAAGAAGGAAAGGGAGAGTAAATAAGTAAGGAAGGAGAGTAATAAAGAAGGAAGGAGAGGAGAGTAATAAAAGGAAGGAAAGGAGAGTAAATAAAGAAGGAAGGAGAGGAGAAGTAAATAAAGAGGAGAGGAAGGAGAGTAAATAGGAGAGGAGAGTAAATAAAGAAGGAAAGGAGAGTAAATTAAGAAAGGAAGGAGAGGGAGGTAATAAAGGGAAAGGAAAGGAGAGTAAATAAAGAGGAAAGGAAGGAGAGTCAATAAAGAAGAAGGAGAGGAGAGTAATAAGAAGGAGAGGAAAGGAGAGTATAAAGAAGGAGATAAATAAGAAGGAGAAAAGGAAAGGGAGAGTAAATAAAGAAGAGAAAGGAAAGGCGAGTAATAAAGAGGAGGGAGAGTAAATAAGAAGGAGAGGAGAGTAAATAAGAAGGAGAGGAGAGTAATGAAATAAAGAAGAAGAGAAAGGCAAGGAGAGTAACTAAAGAAGAGAAAGGAAAGGAGATAAATAAAGAAGGAAGGAGAGAGAGTAAATAAAGAAGGAGAGGAGAGGAGAGTAAATAAAGAAGGGGAGAGGAGAGTATGAAGGAGAGAGGAGAGTAATAAAGAAGGAAAGGAGAGTAATAAAAGAAGGAAAGGATGAGTAAATAACGAGGAGAGGAGAAGTAAATAAAATAAAGAAGAGAAGAAAGTGAAGGAAAGGAAGGAGAGTAAATAAGAAGAGAGGAGAGTAAATGAAGAAAGGAAAGAAGGGAGCGGTAAATGAAGAAAGGAAAAAGGAAGGAGAGTAAATGAGAAAGGAAGGTAAATGAAGAAAGAAAGGAAGGGAGAGAAATGAAGAAAGGAAAGAGAAGGGAGAGTATATAAGAAGGAAAGAGAGTAAATGAAGAAAGAAAGGAGAGTAAATGAAGAAAGGAAGGAGGTAAATGAAGAAAGGAAAGAAAGTAATAAGAAGGGAGGGTAATAAAGAAGGGGAGGGGGAGTAAATAAAGAAGGGAGGGGAGAATGAAGAAGGAAAGGAAGAGTAATGAGAAGAAAAGGGAGTGTAAATGAAGAAGGAAAGAAAAGAGGTAAACGAGAAAGGAAGGAAAGAGAGTAAGCGAAGAAGGAGGAAGGGAGGGAGAGTAAGACGAAGAAAGGAAGGAAGGGAGAGTAAACGAAGAAGGAAGGAAGGGAGAGTAAACAAAGAAAGAGGAAGGAAGAGAGTAAACAAGAAAGGAAGGAAGGGAGAGTAAACAAAGAAGGGAAGGAAGGAGAGTAAACAAGAAAAGAAGGGAGAGTAATATGAGAAAGGAAGGAAGAGTAATGAAAAGAAAGGAAGGAGATAAATGAAGAAAGAAAGGAAGAAGCGAGTGTAAAAGAAGTAAGAAAGAAAAGTGGAGTTGGAAATGAAGAAGGAAGGAAACCGAGAGATAAAGGAAGATATGGAGAGAAAAGGTAATATAAAAAGAGAAAAGGAAGAAAAGTAATCCATGAAAAACCGAAAAATAGAAAGAAAGTGAACATTTCAAAAAGAAGAATCGACATGAAGAGGAATGAAGGAATGTTAAAAATGAAAAATTAATAGAAAAAATGAAAGTGGGGAAAAAAGTAAAGAAGAAAATATTAAAAGATTGATGCAAGTGGTTGGATTTTAAGGCATGCCATCCCCGTTGGGTTATTTATACCAAAGATGTTTTTGTTTTATCATTTCAATTTTTTTCTAACACATTTTTTTTCAATTTAACCCATAGATGGAAACCCTAAAGGTACTACCACGCTGAGTAAAAAACTGAGTGTAAGTCATTTAACTGAGCGAAGGACTTGGATTATTAGTAATGGGACACATTATTGAATAGAAGAATTCTAAGGTAAATAGATAGTGACCTTTTGAATATCCATCATACGGTAAAAAATACCAAGAAAATTTGGTAAAAGCCGTGGGGGGAAATTTTTGGTAGGCATAGAAATCTCAACAGAGACTAAGAATGAAAATAGATGAGAGAGACCTTGAATTGCTAAAGATAAAACTTAGCAGTTTAACAAGCCTTTTCTTCTCATTCAGACAACTATCCCCGCTTACATATGGATGGCATAGTTATCATTAAAGCAATAGTGTAGGGTAATTTAAAATCAACAGTAATACTGTGAAAATTCCAGTTTGGATACAAATAATTTGAATGCTAAGGTTCGAACAAAGGCACTTATTAGCTTAGAGGATAACATGACCAGGTGATAACTGGAAAATGAAGCAACGAGTTAAATACTCTTTACTTTATTATTTATCTGGATTGAGTTTCTCGGTATCTTTTTAGTTGGCCTTGGTTTGATTTCTTTTGGGTTTTAATGCATACATCATCCTTTCATGGGTTAGTTTAATACGAAGCCATTCTAAGAAGCCACAGTATGTAATATTAAACAGCATTTAACGCCATTGGCTGGAGGTCACATTACCAAACATAAAATACAAAAACCATCTAATGGTCAACTGGTACCAATTTCC
>CM042148.1:116400686-116453650 GCA_023376005.1 Doryteuthis pealeii
ACCTTCCTTACCCCTCTCCTCTCCTTTCTTGGATTTTACATCTCCTCTCCTCTCCTTCTTTATTTACTTCTCCTCTCCTCTCACTTCTTTATTTACTCTCCCCTCCTTCCTTCTTTATTTACTCTCCTTTCCCTCTTTCTTTACTTTACTTCCTATCCTTTCTCTTTTCTTTTTATTTACTCTCCTCTCCTTCTTATTTACTCTCCTCTCCTTTTCTTATTTACCTCTCCTCTCCTTCTTATTTACTCTCCTTTCCTTTCTTCTCTTATTTACTCTCCTTTCCTTTCTCTCCTTCTTTATTACTTCTCCTTCTTTATTTACTCTCCTTTCCCTCCCTTCTTTATTTACCTCTTCCTTTTTTCCTCTTTATTTACTCTCCTTTCCTTTCTTCTTATTTACTCTCCTTTCCTTCCTTCTTATACTCTCCTCTCCTTTCCTTCTATTACTCTCCTCCTTCTTATTTTACTCTCCTCTCCTTCTTATACTCTCCTTTCCTCTCCTTCTTTATTTACTCTCCTCTCCTTTCCTTCTTTATTACTCTCCTTTCCTTCCTTTATTTACTCTCTCTCCTTTCCTTCTTTTACTCTCCTTTCCTTCTTTATTTATTACTCTCCTTTCCTTTCCTTATTTTAAATTTACTCTCTCTCCTTTCCTCTATTTACTCTCCTCTCCTCCTTTATTTACTCTTCCTCTCTCCTCCTTTATTTTACTTCTCCTCTCCTTCTTATTACTCTCTCCTTCTCCTCCTTTATTTCACTCTCTCTCCTTCTATTTACTCTCCTCTCTCCTTATTTACTCTCCTCTCCTCTCCTTTATTTACCTCTCCCTTCTCCTTTTTTTACCTCCTCTCCTCCTATATTTACTCTTTTCCTCTCCTCCTTTATTTACTCTCCTCTCCTTTATTTACTCTCCTCTCCTGCCTTTATTTACCTCTCCTCTCTTCTTTATTTACTCTCCTCTCCTCTTATTTACTCTCCCTTCCTTTCCTTTCTTTATTTACTCTCCCTTCCTTTCCTTCTTTTATTTACTCTCCCTTCCTTTCCTTCTTTATTTATCTTATTACTCTCCCTTCCTTTCCTTCCTTTATTTACTCTCCCTTCTTTCCTTCTTTATTTACTCTTTCTTTCTTCTTTTCCCTATCTAATACCCTTTAAAGAATTTTTTTTTTCTTATATTTTCTTAATATTTCCTGTTCTGTTTATCTAAATATTTCCTTTTCTTCTCTTTTTCAAATTCTCCCTTCTTTTACTACTTCACCCTACTTATTTATTTTCGTAGTTTTTGTCTCAGCAGACTGAATTGTGAGTGATGATTTTTTTTCTACATAATTGTATTTGTAAATGCGTAATTTTGAGGTCGGAATTCCTTTAAAACAATAATCCTGTTTGTTCATCAAACTGAGACTTGACTATTCAATCTTTTAAATATGTGACATGAACCATGTTTAGAGAAAAGAGAATCAGTTCCACAAGACAAAGCCCACACCTAGAGTTATGCACTTGCAATTTATCATAAGCCAGAATAGCAAATAATAAGTTTAACAAAAGAAATAACAAAGCAAGATTTAAAAAAAAGAAAATGGTTAGGGTGTTTGAAATGAAAAGGGAGAAAAAAGAAAGGGAGATAATAATTGAAAAGAAAAGAAGGATTTAATAAAATGTGGAGAGAAAGAGAATGGTAAAGACAAAAATATTTTTAAAATGGATAATTGGAAGATAGAAAGAAAAAAAATGAGAATATTCTGAATGGAAAAATTAATAAAAAAAGATTAATTGAGAAAATATTTTAAAACCATTTTAAAGAATAAGAATGAAGGGCAGGATATTTTGTGAATATAATAAATAAAATAAGATGGAAGTAAGGAAAATAGAAGGACAAGAGGGTACAAGATAAAAAAAAAGAAAGAAAATCTTTGATGCAAAATGAAAGGTAAAAGGAAAAGAAACTATAAAAAATATAGGAAAAAAGGAACTAAAAATAAAGCTACAGTTGAAGAATAAGGTAAACAATTAAGAAAAAAAAATGTGAGGAAAGGAAAAAAATCAGAGAAAAAAGAAGCCAACAAAATATGAAAAGAAAAATGGGAAAAGGACATTTGAAAATATAGAGTAAAGAAGAAAATAAAAATTTAGGGGAAAATAAATTAATAAAAATCAGTAAAAAAAAAAAAAGAAGATAAAATGCTGTATAAACAACAATAAATAGATAAAATAAAGAAAAAGATAATAGGCATTTTGAAATATTGAGCCAACTTGTTGTACATTAAATTCCCTTGGGAAACAGTGTATAATTGGCCTTTTTCTCTCTCTTTCTCTCTCTCTCTGGTCATTATTTATTTTACATATTTTTCTCGCTTTTAAAAACACTTATTTTTTCTATTGGCTTCATTTATGATGTCTCTGCATATTTGCAGATCCTTCTAAGTTACAATTATTATCTAGAAGAGATATTTGGGCAGTGGTAGACAAAAAAGAAAAAAGGTGCTTAGGTTAAATAGGGGTGCGTGCGGGTTTTCAGAAAGGGGGGGGATATGAAAGATGTAAATGAGGAAAGGGAAGAGGAATGGTATCAAGTTGTTTAGAAAGAATGAGAAAAGGATGAAGGTTAGAGTTAAATCTAAGAGAGAGAGAAAAGAAAAGAGATAAAGAAAGGATAAAGGTTAGTGTTAAATCTAAGAAGAGAAAAGAATAGAGAGAGGGGGGAGGGGAAAGAAGAGGATGAAAGCAAATAAATGAAGATAAAAAAAAGTTGTTGAATGATAAATGGAAGAGAAAAAAAGCGAGCAAGAAGATTGATGAGACAAAAGAAGAAAGTCAAGTGGATTTCAGATTAGAAAAGAACATAGAGGGAAAATAAGAAAGGGAGAAGAGAAAATAATTCTTGAAAGAAGGAAAAAAAAAGAAGAAATGTATAAGACAGAAAATGGAAATGAACAGTGAAGAAGAAAACTGAAGAATTAGCAGGAGCTGTGGATATACCACAGTATGATAATTTAATTATTATAACATTTGATACGTTTACTTTAAAAGGTACTGCAAAATAGTTCAATATATAAAAAGTATAATAATCTTGATTTAACTCTCTCTCACTTTTTTCTTTTTTTCCTTCTTTTTATCTTATGATTATGTTCGATTGAAACAGATTCGTATTATTGCTTTTGGGCATCTCTCTATCTTTCCCCTACTCTCTTCTTTTTTTTATATTTTTTCTGTGTAGCATATCCTTTTTCTTCCTTTTCTTTATTATAAAAAACGGTATGGTCCATTATTTAGCTGAGGTGCCAACGTTCATAAGAATTAAACAACACCAGACAATCAGGATTTATACTTTTGCATTTCATCTTGTAAGATTTGGATGGTCTAATTTTATAACCAGAGGATGTTGTAAGATGATAACGGTTGTATTTTTTAGAAACACGAGTTTTAATATATAGATGGAGAAAAAGGGAGAATAAACGATAGAAAACAAGATAGAAAATAGAAGAAAAGATAAAATAACGAGAATATTTAGAGAAAAAAGATGGAAAGTGTGAATGGAAATTTAAAGAATAAAATATAAAGAATATTAGGAAAAATGAAGACGAGGATAAGACAAAAATGAAAAGAGATACAGTAAAAAGAATAGAGAGAGGGGGATAGAGAGAGAGGGATACGATAAAAAGAACATTGAGAGAGACAAAAAGAGAAGAGATACTGTAAAAATAATATTAAGATAGAAAAATGGAAGAGATACAATGCAAGAATATATATATATATATATATATTTATATACAGTAAAAAGAATATTGAGAAAAAGAGAAGAGACAGAAAAGAGACAGTGTAAAATGAGAATCAGATATACAGCCAAAAGAAAACTTCTTTTTTTAATTGAACAAAGCACTAAAGTAAAAACAAACAACAAAAAATAAATAAATAACCTGAAGAGTCTAATTGTGTTTAACCAGGAAAAATAAATATGAAAAATATTGTTTTACTTTCCCCAACTTCTTTCCCTATTTTATTGCTGGTAGTTAGCTTTCGTATTTACCTCACTTGATAGAAGAAGCAAAAATTCTCACCATATTTCTCAAAGCAAAAAAGCTCATTTGAAATAACAGGCCACCCAAGTTAAACATGAAACATAAGTTTTACTGCACAAATTTTTAGTACAGATTTTTTTTTTTCAAGATAACTTTTTAATTTTTTACTTTCCCCCTTTAAAAAAAAGTAAAAGAAAAAAAGGGGTGTGGCATTTTTCTCACCAGGTGGCACTAAGAGATGGATGGATTAATGTATAGAATGTAATTACAACTATTTCCTCTTCACTGTTTTTTTGTAAGACAATATCCAATAATTACCGGAGATTTATTTCAGAAATGTCCACAATGTTTGTCAAAAAGCTTTCAGAAGTACAAACAAATATTTTTATTTCTATCTTGATGCCTCTTTTTCCTACATCTACACAACAATTTTTAACAATAATTGCTGACTATTTCTTTTATTTTTCATATGTTCATGATTTTTTTCATGTTTTTTTTTCATACTTTTTAATATTTTCTATTTTTTTCATATTTTTTAATTTTTCATATTCTCTTCTATTTTTTTTCATATTTTTGTTTTTTTTCATATTTTTCTTTTTCATTTTTTAAATATTTTTTATTATATTCATATTTTTAAAATATTTTTTAATATTTTTGTATTTTTTAACTGAATGCATTTGTAGGTCCTGGTGTTAAAAGATCATTTTGAAGGATAAGATATCTATTTCTAGCTTATGCTTGGCAAATAAAACTCCATGAAATGGAAATTATAACTTTAAATGAAAATAAATATAGCATTTATAGGTTGTAAGTCTCCATCTATCTTTGTTTTTGGTAAAACCTAGTATATTCAAAATACCTACAAGAATGTTAATATTGATTTTTAGTGTGAAGATTATATAAAGGGATTATAAAGAATATATATTGAAATGTGAAAAAATTGTAAATACATGCATATATATATATATATATATATATATAGAGAGAGAGAGAGAGAGAGAGAGAGAGGATGTCTTTATTTATTCATGATATGAATAAGTAGTTCTACCTATGTGCAAGCGTTTCTGTATATATTGGATATATAAACCATCACCAGGGCAATATTATGGGGTGATATCATAACTTCTTTAAAAAATGTTATTTTCAAATGAAATTGGTTTATCTCTATTCTTAGTAAATAATGACTAGTCAGTAGTACTCAATTCCTATATCTATTGCACTATGTGTTCAACTAGACACATAGCACAATGGATATAGGAGTTGAGTTAATACATTTCTAAATGACAATCTGTTGGCTGCAGGTTCAGTTCTGGCCAAGGATGATAATAACATAGAATATTTAACATACCTTAACACTTGTACCCGGTCATGGTTAACTGAATGAGAAGTCTACCCGGTAGATTGAATAAAGGAGTTATATACTATAAAAGTATAAAGTATTTCTTGAGATTCAGGAATATTTTCAGACAGTCCCATTTAGCTCAGTTGGTAGATCATCTGGGTTTGATACCAGTCCCTACAAAATTGGAGCATGATTAACACAGATTGGTTATCTGATCTATTTTGTAAAACATCTGGGAACTGACAGTATATATGGTGTTACACCTAAACAAAACAATCTTCCTGGTCTAACACTAGCAAAAACGGGATAGACTCCCTCACTGATACCAACAATAGGCCACCCTGTAGACTTTATTTTTTATTGGTGACACTCAAAATACCTGTGATCCTGTCAGCTGGGGCTTTAGAATATACCCACTGCACCATTGCAGAGGGGTAAACCCCCCCTCCAATGGGGCCATCTGTTGTCCGTGAGTAGCACCACATAATGCTTAAAGACAGAATCCTCATGGTTGTGCAGTCCATGATATGCTTGTCCCAACCCTATTGCCCTTATAGCAAACTTCCAATCCCTTTTATCACTGATGTGCTAGAAAGCAGTGGCTTGAGGGTCCTAAGTTCTGGGTATGATGTTAAACTCCATCTGATGGCGAAGTTCCAATTCTGGCGCTCTGGGTAATGTGGATTAGATAAATTTAAAAAATGTGTCTTAAAAAAATTGAGTTTGAAATAAATGTTGAATGCCCATCAAGAATGAATAAAATAAATCATCTTCAGCATAAAATAACCCAAAAAGGGTTGATATGCTGTAAAATCCAACCAACCAACAATAGACCACCCGGCTCACTTTACTTTTTATAGGTGATACTCAAAATACCTGTGATGTTGGAGGCAAAAAGAAGTTTGAAAAAAGTGTGTAGTGAGAGAGAATTAAGTTGTAAGGCTGAGGTGATGTGAACCTTAGAGAATAACTGACATTGGGGGAAAAATGAAGTAAAAAGGAAATAAAAAAAAGGTTGAAAGTATAAATAAAAAAGAAGACAATTTGATGAATAGATTGTTTTTCTTTTGAGGGGAAAAACCCAATTAACAAATAACCTTTTAATGAGTAGGAAAGAAACAATTAAACAATTATTGGCCATTCAGACTGCAAATAAATGATTAAGCTTCTTATGGCTAAGATCAAAGGAAAAACGAAATTAACAATAAAAAACAAAAAGAAAAAAAGGAGAGAAAAGAAGCTTTCTATAATTATCTTTAACTGGTATGATTCCAAATTATTATTTCAAACTCAACAATACAAAATGTCATTTATTCGCTTCTTTCATTGTTTTAGTTAAAAAAATTTTAAGGGAAATGAAAACACTCCTAATTTTATGATTCAATAGAAGAAGGATAGAAGAAAAAGGGAAATAAAAAGAAAGATTAAAAGAGTGAGAATGGGGTGGGGGAGAGAAAAATAAAAGAGAGGAATGTGTAGAAAAATATATGTAGAGAGGAAGGAAGAAGAAATAGAAAAAGGAATATATTAAGATTAAAAGAGAAAAAGAAATATATTCATTGTTTTAGTTAATTTTTTAAGGGAATGAAAATACTCCTATTTTTATGATTTTAATATAGGATAGAAGAAAAGATGAAAAGAATGAGAATAGAGGGGGATGAAGGAAAGAAAAAAGAGAAGAATGAGGAGAAAAGAGAAAGAAACATGTGGGAGAGAAAGTAGAGAAGGAAATATAAAGAAAAAGATATATATGCAAAGATGAGATGAGGAAAAGAGAGAAAGAAATATATTAAGAAGGAAGGGAAGCTGAAAAGAGGAAAGATAGAAATGTCCGTGGGGAGAATGGAGGAAAGAAAAAAAGAAGAGTGCAGAACAGAGAAAGAAAAATGAGAGAAAGTAGAGAAGGAAGATGAGGAAAAAGAAATATATGCAGAGAGGAAGGAAAATGTGAGAGAGAGAGAACAAAATATGATGGAAGAAAGGGTATGAAGGAAAGAGAAAATAGAAGAGAGGAATGTGTAGAGAAGAGAACGAAAAATGTATACATACAAAATAGAGAAGGAAAAATGAGGAAAAAAAGAAATATATCCAGAGAGGAAGGAAGATGTGGTAGAAATAGAAAAAGAAATATATCAAGATTATGATGTTAAGCTACATCTAGTGCATCTGCATCTAAACCGGAGCTCTGAGAAATGTAGTATCCCTTCATTGCCATTACTCCCAGGTCCACTCTGACCGGGAGTGCTATTACCGTTTAGGGTCCCATCTATGGGTTGAATAGATCAAAAATGAGTTCTACAAAAATTCACCTGTAAAGCAAAATTAATTACCAATTGTTGTTTTACACTCTAAGTTGTCAGGGTGGCCTAAATTTGGTATCAGCCAATCATCAAGAGAGTCTATCCCCTTTTCACTAGCGCTAGACAAAGGAGATTGTTTTTGCGTTTGAGATGGATCGCCACACCTACCATCACCTCCTTACTTTACTGCATAGATCCCTGTGCTACTCATACGCTGAGTTGGCAAGGGCCGGTATCAAACTAGGGACCTTGTGGTTTATAGCTAAACACTCTACCAACTGATCTAATGGGTTTAAAAATTATTTACAAAGAAATCAGATGCAAAAAAAGGATTTGGCATTAAATAACAGGGTTGATATTCTGTTAAACTCAACTAAATCTTGTCTTTTTCTCAAGCTCTTAGTAAAATAACAGGCTTGATTGAGTTCTCAGGCCATCATGGTAGCCAACCAGTCTAGGAAAACAACAACTCTGTATTTAAACCATTGAGAAAAACAACAGAAAACAATTACATCATTTCTTCTAAGAACAGTCAATATAAAGATCTGTGATTGTCAAAGTCCTGAAATGTGTGGAAGAGTCTCTGTGACATAACGACTAACGGGCTGAACTGCAACTTTGTAGTAAGTGAGTTTGAACATCAGTATTACATTCTCTGTTGGACTGATACCCCTGGGAAATATATTATCACCCCAGCTATGGGTTGAATAATAGCATTACTGTTCTTCTATAAAGAAGTTGTTGGCATTAAATTACCCATGAAGGTTGATATGCCAAACCTGAACCTGAAATGTGTTGAACTGTGTGAGTAAATATATGGAATAGCATATACATTTGTCATTCATATGTTAGTTAGGTTGAGAACTTTTCAGTGTTTCTTAATCTTTTTTTGGCTGTGCCCCCAACCCCCAATCTCCTGGCCACCCAGGGGGTCATATTGCTCCCATTGAGAAACCGTTATTTAAAGAATAAATTAGGGGTTTTAAGAAATTGAAAACTAAAAACGGCTAATTTGCATAGATCAGCTTAAAAAATTAAATAAGTAGATTTTTATGGTAGCAAAATGGCTTAGATTTATTTAACATTTTAACTAAATTCTAAGTTTAATATTTTATTTGATGTTGGTGATGTAGTTTCGGTTACAGACAGACTGACACACTATCTCCATTATAATAATAAGATGTGAAAAGGAGAAAATAGAGTTAGAGAGAGAGGGGGGTTATATATAGAGAGAAAGAGATGAGAATAGTAACTTTTGGGTAAAAATATTGTAATAGAGGCCAAAGTCTTTTTAATTTCAGTATTATCTGTTTTGTGTCATTGCAAAGTTCAATTGTTCAATCAATTGTCTCTACTAATAGTCGGATAATTAGTACAGTTTGTTAATTAGAAAATATTAATTACAGGAAGTCTTTTTCCATTCCAACTTTGTTATTTTCTGTTTTGGTAGCAATTCTCTTGAATGAAAAAAACAAAATTTTCTTTTTATTATTAGAACTTTCCCTTTTCTCTTTTATGTCCATTTCTTTGTTTCAATTCCTTTGTAACTTTTCTTTTTCTATATCTCACTTTCTCTTTCTTTTTTCTTTTTCAATATATCACTTTCGTTATCTCTCTCTCTCTCTCTCTCTCTCTCTCTCTCTCTCTCTCTCTCTCTCTCTCTCTCTCTCTCTCTCTCTCTCTCTCTCTCTCTCTCCATCTTTTTATTTTTTTTATCTCTCTTTCTTTTTCTAGAACTCACTTTTTGTCCTTTTTTTTAAATTTTTTTATTTTTTTTAATTTCTATTTTTTAATTTCTATTTTTTATTTCTCTTTCTGAATATCTCACTTTTTGTCCTTTCTTTCTCTTTCCTTTTCTTTTTTTTCCTTTTCTCTCTCTTTTTTTTCCTTTCTTTCTTTTTTCCTTTTTTCTCTTTTTTCCTTCTTTCTCTTTTTTTCCTTTCTTTCTCTTTCTTTTTTTCCTTTCTTTCTCTTTTTCTCTTTTTCTCTATCTAATTATCTTTTCCAATTTCTCTTTCTCTTTTTCAATATCTCACATTTTGTCCATTTTTTTCTGTCCTTCTTTTTCTTATAATTTTTTTCTCTCTACGTTATTTTCTTTATACAATTTTCTTTTTCTATTTACTTTAAATGCAAATTCCTTTCTACGTTTTTTCTACTTCTTTATCCTTCTTTTCTCTCGTTTTCTTTTTCAATATCTCAATTTTTGTCCTTTTCTTCCCTTCCTTTCTTTCTTTCCTTCCAGATCTAATTGTCTATTCCACCATGACACTTTTGGATTGTTTTTTTTTTTACTGAGTAGATGCAGCCCACAACACCTAAGTTAGTTAAGTTACTTACCCTATGGTAAATAAAACCTTGTTAATTTCCAACAACCTGGTCTTGCATTTTCATTCAGTGTTCCATATTTTATCCGTGTGTAAAAACATAACACCATCAAATACTAATCATTTTTAAACAGATTTATTTGATCTATAAATGGGCCCCTAACAGATACTATGAGTTTGAGTCTGGGTAGATCTGAGACCAATGGAAATAAAGGGGTATTCCACCCCACCCCCACTCCAAACATAATGATATGTATGATTTAAATTATTTGTTAAATTCAATGGAATCTTTCTTCTTTAGTATTTTCAAGTGTAGATATTCAAGTCTTGTTGTTTTCCGTCCTTACGGATTATTGGTTGTAGTGGCTGTTTGTTTGGAGGGAGTTTTATTCATTTGGAAGCAGCTCTCCTACAATAGACTCTCCTAACTGAATAAACCACAAGAAAAAAAACAAACTTTTAAACGAATAAAACTCGAACCAAACAAACAATAACTACAATCAATAATCCCTCTGGGGACGACCAGAGAAATGGTCGAAAGCGCTTGGGTAAAAAATGCGGGACATTTTCTCTACCATCTAGATCTCAATGTATAGAAAACAAGACTTGATGTGTCTACACTAAAAAATTATAAAGAAGAAATATTCCGTGGTCTTTAACAAAACCTGCTCAATATTAATTTGCTGCCAAAATACACTATATACAAGGTGTGTCAAAAAAGTTACAAGATTATTTGTACTTTTTGACACACCTTGTATTCTGAAAAAGAAGATGTTCCATTCATTTATATCTCGGTAAATACAGCTTTAAACTTGGTACTTTTTTTACACACCTTGTATTCTGAAAAGAATTAATGAATGGAATGTCATTTTCTTTCAGAATACATAGTGTGTCAAAGAGTACAAAAAATCTCGATACTTTTTTGACACACCGTGTATGTATAATATATATATATATATATATATATATATATATATATATATATATATATATATATATGAGAAAGAGAGACGCTCATGTAGATGGAAAACTTAAAGAAAATAAATCTGGAAATATCATGATTGTTAAAATAAGCTCTGTTCCTTTTTTTTTTTTTTTTCTTTAAATCTTAAATCTTCACAAAATTAGTTCATCAGGATTTGATTTTTGAACCTCTTTTTGATACCTCTTTTTTTTAACCTCTTTTTGATACATGCTTCTATTTACATTATTAAGAATTAATACAGATTGGATTATAGATGTCTGCATTAGAAATAATCTGCTGGATGTATTAACATAATCTTTTTTTTATGATTTAATAATAATAATAGACTTTCCAGCATTAAAATACTAATGCCAAGAAAACTAAATGATTAAAAGTAAGATATTATACAAACAACTTATTTTATTTACTAAGCTTAGCTTAGTCTGATTGGTTGGTTGGATTTTAAGGCATGTCAGCAATTGTTGGGTTATTTTATGCCAAAGAAATTGTTTTATTCATTCTTGATGCTACTCAATTTTTTTAAGCACATTTTTTTTTCATCTAACCCATAGATGGGACCTTAACAGGTACTAAACCTGTGGGTCAGAATGGACCTATGAGTAATAGTGATGGAAGGGTAATCCACATTCCCCAGAACTCCAGAATTGGAACTTTCTGGTAGAGTTTAATGTCATACCCAGGATATGGGATAGTGAATGTGTATATATATTTACTTTGCCGTTAATTGTTTTATTTTCACAGTTTCTTTCACAGTATAAAAAAGACCTTTCGTTGATCCGGCTGGTGGGGGGCTCCAGAAAAAAGTACACAGACACTCTGAAAAGAATAATTAATGTCTCCTATTTAAAATATTAAATGTAGAAAAAAATCCATGCAGTTACTATTTAAATTTAATTCTTTAATGATATTCACGAATATAAATCAAATCCTCATTATTTTTTGCTCAAAGAGCAAGATCTGGTGATAGTGAATGAGTATATTTATTTTGTCGTTGTTTTATTATTTTAGTTTCATCCAGACATGCATACACACCAACTGCCCTTTATATAGTTATTTACTAAGGTTAGCTTAGAAATGGCACAAGGCCAGAAGTATGGAGCTCTCAGTGAGAATCGAACTCACTAACAATTTTTTGTGAATCTAGTTTGCTAATCATTACATCACGGGAAGTGCCCACTGCCCTTTATATAGTTATTTACTAAGCTTAGTTTAGAAATGGGGCACCCAATGAGAATCGAACTCACTAACAATGGTCTGTTAAGCTAGCTTGCTAACCATTATTCTGCATGAGCTGCCCACTGCCTTTATATATTTGTAGATAGATTTTTAAAGCAAATATAAATATATTGCAATAAAATTTTGTTCATCTTTTGATTGGCCAGTTTAGTCACATGATTAAATGTCTAAATGAATAAAGAAAAAAGAAGGGAAAAAAAAAGATCACAAGACTGAATTCATTTGTTATTGTTATGATGAGCTGAAATGACAATGACTTAGTTGATGTCAGATTACTGTGTGAGTTCCTGGAACACCCTTTTTTCTTGTTTGAGTATTGCAAGAATAGGCAAAGCTGGAAGGATTAGCAGCCATTTCACTAAGAAGATTGCTTCGCTGGATCCGTTGGATTCAGATGTGGAAACTCCAGCAACAAAGTCTTTTGTAGTTGTGTTTGTATGTAAGTATGGTCGGAGATTGAAGAAAGAAGATAAATACAATATTACTTTGGAGGAATTTGTCAATGATAAAAAGGCAATACTGGAAAGCCATCGTCGGTATTTCAAGAGAGTAAAAGCTCTTTTCAATTCGAGGAGCATTCTAACAGTTAATAATCGTATAAATAAGTGGAATAATATATATATATATGTGTGTGTGTGTGTGTGTGTGTAATAATATGTATAAATAAGTGTAATTATATCTATATGTGTGTATATATACGTATACATGTGCATCTGTGCGTGTACGTATGTGTGTGTATATGTAAATGGAATAATATGTGTGTACGTATGTTTATATACACGCATGTATGTGTGTGTGTGTGTGTGTATATATTTGGGATAAATATGTGTATATATATGTATGTTTATGTGTATGTATGTTACAGTATGTATTCGTGTATATATTTGTTTTTCTCAGTGTGTATATATATATGTATGTTTCTGTGTATATATATATATATATATATATATATATATATATATATATATATATATATATAATGTGTGTGTGTATGTACGGGTTTTAATTCAGTTTTCCTTCTCCTAGATTGGTTGCCTAACCAAGGTTAAAGAGTCTAACTTTCCCTATTATTTACCCATAGCTGGAAGGAGAATAGTTGGATTCATACCTATCCAAAGGGTATTAGCACTATATTAAATGCAAACAGGTTCGAACTAGTCTTGCTGTGTACATTTCCTACGACGGTAACCATTACACAAGAGCGACACCATAAACACACAGACAAATATACGTTTATACAAGAGAGAAAAAGAAAGATTCTGGAAATAAATGTGCATTCTTTCTGTTTTTCTAATGAAATTGAAGAAATCAATCAAAAAATATTCATTTTATCCATTGACCAATATGTTTTCTATCAGATTTTTAATTCTTACATTTTCCAGTTTGTATTTGGGGACACATTTCCCAATGAATGAAATAGGTATCCTAAAGCCTGATAAAGTGTTCATTCTCTCTTTCTCACCCCCCCCCCCATATATATATATATATATATATAAAGGTGTGTCAAAAAAGTATCGGGATTTTCGGTACTCTTTAACACACCTTGTATTCTGAAAGAATTACGTTCCATTCATTCTTCATATCTATCTATTGGAACTTTCTTACAGACCTTGTATTCTGAAAAAAAAATTAATGAATGGAACGTTAGTTTTTAGAATACAAGGTGTCAAAAAGTACAAAAAATCTAGATACTTTTTTGACATATATATATATATATTATATATATATATATATATCTAATGTAAAAGCTTCCGCCAATAATGAGGCGAAATATCAATTGAATTTAGTTGTTGTTATATCTACATCTTATATATAAGGTATCATCAAAATCCGTCACGTGATCAGTTTAGGCCATATTGAAGGAAGAAACGTAAATATTTTTGAATTTTTTTCAAAAATCTCGCAAAAAAGAAATAGTGAACATAAAGAGTTGTTACAAAGACAAACAGTTAATTCAAAGATCAAATTATCCGATTGGGGAAAATTACTCACCGTTATCTTGAAAAATAAGTAAAACAGTCCCTTTTTTTTCTTTTTTTTTTATTGCAACACGGTCAATTTCTTTATTGATATTTTTTAGCAGAATTCTATATCCATGGGTCTTTTACTAAAACTTCTGATATAATTATTCAGACTATTATCTTTATAGAAAAAAAAGTAAAAATCGTTTTTTGTCGGTACATTTTTTTATATTTCATAAAATAAAATACTTTGACCTCGTGAAAAAAATATTTCCCCTAATATATTTTAGGAAAAAACTATTTCAGACATATTTTCATCAAAATGTAAGTAATTATGGAAATTTTCGTGAAAATTGGACCATTAATTGATTTTTCATTGAATTTTTTAAAAAGCCTCTAGTTATAACTTGTTTTTTTTTTGTTTTTTTTTTGGCTACGTTAAATTTCAAATGTTTTAACGTGCAAAAATGTAGACATTGTTTTTCGTTTATAATTTTCATTATTTCTGTAAGCTGATTTTTTTTAATCATTAGGAGTTTGTTTCATGTTTCTTCTTTCGAATGGATAAAAACTTTTCAAGATAATATTAATCTTTATGCAAGTTTCATTGTGTTAAATATAGGGGGCTAAATTTCACAATGAAAATTGGTGGTACCTAATATATATGATTGGGCAATGTCTCCAACAAATGCCACTGTTTGTATTCTAGTATAAATAGGATGGAAAATGTTCTTATTGCACATAATTTTTCAATTATTTTGGACAGATTTTACTAATTGAGTAATAGATGAATAAGTCTTAGTTCTTTGCGGTTTCATTTATATTTTAATATTAATAAAATCTATTTTTACAAGTAGTATAGCTTAATAAAACATTTATTATTCTACCAATTTTTTTCCTTTCTCATATATATATATATATTGTAATACAGGTATAAGTGATAACCTACTTGATTTTCACCATAATGATCTTCAGGGTTAAATCCACTGAATTAATCAAGATATTGATTAATTGCAGTGGATTACACGCGTGTGTCTTTCGCGATAAACGGTTTGTTATGGGATAGTGTGTATATATATATATATATATATATATATATATATATATATTACACACACAGTGTGTATTTACGAGTGCTCCTACTTACAAGGTTTCAAAGTTATGAGCTATTACTCAGCTGATTTTTTACTTTGTGTTCTAATCTAATATTTTGCTGATACATTTATGTTAATAACTTGACTAAAAGATTAAGTTTATTTTTATTAAGCCAAAGAAAAATATTATTTATAAGAAATAAATATTATGATAAATTATATCACATAATTCATTGCATTCTTTTATGTCTTTATACAAAAGTTACTTTTCTTATTTAAAGAAACGTAACAATGAATGTGGTTGTTTTGTCGTGGTGGGTGGAATGGATTATTGCATTTCAGTTTATTTCAATGGGTAAAATTGATATATGAGGGAATGGAGTTTTAAGCGAGCTGAACGAATTTAACTCATAAGTCATTGTACCATTATATATATATATATATATATATATATATTCCATGTGTTTAGCTATATGTAGTCATAGGTGTCATTATAGTTGTCCATAATGAAAATGTCAAGTTGAGTTCAAATTCCATTGACGGCTCTTTGTGTTTAATTTCACGCTAATGGTGTTACGAAAGTCTCTCAAGACTGAGTAGGACAATTGGTTTTGAAGAAAGAAAGAGAATTCTGAATTTAAACAGTGCTAGGTAATCAGGATTCAAGTTCATTATTCTTCATTAATAATACTTCAACAATACTCTTTATTTAGTGTTTTAGCTATGACATTAAACTGCATCTAATGGCGAAGTTTAAATTCTAGATTTCTGGGGAGTATGAAGTAGCTTTTCATCAATTAATTCAAAAACATGTTCAAAAGATTTGAGTTTAGAAAAAAAGATTTCAGTATCCACCAAGAAGGAATAAAACAATGTTTTCAGGATAAAATAACACGAAATGCATTGACATGCTGTAAAATCCACCTATTTATTTATATCTTATATATTAGTAGCAAATAATCTTCAAATTTGAAATTTAAAAGCTTCCATACATCAACAAATTCTGTGAAATGTGTTTTATGATATCAAGTATACTTATCTCATAAAAATAATTTGCACACAGTTGTATCGTTTCAAGTATTTTCTATTTAATACTGATGATTATATGGTTTCAAGTATTCCTACTTTTTACTAATAATTATATGATTTCAAGTAGTCATTTGTTTTATGGAGTTATTTGATATCAAGTATTCCTATTTAATACAAATAATTTACAATCAGATCCATTTGACCCATAGATGGGACCCTAACAGGTACTAACACTCTGGTCGGGGTGGACCTGGAAGTAATGTCAATGAAGGTGTACTTCACACTCCCCAGATCACTAAATTGGGTGCCTCACCATCAGATGCAGATGAAAAGTAGAGCAAGAAAAATATGAAAGAAATTTCAAGACATATAAATGCACAGACGAAATAAGAAAGTATAAAAAAGAAAAACAAATGATTAGTAGAATAAAGAAAAACAAGCGAATAAAAAAGATTTTTATATTTGTAAAAAGTGAAAGTGAAAGAAAAATGAAATTACAGAAGTGCTAAGTTTTTTGTTTTGTTTTATTCGCACTATTTTTCTTTTTTTTTTCTTTTCGTGCCATTTAAAAAAAATATATAATTCAATTTTCCTAATTTTGGATCTGATGTTAGAATACCGTAAAGTGCAAATTCAGAGCCTTTTATTTTCACTAATAATATTGAAGGCACTTTTACATGAAATGACCAATCTCAGTTTGTATTCTTTTGTTCTAGCCATGATCCAACCAATTCTCTTTTGTGTATTCTTTTTGTTAAAAAAAAAAAATACATTTTTTACATTCTAACTCAAAAGGCAATTAAGAACTAAATTTAAATTGTCATATAAGGACTTTGGGTAATTATGAACTTTTGTTTAGTAAATTAAGGTGTCCCAGAAAAAAACAGAACCCACAAATTTTGTAATAAAACTGTTAATTTTAACTAGGGTGCTTTAGGGTTTGGGTACTGTTTTTTTCTGGGTCGTTCTGTACAGGTTGACCCAGAAAAAAAAAACAGAACCCAAATTATTTATTTATTTTCCCATTAAACTAACTCTAAACCCTAAACCCGCCTAGTTAAAATTAAGTTTTATACAAAATTTGTGGGTTCTGTTTTTTCTGGGACACCCTAATTTACTAAACAAAAGTTCATAATTACCGACTTTGTTAACAAAATATACTAATTCTTATTCAGGGTAACTTAAAAAACACAAACTATTTTTATAGTTGAAATATCAATGTTTTATAGCTGGTTCGTTAAAAAAGTTCACAATATTTTTAAACTGGTAAAAAACTTTATATTTACTTGTAATATGAATGTTTTAAGAGCTAATGCAATAAAATACTTAACATTCTTTTTAAAAAAAATAAAGGAAACATTTTCTTAGCTTCTTTGTAAAAAAAAGAATACACGGAAGAGCATTGTCATAAAGTGCACATGCTGTGCCTTTTATTTTCATTAACAATATTGAAGGTAATTTCATAAAATGACTAATGACTCAATTTAATGTGGTCTTTTGTTCTAGCTCCGATCCAGGCAATGCACTTTTGTGGCCTGAAACAAAACAAAAAACATCCAACAAAACGCCCACACCTAAATGACAAAACATGACAAAAATGGTTAAATTAAAACAAGACTGGGATTTAGTTAATTAATGAATGTAGTATTATTATTAGTTATCATAAGTTATTATGGAGTCACGTGGTCTAATGGCTAGAGTCGTAGGAAAGGGACTCATCGACCCGAGTTCAAATCCTGAACGAAGCTATTTGCATTTCACATAGTGCTAATACTCTTGCAAAAGGTATGTATCCAACTACTCTCCCTCTAGCTATATATAGATAGTAGGACAGACTGAGCTCTTTAACTTGGACTAGGTAACTAGTGTATGAGAAGGAAAACTCTGAATTCAAACGTGTTAAACTCTGCTTAAGACGTTGACCTTCTCTCACATCCTGCTTGTTTTGGAGAGGTTGGTAAACATATATTATTAGTTATCAATGTGTTAAGAGCTAATATACATAAGTCTATTAATGTATATAGACTTCAAAAAATTAATGTTTACACAGGTAAATATTTCATACTTAGTTACAATATCAAAGTTTTATGAGCTAATATATCAATGAAGTTCACAATTTAAACAGGCAAACACTTCATACTTTGTTGAAACATCAATGTTTTATAGCCAGTCTATTGATAAAATTAAACATTTAAAAACACTTCATATTTAGTTGCAATATCAGTGTTTTAAGAGCAAATCCAATAAAAAAATCGACATACATTTTAATCAAATAAGGAAACATTTTTAATTCTTAGCTTTTTAAAAAAGTATACATTTTTCACTTTAACTCAAAAGGCAATTAATTAAGAACTGAATTTAAATTTTTGTCTTATAACGATTTATGTTTTTAGAACAAAATATATCTTGGCTTATTCCTAACTAAATCTTCCAACCTGAAACACTCTCGTCCAAATTGTCCAAGATGAAATCCTGATTATCTGGTGTCGCTTAATCGCCGAATTCTTGTTTTTTTTTTTAGTGTTGTCACCTCAGCTAAATAATAGACCATTCCGTTTTTTATTTAAAGAAAAAAAGGGAAGAAAAATGACATGCTGCACAGAAAATAATATAAGAAAGAAAAAAAAGGAATGGGGAAATATAGAGAGAGGAGGTGAGCACATGAAAGCGATGATGCTAATCTTTTTCAATTGGACATAAAAGATGAAAAGAAGGAAGGAAAGAAAAAAGAGTGAGAGAGAGAGAGAGAGAGAGAGAGAGAGAGAGAGAGAGAGAGAGAGAGAGTTAAATGAAGATTATTATACTTTTTACATCTTGAACTATTTAGCAATAGCTCTTAAATAAACATATCAAACGTTGCGATAATTAAATTATCATACATTGTTATATCCACAGGTCCAGCTACTATGAATTAATACACAAAATAAATGTTTAGCATTCAAATGACATTATATCGAGGTTTCATTAAGTTAATTAAAGAGTTGATTGATTGACTTAAGAATTATATCTATAATTTGGGGGTAGAAATACACAGAAAATTTAATTGATAGTTTGATATTTATTACATTTTAATTATGGTTGGTAAATATGGAAATAAATCCGACGTTATACAGAAATAAGAAAAAAAAAACAAAGTATTCCAAAAGATGAATTTATTTTTAGATAGTTAAGTTGACGTTAAAACGTTTTGGTTTGTTATAAAACTTTCATCAGAACATTAGGATGAGTATAGTGTTGTCTAGACTGAGTAAAATTAATTTTGAAAAGAAATTCTAACTCTGTTTAGACAACACTATATATACATCCTAATGTCCTGATGAAGGTTCTATAACAAACCGAAACGTTTTAACATCGATCGTTGTCTAATTGCTAATTTCCATTTTTTTTTCTTCTAATCCATGAAAAATAAACTAAATACAAATCTGAGACAAAACCCTTTTTTTTTTAATTGCCAAACATTCTGGTATCATGGAACATACCTCAAATTGATTGAAATAATTTATTATAATTATTGAACAAAGTTTTTTCTCAGCAGGTAGAGCGTCCGACTAAAAACCGCAAGGTTCTGGGTTCGATACCGACCTCGCGAACAGCGTATGAGTAACACAGGGATCTGTGCGGTAAAGTGAGGAGCTGATGATAGGTGTGGCGCTCTGCTTCAAAACAATTTCCTTAGTCTAGTGCTAGTGAAAAGGGTTTAGACTCCCTCGCTGTCTGGCTGATACCGACTTTAGGCCACTCCAACGATTTACTTTATAATCAATGTAATAAATCACTTTTAATACATTTTATTACAATTGATAAATATGATTGTTGTGACCCAATGCCGGTATGGAAAGTCCCAACTCTTTTTATCATATATGTGCTAGAAGACGGTGGCTGAGGGTCATAGTATCTTGACTATAATGTTAAACTCTATCTAATGGTGAAGTTCCAATTCTAGAACTCTGGGGAATGTGAAATACCCCTTCATCACTATAACTCCCAGATCTAATCTGACCCGAAGTGGTAGTATCTGTTAGGGTCCCATCTATTTGTTAAAGAATAGAAAAAAATGAGTTTTAAAAGAATGATTTTTTAAAATTGAGTATTTAAAAAAGTTTTAAATACCCATCAAACACGTATAGAAAAAAACGTCTTTGGCATAAAATAACCCAACAAGTAAAATCCAATAAACCAAACCAAACCAACAATTAATGAATTAAAAAAAGGTGATGTGAATGAGTGTATGACAAAAGAAGAACGAAAAAGAAAATGCTCAAACAACAAGCAACAAAAGCTTACATGAAAAATTGCCCAATTATATCACAAAACTAACTCCGTTAAATAAAAATAATTTTCAAATTTTTATTTGTATTATTATTTCTAGTTTATCTATTAATTGTTGGTTTGGTCTGTTGAGTTTAAATCTTTGAATATCCCCCCTTTCCCCCCTCTTTCTTTTAATTATTTTTTTTCTTTTTTTACTCTTTAAAAAAACTACCAAGCATTTTAGTGAATTTGCTTGCCTATACCGTCTCTATTGTCAGTCAGTGCTCCCCCCCCACACATACTGTGTTCATCCTCATCCTTTATCTTCAGTGTCAAACTAATCAACACAGTTATTGGTCATCTGCCTCAAAATGCAAAAGCCCTAAACTAACAAGCAATTATTTTTTGGGAACTCTAAAAAGAAAACAATATTAAAAGAAGAAATGAAATGCATTCATAAAAATTGGAAGGAAAGAAGGAATTGAGAATAATAATAAATAATAGTAGAACAAATTAAGAGTTAAGAAAAAATGGAAAAAAAAGATGTAAAGATATTAAATTAAAGGAGGAAGTAAAGTGAAAATGGTGAAAAATAATTATGGGAAATCGAAGAAAGAAAAAATTGGAGAAAGAAAGGAGGAACAATGATGAAAAAGAAGGAGAGAAGAATATAATAGGAAAAAGGAAGAAAAAACAAATGGTGAAAGAGAATTATGGTATAGAAAAGAAGGAAAGAAAAATATATGAAAAGGAAAAAAATGAAAATAATGAAAGAAAATTATGGAAAAGGAAAATATCACGCAAAAATGGGAGATAAGAAAGAAAATGATAAAAAGGAAATATGAGAAAGTACAATAAAGCAAGGAAAAAAGATAGAGTTAATAGAAAGAGGGAAGAAAAGGGAAAAAAATCTTAGGAAAAAGAAGAAAATGAAAGAGAATCTTGAAAAAAAAAAAGAAAGATCATGTCAAAAGGGAAGAAAAATGATTTTAAAAAAAAGAATTATGAGAAAATAAAGCAAAAAAAGAAAAAAATCTTGAAGAAAAGAATGAACAAAAAAAAAACAACAAATTCATTTAAAATTAAAAGTACAGCGTGGTCTGCAAATCTTGTCACCTCTACTCGTAATTAAAAAAGTAAAGTTGACGGAGTGTCATATTGTCAGTACCAGCCGGGTAGCGAGGGAGTCTATCCCCTTTTCACTAGCGCTAGACCAGGGAGATTGTTTTTGTTGAGGTGGAGTGCTACAGCTATCGTCAGTTCCCCACTTTACTGCCCAGGTTACACAATCTGTGTTACTCATGCGCTGTTATGAGAATCCTTGGCGAATACTCCAACGACTGAGCTAAACCAACCCCTAACTCCTAATCAATCAATTATAATTACATGAAATAAGCTGGAAATAAGATAGAAAATTATCATTATTATAAGTAATGATATTATTATATATTGTGTTATTAAAACCAAAAATAATGAATGTTAAAAGAATCTATAGTGGTGACAAGATTTTCAGACCCTGGAGAACAAATGAAACTAGTTTTAAAAAATCCAAATAAATTAATAAAATTTACAGTAAAAAAATAAATAGACAAAGGAATGAAGGGAGAATTTATTTAGCGTAAAATAGAAATAATGTAAGAAGTAAATATAAATAAATGGAAAGAGTAGAAAAGATAATAATAAAAGAAAGAAATATACGAGGAAAAAGTAATCCTTAAAAAGCCCTTTATTAAAAAAAAAAAAAGAGAACAACAAAAAAAAGAAGAAAAGAACTACAGCCCTTGAGGGAATCATTTAATATGGTTTATGGTCCATGCACGGCTTTTCATTCTAATTTCTTTCTTTTTTTATTTTATTCATTTATTTTTTTATTTTTTCTGTGTGGCATGTCCTTTTTCTTCCCTTTCTTTCTTTATAATAAAAACGGAATGGTCATTTTTTTTTTAGATGAGGTGACAATACTAATAAGAAATCGGCAGATAAGCAACACAAGATAATCAGGATTTACATTTTTGCATTTCATCTTGGATGATTTGGACGGTCTCATTTTTAACCAGAAGGTATTGCAAGATTGCGGTCGTACAATTAAGGAACACGAGTATCAATATCTAGATTATTATCATGTATTATAATTAATGATATTATATATTAATAAAATAAAAAAATAATGAAGTTAAAACAATATGTAGGGGTGACAAGACTTTCGGACCACTCTGTAGAACAAAAGAATCTAGTTAAAAAAAACAACAACAAATAAATAGAAATTTCAGTAAAAAAAAGTAAAAATGGACAAAGGAATCAAGGGAGAATTTATTTAGCGTAAAATAGAAATAATGCACGAGGTAAACAAAAATAAATGGGAAAAAAAGAAAAGATAAAGAAAGAAAGAAAGAAAGAAAGAAATATAAGAGAAAAATAAATAATAAAAAATAAATAACCAAAGAAAGGATCCTTAAAAAGCCCTTCATTAAAAAAGGAGAGAGAACAAAAAATGAAGAAATAAATAAATAACTGCAGCCCTTGAGGGAATCAACTAATATGGTTTATGGTCCATTCACGGCTTTTCATTCTAATTTCTTTATTTTTTATGACTAACCAAATTTGAAAGACCATTTACAATTCTTCAACTTTTATTATTCACCTTTTGAATAAAAAAAACATCTGTACTAAGTTATACATGCTTTCTCTTAGAGTTCTTTATGTCTTCAACACTTCAGTCAATCTTTCTCCCTTGGCAATTGGGTAAAATAGGGAAGGTGGCACCGGCGTGCAAATGGTAAAATTATACTTTAAAAAAAAGAAAAGAAAAGGAGGAAGTAAAAAAAAGGAAGAGTAACAACAAAATAAGACTTTTCCATAAGTGTTTTGTCACTATTTTCCAATTTTTAATTGACCACCGGGGCTTCTCCTTAACCCAGAAACACTGCGCTCCTGTGACCCTCATGATTAGCGAAAAGCCAAAGAGGATAGGGAATTCTAAATTGAAGACAAATATCTGTTGGACTTTATTTATATTTGTCCCCTAGACTTTTCTTTCATTTCCCCACTGGAAAATCCTGAAGAGTCCTACATTTCCCCTTTTTATTTTTATTTTACTCCTCTTGTCTTTCTCACCCAGTTAGACTGCATTATGGTAGAATCTTTAATGGTATTATCTGAAGGACATTGTCAGTGTGTTCTCAGTAAATATAAATAAACTGAAAATTATTGCTTCTAAAAACGCGAGGAAATGGACAAGATTAAAATAAACTACTAATGACATCTCTTTCTTTTTTTTGACCCACTTTTGAAGCTTTTCCATCTTCGTATATTGACCACTTTTGAAGCTTTTCCATCTTCGTATATAGACCACTTTTGAAGGTTTTCCATCTTCGTATATAGACCACTTTTGAAGCTTTTCCATCTTCGTATATAGACCACTTTTGAAGCTTTTCCATCTTCGTATATAGACCACTTTGAAGCTTTTCCATCTTCGTATATAGACCACTTTTGAAGGTTTTCCATCTTCGTATATTGACCACTTTTGAAGGTTTTCCATCTTCGTATATTGACCACTTTTGAAGCTTTTCCATCTTCGTATATAGACCACTTTTGAAGGTTTTCCATCTTCGTATATTGACCACTTTTGAAGCTTTTCCATCTTCGTATATAGACCACTTTTGAAGGTTTTCCATCTTCGTATATAGACCACTTTTGAAGGTTTTCCATCTTCGTATATAGACCACTTTTGAAGGATTTCCACTTTTGAAGGTTTTCCATCTTCGTATATAGTTTTGAAGCTTTTCCATCTTCGTATATTGACCACTTTTGAAGGTTTTCCATCTTCGTATATAGACCACTTTTGAAGCTTTCCATCTTCGTATATTGACCACTTTTGAAGTTTTCCATCTTCGTATATAGACCACTTTTGAAGGTTTTCCATCTTCGTATATTGACCACTTTTGAAGGTTTTCCATCTTCGTATATAGACCACTTTTGAAGGTTTTCCATCTTCGTATATTGACCACTTTTGAAGCTTTTCCATCTTCGTATATAGACCACTTTTGAAGGTTTTCCATCTTCGTATATTGACCACTTTTGAAGCTTTTCCATCTTCGTATATAGACCACTTTTGAAGCTTTTCCATCTTCGTATATTGACCACTTTTGAAGGTTTTCCATCTTCGTATATAGACCACTTTTGAAGGTTTTCCATCTTCGTATATAGACCACTTTTGAAGGTTTTCCATCTTCGTATATAGACCACTTTTGAAGGTTTTCCATCTTCGTATATAGACCACTTTTGAATCTTTTCCATGTTCGTATATAGACCACTTTTGAATCTTTTCCATGTTCGTATATAGACCACTTTTTAAGGTTTTCCATCTTCGTATATAGACCACTTTTGAAGGTTTTCCATCTTCGTATATTGACCACTTTTGAAGCTTTTCCATCTTCGTATATAGACCACTTTTGAAGGTTTTCCATCTTCGTATATAGACCACTTTTGAAGGTTTTCCATCTTCGTATATTGACCACTTTTGAAGCTTTTCCATCTTCGTATATTGACCACTTTTGAAGGTTTTCCATCTTCGTATATAGACCACTTTTGAAGGTTTTCCATCTTCGTATATAGACCACTTTGAAGGTTTTCCATCTTCGTATATAGACACTTTTGAAGGTTTTCCATCTTCGTATATAGACCACTTTTGAAGGTTTTCCATCTTCGTATATAGACCACTTTTGAAGTTTTCCATCTTCGTATATAGACCACTTTTGAAGGTTTTCCATCTTCGTATATAGACCACTTTTGAAGCTTTTCCATCTTCGTATATAGACCACTTTTGAAGTTTTCCATCTTCGTATATAGACCACTTTTGAAGGTTTTCCATCTTCGTATATAGACCACTTTTGAAGGTTTTCCATCTTCGTATATAGACCACTTTTTCCAGTGTCCTTGATTGCTCATTTAGAGGACAATAGGAGTTTCTGGTTTAAGTCGGTTATGGTTAAAATGATGAAATAATAAAAAAATATTTTTTAAATCTTTAATAATAAATGCAAATGTCAGTGTGTCAATGTGTCACATTTTTTAAAACTTTATTTCAAAAAAAGCCGTAGCGCAATATATCATACCATTTTGCAATCAGGATGGCTCCGTGAGCAAACTAAAATTTTGAATTCCCTACTTTTAATTACTGCAATTGCTTTCGGTGATGTTTTACAATATTTTGTGTGATAATTTTTTTTTGTACAATGCCAATTTTTATAACTTGGAAATAAATTTCGGAATAACTAGATTAACTGCCACCCGATAGTGCGGCTTTTAACCTAGCATTAAAAAATGTATTTCAATAATCAGTTATTTTCAGATTTTATACGAAATACGTTAGAAAATGTATGAAGACTGAAATTTTATTTACCAAAACAAAAATGTATGATAAATGAAACATTAATTTTCTTCAAAATGTTCCCTTTAGTATTTGACACACTTATTCCAGTGAGTTTTTTTTATTAGTCAACAGTGCTGCTGATAGCTTTTTGATTTAGTGTGTCCTGGGACACATATTTGCTTTGAATGAGTCACTGGGAACATTTATGGGTCCCAACTAAAGCCATCTAACTCCTACCTTGTAACCTATCCTGTGTAATTCGTTTCTAAGAAATTATTGAAATCTATTGACAGCTTGAAATGATAAGGGAAGAAAAAAGATAAACACCGGGATACATAGATATGATTTTACTGCATCCTTTTAGATTTTTGTGCATCAGGGACGCAGGACGGGTACCTATCATCATCTTTGAATCTCCTCTTTTGATATGGTATGAAGCCACATTGTCATATTTTTTTTTAATGTCCTTCACATCATCAAATCTTTTGCTCTTATAAATTTTCACTTTAAGAAACAAGAAAAGTAACATGGTCAGTGAGGAGTGTTCTGAACTTGTAAAATCCTGGATTTTATGAAAGATTGTTGTTCAAAAGCTTTCTTCATGATTTTTTTTTTCAAATTGATATTTTTTAACGTCTAGACAATTTATTGTAGAAGTTTCTCAGCAATGCATTCATCTTCATTTAAATTTCTAAATTTAAAAAAAAATCTAAAGCTTCAGTTTCAAGACATTTTTACCACACTACATATTTTAATGAAACACAGTAAAAATGGTAAAATGTCGTAAGGTTCTCCAACAGAATACAGCAATTTCCAAATCAATAATATATCCAAGGTATGGTTCGATTCCGGTGCCCGCCAACTCAGCGTATGCGTAGTACAGATTGGGTAATCTGTGCGGTAAAGTGGTGAGCTGACGGTAGGTGTGTAATGGTCATCACCTTAGGAAATGGACACGGTGATCCTAATTAAAATCCCAGACGTGGCTGTTTGCGTCTCACTTCGCGGTAATGTTCTTGGGAGGGGGGGGGGCTGAATCCATCTCTTCTCCTCTCCGCAAATATAGATATATAGAAGGGCAGACTGAGCTCTTTAGCCTTAGTACAACAAACTCTGAATACCGACCTGCTGTACTCTACTTAGAAATTGACCTCGTGTCGCATCCTGCACATGGTGGTGAGGGGGGGGGTAAATACAACCAGATATGAGTAAATAGTTGCGAATTGGTCTATTTAGACTGGTTACCTTACTATGGCTATGATAAGGAATATTCTGAATTCACAGTCAGGGCGTACTTTTTTTCTCTCCTTTATCACAGGGTGAGCGCATGAGATATAGATTTTGTTAAAACGCATTTCATTTTTCAATCTTCTGTTAAGATTTGACAGCATGAATTCCTTGACAAACCAATACACCTCGAATATCTTATCAATGGTCTAATTACGATTTCCCTTCATTGATTGCGAAGATAAATTTAAAAAAAGATTTTTTGGAATCGCGGTGGTGTACTGGTTAGTCGTAGGAAATAGACTCGTCGACCCGAGTTTAATTCCTGGACGAAGCGACAATTCACATAGCGCTAATACTCTTGGGAAAAGTATGAATCCAAATATTCACCCTCCAGCTATGGGTAAATAGTAAGGCAGACTGAGCTCTTTAACCTTTGTTAAGCAACCAGTCGAGAAGGAAAACTCTTAATTGAAACCTCTTAAATCTCCGCTTGAGGTGATCACTTGGAAGTCAGTCAGAGCATGAATAGACTTCTAGAAATATTTCGTCACGTTTGAAACTCAAATACCCCACCTACCCTGTTAGAATACTCTGGCTGTACCCCCTGCAGAAGGACAAAACCCACTACAAAAAGCATGTCCTGCGTATGATTCAAAACTGCATCTGATGGCGAGTTTCCACTTCCGGTGATTTGGGGAGTGTGGAGTACCCCATTCATAGTCATTACTCCCAGGTCCACTCTGATCCGGAGTGGTAGTACTTGTCAGTGTCCCATCTGTGGGTCAAATATATCTGTTTTAAAATCAATCGTATTCACCTCAACGACCCGTTCCTTCGTACTGTCTCTAAAACGCACTCTTTTTTCCGGTGTTTCCAAGTGAACCGTCCACTTTTTCTTTGAAGTCCGCTGTCATTCAAACTCCTCTTCCCCTTTTTCTCAGTATAGCAGTTCTTGCCAACGAGAGAAAAATAAGAAAAGAATTTGTATTCGTCGCAGTATTGCTAAAGAGTTTTTTAATTTACTAATATTTTTTCCTTTACTGATTTGATAAGTAGCAGTTTTTTGGGGTTTTTTATCAAAAGAAAACAAAAACTTTATGCAAAATCTTCGTCCTATTTCTTGTTTAAATCATCCATCGAGAAAATACACCAAAAGTGATTGTAAACACAAAAATGGCAATAAAAAAAAGACCAGTTAATGTAGAACCACACTATGTGGTAGATTAGCTCAGAATAGTGTTGATTCATGACACTTAGCGACGTAAAATATAATTACGTTCAGATCGTGCACCACATTTTAATTCCATAACTTACAGTATCCTCCATAAATGAATATACGGTTATACTAGAGTAAACGAGGACTACAAAACCCTAGCACCTATATGTTTGTCACAACCCTATTGCTTTTATTGCAAGCCCCAACCCTTTTTATTGTACAAGGTGTGTCAAAAAGTATCCAGATTTTTGTACTTTTTGACGCACCTTGTATTCTGAAAAAATAACGTTCCATTCATTTTTTGTTTCAGAATACTAGGTGTGTCACAAAGTACCAAGTTTAAAGCTGTATTTACCAAGATAAACGTGAAGAATGAATGGAACTTTTTTTTTCAGAATACAAGGTGTAAAAAAGTACAAAAAATCTCGATACCTTTTTAACACACCTTATATGTGCTAGAATGCGGTGGCTGTGGGTTTTAATGTCCTGAGTATAATGTTTAACTCTATCTGATAGTGAAGTTCCAATTATGGAGCTCTGTGGAATGTGGAGTACACCTTCATTCCAGGTTCACCCTAACCTAAGTGGTAGTACCTGTTAGAGTCCCATCTATGGGTTAAATAGAAAAAATGTGTTTTAAAAAATCGAGTACCATCAAGAAAGAAACGTTTTCGGTCTAAAATAACCCAACAAGGGTTGACGTACCGTAAAATCCAACCAACAAACGAGGACGGCAACGGAGTTGTGTATAAAACACCTTTATTGCTAGGTCATGCTAATTGTAAATGCCAATTTCCTTAAAAAGAGAACTATAGAGTAGTGGACACAATAAGGGGGTAGCTTATACACGCAACATCTGTGTTTGTCCTTCTCCGACAGTGTCCGGTAAGTCTTGTTCGTCTTATTTAGATGGTTTGTGAGATAGGATGTAAGTGGTCATACAGCTGCATTTATTTTTGGGTGCTGCTCCAGGATTTGTTCAAGACAGCACGCAACAACCTCGTGTAGTTCCCATAGTATTATCTTATTGTAATGGAGATTATGTGTCTGTCTCAAACCTACGTCACCACCAAGGTCACAACCCCTTTAGTTATTTACGCTATATTCACGATGGTTATTAAATAATCATTTTATCTATTAACAATCTCTCTATAAAAGTCTAGCGATAGATTTGTCTCAAAACATTCCTTATTTTTAAGGTATTTGCCTCTCATCCCACTTATGAGGGCGTGACACAAGGACATTTTTATGTGGGCCCACCCACGAGCCGAGACTCATGCGTGGTAGATGCAAAAAAATGCGTTGATCCCGTCGGCATTCCCCTCAAGGGGAGCGCCTAAGGCACTGGGCAATAAACCCAGCCCTGTCCCTTTAAATCTAGGGACAGGTGTTGCCTGTGTGTGTGTGTGGGGGGGGGGGTGATAGCCCCCTGGGATCAATGCTGTTAATTTACATTAATAAACACAGGTGCTTTATTTTCAAACATATTAAAACAATACTACGTATAATTTTACATTAAAATCAATCAGAATAAAGTAAAAATAAGTGTAACATTTTTTGTGTTCTTATTTGATTTTATAAGTCTTTCTAATTCAGTATATTCAATTATACTAGCAAATATATGCACTCTCTAGGTGCAAGTATTTAAGTTGTAATGTAATAAGATATTATATTAAATTAGAAAGGATAATGAAATTAAATATGAATGCACATAAAAATATTTGGAAAAAAGGAGGATATAATCGAAAAATGTCTTTCATTGCTAAATTTTCCTAATTTCACTTTTTAGTTAAAATCAGAAGTAAAGAATAGAATTACAGTTATTTTTTCTTGTTAATGAATTTCTTTTAAGATTTATCCCAGAGATTTTTGCTCATATTCATTATGATAAAACAAAATGATTAGAAAAAATTAATAATACAAAGCACATATTTATTAAAATTAAATTTTTAATATCAATATGCAAATTAACATTCCCGTTCATACTGTAAACTGCTATTTTGTTGTATATATAAATACAATTGCATTTTAACAGTATGTTGATATGCCCAACAGTATTAATAATGTTAAACACTCTATTTGTTATTGAGGTTTAATTAAAAAATAAAATCATGGAGAATGTGACGTAAATAACAAAGGGAATTGTGACTTGAGTAGTGATTTAGTTTCGGTTACAGATAGACAAACACACAATCTCAATTATATTAAGATTAAAGATTAAATACATGTGCCCGGTGGACAAATTTTTACTAGAATAATAAATATGTTATTTGTTTAACTGGTTCATAGATTTTAGGTTGCTTATAGCTGTTTTATATTGTTAACAGTGGAAAACATTTACATCAGACGGGTTGACATGCCGTTAAAATCAATAAATAAATCAGTTCATTTAATACATAAAAATAATATGAATGTAATGTTATATAAAAGCAAAATAAAATAGAATGTAATCAATTATGTGTAGTAAGCAAAATAAAGTCGGCGAAGTGGCCTTGACCAGGGAGGTTATTCTTGCATATGAGATAGAGCACTCAACCTATTATTAGTAATATTTGCTTAGATCAGTCGGTCGAGCCAAGGCCATCTAAGATATCTTAGAAGGCGCTGGTAGAGCACCCGCCTAGAAATTGCAAGATTCCGGGTTCGATATTGGTCGCCGCCAACTCAGCGCATGAGTAGTACATAATGGATAATCTGATCTGTGCGGTTAAACATCTGGAGCTGACGGTAGGTGTGGAACTCCACCTCAGCAAAAATAATCTACCTGATCTAGCGCTAGCGAAAAGGAGATAGACTCCCTCGCCGTTCGGCTGATACCGATAATAGGCCAATCCACAGACAACTTTTATTTCACTAGTTCCTCAGCTTTTAGAAAGCCATGTTAATTGGTGGTCTATTGGTTTCTGCTCCCCGGGGGTTTCCCTTCCCCATAGAAGTTTAACGTAATCTTATTTCCTGTTTCTAAAGTCCTCCATTTGCAAATGCCTGTGGTCATCCCGGCTGAAGGCTTTTGTCATGGCCTATGGCCGCAATGTAAGTTTTCATATCAATTTCTCATTTTAGATTGCCGATGAAGCGGGTGGGTGAGTGTTACGGGAGAGCGGTAATATTATACTTCTTATGTAGTACAGATGTCTGTTTCAGTGTTAAATAGGGTCTGTCAATAGGTTGTGTGTTGAGGGGAGTTAGAGCTGGTAGGGAGGTAGTGATATTGGATAAACTGCTACCTTTATTTTCTTTCGTCTGGTTACTTTCACTAAACCTTTCTCATCTTTCTTTCTTTTCTAGTCTCTACTTTAGCCTCCAGCCACATGCATCTGCCCTTGCTTAAGCTATCAGGGCAAAGAGAGCTTGGCCTTGCCTTAGTCCAGAATGGCCTGAGGGGAAGAATTCTCGGAAAGAACACCAGAAAAGAAAACAGGTTGGTGCTGATTTTTCCATCAACCATTTTTTTTTCATTTGCCTCCGTTTCTCTTCTCTTCTGCGAAGACCCCGGAAGGTGAAGATCTGAAAAAAGATTATTTAAAAGGGAATAAATAAATAGATCAAAATTCCTCGTAAAATAGGTCTTCCCAATATATCTGAAGACTTTTTCGGATGAAGCTACTTATAACAGTCAGTGATTGACATCACTTTGTGTGCCCTAAGTATCTGATTATTGCTTTTATCTTTCGATTTACCACACTCCCACCCCCAACTTTGGCGATTTACAATTTAAAACCAAAGGTGTTACACACACACACACACACACACACACACACACACACACACACAACCCCTCCACACGAACCAGATGCAACATAAGAATCAATTTCTTAAGTGAAGTTTAATGGGTTTGAATTCAGAGATTTACTTCTCCTATACTGTTTACATAGCCACGATTAAAGGGCCTAGTCTGGCCTGTTATTTACCCATAGCTGGAGGGGAGGTAGTTGGATGCATACCTTTCCCAAAGGTATTAGCGCTATGTGAAATGCAAACAGCTTCATCCAGCATTTGAACTCAGGCCGACAAGTCCATTTCCTATTACTCTAACCATTACACCACGTGCCTCCTACTGTTACTTATAATATCTGAAACAATTTTCGGTACCATTATAGTATGTGGCCTACCTTTTGAATGTGGCCTACGAAATCGTGTCTCTCATAGTATGTGGCCTACCTTTTGAATGTGGCCTACGAAATCGTGTCTCTCTCATAGTATGTGGCCTACCTTTTGAATGTGGCCTACGAAATCGTGTCTCTCTCATAGTATGTGGCCTACCTTTTGAATGTGGCCTACGAAATCATGTCTCTCTCATAGTATGTGTCCTACCATAAAAAGCATATTATAATGTTATAATAATAACTGCTAACCCCTAACCTTAACCCTATTTTAGAATCAAATAGATCATTTTCATGTAAATTACGGATAAATTCTTTTTTAATTATTCTTAATTATTATATACAGCTTATAACTGAATTGCATTTCTTGAAATTGAATATATGTGAAAAATAATTAGTTTCAATAAATTGCCTACTTCTTATATCTATCTATCTATCTATATCTATCTATCTATATCTATCTATCTATATCTATCTATATATATATATATATATATATATATATATATATATATATAATATATATATATATATACACTCTTACTGAGGTAGGGCACATTCAAACCGGGTAGGTCACTTACTATAACAGAATCAAAAAGGTAGGCCACATACTATAACGGCACCCAATTCTCAGTGCTACTTTGGTATGCTATGCTATGTCCGTGGTGTAATGGTTATCGTCGTAGTAAACGACAAAAAGTCACATGTTAAAATTCTGAACAAGGCTGGTTGAATTTCACACAGCATTTGGGAGTTTATTTCAGTCGGTAGAACACCCACCTAGGAATCGCAGGGTCCTAGGTTCAATACCAGTCCTCTTCAACTCAATGCAAGAGTAGTACACTTTGGGTGATCTGATTTGTGCGGTAGGTGTGACGCTCCACTTCAGATGCAAAAAACAATCTCCCTGGTCTAGAGCTAGCGAAAGCCGGATAGACTCCCTCGCTGCCCGGCTGATACCGACAATAGGCCACTCCAACCCACTTATTCTCCCTCCAGATATGAGTAAATAGTAGGGCAGACTGGACTCGTTAAGCTTGACTAAGCAACCAGTCTAGGAAAAGGAAAACCCTTAATTCAAACCTGTTAAACTCCACTTAAAAATGAACCTTGTGCCACACCCTATTCGTGTGGAGGGTTTGATAAATTCTATCATTGGTATGCAATCTAAACATGATGAAATTGATTTGGTATGTGATCTAGCTTATACCAGAAGAAGAAAACACAAACACTGAGAATGTATTTCTTACTTTTCCTGTTGATGTTTGTTCTATCTACTGAAAAAATGAGTCAACTTATTTTTTAATTTACTACATTTTAATTTCTTTTAGTAATAACTGATATTTGTTATTGTCTATTTTTAATTTTGTTGATGTATATCTTATTTGCTTATAAATTCAGTAAATTATTAGCAGAACATGTGGATATACCACAATAGGATAATTTAATTATTACAACGTTAGATAGGTTTACTTAAGAATTATTGCAAAATAGTTGAATGTGTAAAAAGTATAATAATCTGGATTTAACTCTCTCTAACACTTTTTTCATTCTTTTCACAATGTTCGATTGAAACAGATTAGTGTTATCGCTTCCGATCGCTCATCCCCTCTCTATCTTTCCCCTACTCTCTTTCTTTATTATATTTTTCTGTGTACCATATCCTTTTTCTTTTTCTTTCTTATAATAAAAACGGAATGGTCCATTATTTCGCTGAGGTTTCAACAATTATAAGAATAAGAATTCGGCGGATAAGCAATACCAGATAAAGAGAATTTACGTTTTTGCATTTCATCTTGAACAATTTGGACGGTCTCATTTTTAACCAGAGGGTGTTGCAAAATGATAACGGTCGAGGTTCTGTGAAGGCCCCAGCTCGACATAAAACACCTGAAGAAGGTCGGAGCGCACATCGGCTGAAACGTATATAACAATAAAAAAAAAAAGATGAGGACAATAGTCTGAAAAATCCAAATAATCCAAATTGTTTTGGTTGGTTGGTTATTTTTAGTCTCATTGTGTTGAGAAATTCCTAGTCAGATAAGCGGTCCAAGAAGTCTCTTTCTGCACCCCCCCCAAAAAAAAAAAACACCAGGAAGATTTTAGAAATCTATCTGCACAAAAGCAAATAAATAAATAAAGAAAACAATCTTGTATCTTATCTAAAGGCGATTTTATATTGAACCAATGAGAACATAACCATTACAACAAACCAAAAGTTTCTTCCTCATCTTCATAATTCTATGCTGTATTCTTTTTACTTTTCACCAACTATAATTTTGAAATTTTCCTCTATTTTAGCAAAAGGATATTCAGAGATATATATTCTCAATTCATTCTTTTTTTTCACGTTTTTTTTCTTCTTTTATTTTTCTTTCTTTCTATCATTATTTTCCTTTTTCTCTATTATATTTTTTTTATCTTTGTATTGTAATTTACTTTTTTCTTTCTTTTTTCTGTCATTGTTATTTTTCTTTCTTTTATCAGAACTTTTCTTTCTTTCTGTTATCACAACAGTTACTTTCTTTGTTATTTTCTTTCTTTCCTTTTCTTTCTTTTTTGTTATTTTCTTTCTTTCGGGATCTTTTAAAGATTATTTTCTTTCTTTCTTTCTTTCTTGTCTTTTATTCCCAGCCATTTATTTTTTTCAGTCATTTTTCTTTTTCCATTATTTTCTTTTTCTTTCTTTATTTCATTATTTTTGTTCTTTCATTATTTTCTTTTTCTTTCATTCTTTTTCTCTTTCATGGTTTCTTTTTCTTTCTTCAGAGTTTGTTCACTTTTACTTGATATTTCACTTATTTTCATTATTTTCTTTCTTTTCTTTCATAATCATATTCTTTCTTAGAATTAATTCATTCCTCTTTTCAATCTGCCCATCTTGATTTTCTCTCTCTCTCTCTCTCTCTCTCTCTCTCTCTCTCTCTCTCTCTCTCTCTCTCTCTTCTCTCTCTCTCTCTCCACCTTTCTTCTTTCTTTTTGTTATACATATTTATCTCCATAATGGCTATTTTTTCCATTCTTCATCCACCCCCAAATATTATACAATCGTGTTTTTGTTTTATATATTTATATATTCAGACTTCCTCTTTTTGTCACCAAAATCGCAATCTACAATCACAACAATTACATAGTCTCACTTTGATATGCACTAAAACATGCAATCTTCATCCAAGAGCCAGTTTGCCAAATATTGGCCTCTGCAGAAGGTAGCAATGAATTCTTCACTCCTATCATAACAGCATCAACATTATTGTCATTGAAATCACCGGCTACAAAATGGTTGTATATTGATCAAGATCCTTCACTGTAATAATAAAAGCACCAAAAGAATTTGTCAAGATAACTTTTTAGAATCCCCTTTTGTCCATTTTGATTAGGAGATTTAGCAAAACAGAAGGTCTCCACAGAAATATTGATGGAACTTAGACTTGATGGCTACAAAGATAATTCTATGCCTTTTTTAGGGGCGGGGGTTGTTTTCTTGTCCAATTTCTCAGTCGTTGGTAGATATTCATTGTTTAACTTATATTCTCTTCTCTCTTTATTTTTATCTGCCAATACAAATGATGGTGCTGAAACTTTTATGGCAATGTTTTGTTGTTGTTTTTTCTTTTTGGTAAGTGCTTCCCTTTCTTTGACCATTTCAAGTTGTCTGCCTGTGTATCCATTTATTTAGGTACTCAATGACATAATCCCATGAGATCAAAGACTATATCTGCTATTTTGGTTGAACAGAGGAGGACGGAATATTAAGAATAATTGCTATTTTCGAGAAAAGTTTTTTTCTTTTTGTAAAAATGGTCAGTGTAAGATCCTAGCACCTAAAATTTTAGATAAATGATAATAATAATAATATACTTACAATGTGACTTTTATCTCTCTCACTCATATATATATATATATATATATATATATATATATATATTATATATATATATAATGAGTTATGTTTAAAAAGTATTGAGGCTGAAGCTGTATTTACCAAGAGAGAGAAGACTTATTGCAACATTAGAAAAAAGTTTTATTGTGAAAATGGCCAACATTTTTGATAAATGATAATACTAACAATCTACTTCTGTATACAGAATTGCTCCCTTGTTCTACCAATGTCTGTCTCTCATTAATATATATATATATATATATATATATATATAAACACATATTGAGACTGAAGCTGTAGTTACCAATCAGAAATAAAATATAATACATTATTAGTCTCTCTCTCCCCCTTATATCTAATCCATATATAAAGGGCAGTTGTGTGTATGTATCTATGTCCAGAGGAAACTGTGAAAATAAAACAATTAACAAAAAAAAAAAATATATATATATATATATATATATATATATATATATTTACACCTTCATTTTCACCAGATTTGCTTTTTGAGCAAAAATAATGACAATTTGGTTTATATTCATGAAGATAATTAAAAACAATAAAATTTAAATGATAACAGCATGGAATTTGTTTTGCATTTAGTATTGTAAATAGTAGACATTAATTTTTCCTTTCAGAGTGGCTGGATCAATGCATGGTCTTTTTTTTACGAGGGGATTTAAATGGGGCAACCTACAGAGATCCAACTCACGATTCAGTAATACTGGATCTGCGAGACTTACTTTAAAAAAAACAAAAAAAACAACCTCTACCCAGGCAACATCAGGTAGCCACTTCTAGTTAGCAATATATTTCCTGAAAGTAATTATTCTTCTAGAATATATATAAAAATTTGTGGGTGGGTGTTATATATATATATATATATATATATATATCGAGAAAGCAGCTGTACGGCCACCTGCCACATATCACCCAAACCATCCGAGTAAGACGGACAAGACACGTGGGACACTGCTGGAGAAGCAAGGACTAACTCATAAGCAACGTCCTCCTGTGGAAGCCAGCACATGGGCAGGCCATTATGGGCCGACCAGCAAAGACGTACATTGATCAGCTCTGCGTGGATACAGGATGCTGCATAGAGGACCTTCCGAGAATGATGAACGATAGGGACAGATGGAGAGAGACTGTCATGGATATCCACGCTAACAGCGTGACATGATGATGATGATGATATATATTGTAAAAATCAGTGAGGCGGCCTAATGTCACTATCAGTCATACAGCGAGGGAGTTATCCTCTTTTCACTAGCGCTAGACTAAGGAGATTGGTTTTTAGACTATGAGGTGGAGTTCCACACCAACCATTAGCTCCTCACTTTATGGCACAAAACCCTGTACTACTCATCTGCTGAGTTAGCGAGTTTGGCGAGTGCCAGTATCCAACCATGTTCAAACTTGTGGTTCCCAGGCAGACGCTCTACCGACTGAGCTAAACCCACCCTTATATATATATATATATATATATATATATATATATAGGCAGGTACTATTAAAGACCACAGAATATTTCTTTATGATCTTGAGTTGTAGTCGTTCAAATTTCTTGTCATTTTCCGTAGATCGGGATCCAGATGGTGGATTGTTCCATATTTTCTACCCAAGCGTTTTTGACCATATTCACAGGTCCTTCACAGAGGATTGTTGCTTATTATTTTATTCATTTGAAATTTCAATGTTGTACAACCAGCAAAAATGGTTGAAATTGTTATGGGACAATTTCTCCACAATCTGGTTCTCGATTTATGAAAAACTGCAAGAAGACTTGGACGACTACAACTGAAGATCATAGAGAAGAAATTTTTTAAAAAGTCGTCGATATGGCCTAAAGTCGGTATCAGCCAATCAGCAAGGGAGCCTATCCCCTTTTCAATAGCGCTAGACCAAGGAGATTGTTTTTGCATCTGAGCTGGAGCGCCATACCTACCATCAGCTACTTACTTTACCACACAGACCCCTGTGCTACTGATACGCTGAGTTGACAAGGGCCGGTATCAAACTAGGAACCTTGTAGTTTCTAGTCAAATGCTCAACTGACTCAGCTTACCTGCCTGGATAAAAACTAGCTGCCAAAATACACAACATATATATATATGTTGTGTGTGTGTGTATGTGAATGTGTGTGTTTTTGCTTATATACATATCTATCTATATATAAATATATATATATATATATAATGTGTGTGTGTTTTTGCTTATATACATTTCTATCTATATCTCACTCTCTCTCTCTCTCTCTCTCCATCTCTCTCTCTCTCTCTCTCTCTCTATATATATATATATATATATATATATATAATGTGTGTGTATGTATATGCACACACGAGATATGTTTAAAAAGTACTGAGACTGAAGTTGTATTTACCAAAACAGAAAATGAAAAATGAATAAAATGTTAGTTTTCTTCAAAATGCGCCCACTTAATGCCAACAGGAGGCCCCATTTGGGTGTGTCTTACCCCTCTTTAAAGGTGTAATTCACATATTTTACAGCCGCTGTTGACAGGGTGCCCCCCGCCAAAAAACAAAAGAATACTGAGTTTGGCATTAGATATTCAACAAAGTCTGATGTGCTGTAAAAACCTAATCCAAACATTGTTATCACGTGACTCTTAGTGAGGTAGAAAAGCTGCACAGTAATCAGACTTTATTGCCTGTATATACAAGGATTTCATTGCCATCCTCTTTTGCTAAAGAAATGTGAGATGAAGGTTCTATTCAAATGAATAATTGATCCAATATAAAGCCTAGTGAGTATGGATGAGACTGCACTTGCATCATCCTGTCTTTCACCAGAAACTGCTGTTTAAAACCTATCAAGAATTGGCACAAACTCATCTAGATGAAGTCTAGACATCTCTCTTACATATATGTGTATATATATATATATATATATATATATATATAGTGCCCAACTATGATACAAAAGATCAAGACTTTGATCTCAGGAGGTTCAAATTACAGTAAAATGATTCTTTATTTTTTAAGTTGTTATGTTTGTGTTCAAATTACAATTAGATGTATAAACTTTCACAGTAAAAATATTTAATATATATGTATATATAATATATATAATATATATATAAAAATGAGTTTCATTTATTATAATTGTTTTTATATATATCAAAGGAACAAGACAACTTCCCCCCCCCCTTTTTTTTTTTCTTAATTTTTTTAGTTTATAGCTTAATATTAAGGAAATATTGAAGATAAACAAGAAAATGATATTGTATAAGCACTAAATAAAAACTGTAAAATCACCTAAATTTTGTTATTCCTATAAAACAAAAATACAAACAAATCAAGATTAGATCTTGTCATTGTAAACAAACAAAAAATTATTTTTCAGGAAGTTTGATGCAAAACAGACTGAACAAAAAAAAATCAATATTTGGGGCTGATATTATTTATTATTCTTTATTTTTTAGATTTTAAATTAAACATAATTAATATAAATTTATATTTTGAGTCTTTTTAAAGAATATTTTGTAGCTGAATTTTCTTTTTATATTACCATGTTTGCCTTGCTAAAGAAATTTATGTAAATGATTTTTTTTTTTAAATTGAATAGTAAAATTGTATTTGACTACAAGTCCTGATGAAAGCCTGTTCTGTCAGCTGGAACAGAAGAATACACCAACTGCACCTCTGCAGAGAGGTAAAATACCCCCAATCAAGCCACCTGTTGGCTGTGGGTGGACGCACCATGATGCTTAAGGATGGAATTCTACTGGCTGAGCAGTCTATGACATGCAACATTCCTTTGGTTTTTACTAAGACTAGACTGAGGTGAAGTGCCACACCTACCATCAGCTCCCTACTTTACCACATAGATTAGATGACCTAATCTGTGCTACTCATATGCTTAGTTGATGGGAACCGGTATTGAACCCTGAACCTTGCGATTATGAGGAGGGTGATCTACCAACTGAGTTAAACCGACCCCAAAATTTTAGTGCAAAACACCCCTCTCTTTTCAAACTTTTATAAAAAATTAAAATTGTAAACTATTTTTTCCCTTCAGAACAGAGCCTAAGTTTACGAATAAAACATTTTTTTCTATGAATTTCTTAATTATAACAATGAAATAAAACTGAATAAAATGTCCATATATTCAAGAGTAGAAAAACTGCGAAAATACATTTATAGAATTATCCCATTTTAAAAATTGTAAAATGAATAATTTTTATGGATGATTTTTAAAAAATCCTTTCTCTTCATAATATAGCAAAAATCCCATTGTTTCATTCATTGTTTTTATTTTAGTTTTAGTTTTAGTTTTGTTGAATTTTAATGAACTCAGAGGTGAGAGTAAAAACATGTGAAATTTGTCCATACCTATATCACTGGATTGTGATTATTATTATTATGTTAGTGTTGTAACCAAACAAAGGTTACTAAATGATAAATAACCAAACGAATGTTGGAAATGAAATGAAATCTTTATAACATTAACAAAATACAATACTTGCCAGCGGCATGAAGAAGGTAAACCACTGCTAGTAGTATAACACTACTCAGTCAGCATAATACTTCCATATTTATGAGGATTGGGACATACCCATTAATGTTCATAGGTAGGATATATAACAGACAGGTATGCTGATGTTTCTTTAACACTGATGTCATTGTTTATTTTATTTGTTTATCATCAACTTATGAGTTATTTAATGTCAGAATTTGATTCATTTAGAAATGTTTTTATTATAATCGTAACTATCTATATTTGGTTTATTTTATTTGTTTAATGGCATATCAAACTCTTATGGATTATTTAATGTTGAAATTTGATACACTTTTAAATGTTTGATTATTGGGATTGTTAGTCAAAACCATATAACTGTATGTAAATTATTTTTTATTAAGAATAATCACTTGAAACTATATTTGTTTACTAAGGATTATTATGAGATTTAAAATTATATTTGTTGAAATTATTGCATAGAAAATTTAAATTAAACAAAGTGGGATTACAAGAAAAGTAATTATTAGTTACTTGAAACCATATAATCACTTAAATTATTAATATTAGATATTGTAAAATATTGATTATTTTGTACTCATTGATGAGTGTTCTTCATAAATGTAGCTATATATATATATATATATATATATATTATATAGAGAGAGAGAGAGAGAGAGAGAGAGAGAGAGAGAGAGTGAAGGATTTGAATAAATCCAATAAAATGTGGTTGTGAATAGAGGAAAAAAGTGGATATAACAACATATCAATTAAATTCAATTGATATTTCACCTCATTGTTAGTGAAGCTTTTTTCAAAATTTTGAAAAAGCTTCAGCAAACAAAGAGGCAAAATATCAATTGAATTTAGTTGTGTTGTTATATCCACTTTTTTTCTCTGATCTCAACTACACACACACACACACACACACACACACACACATACACATATATATATATATATATATATATATATATATATATATATATATATATAAAAGAGAGAAAGCAAAAAACAACACCAAATGAATAAAAGGCAAAACATCTCTTATTCATTCATTTACACATTTTCTTCATGCATATCAGCTTAAGTTTTTCACATTCATTATTCACATGAATACACACACACACATTCACACACATATATATATTGAGGCTGTGGTGTAATGTATATTATCCTAGGAAATGGACACTTCAACTCCTGGACAAGGCTGTTTGCATTTCAAATGTCTCATACCCTGAGATAGGTATGAATCCAATTATTCTTCTTCCAGCTGTGGGTGAATAGTAGGCAGACTGGAATCTTTTAACCCTGGTATGGCAACTAGTCTAGGACAAGGAAAACTGAATTTAAACCAGTTGAAAATATTTGAACTTCTGTCACATCCTGCAGATGTGTTACGTACACACACACACATAATATATAATATATAACAAATAATATAGTACATATATTTTTTATCATATTTTGTTGTATCCATTAATATTATTTATTATTTATTCAATATATTTGAAAGATGTCTATTTGGTATTTTTATGTTATGATGTGGACATTTATCACAATATTAGTTTCATTATTTATATATATATATATTGTACCATAAAAAGAACACACCACAAAATCACATTCCACCAAACACACAACACAATATAATATTTCTATATAATATATAAAATAGGTAATTGATTCACCCACATTTTATATAATATTTCATTAATGGAATATTTTACTTAATAATGGCCAAAAGTACAAGACTTCTAATACTGGTAATTGGATCTGCCAAAAAGATGTAAGTTTTCTTTTAAGTGAAAAAAAGTCAAAGTTCTCAACTTAATAGAAAGTTGGAAAATAGCATATTGTGTTGGCTAAAATCTAAAAGGAATATTCAGTCAAATCTTTATTATTTCAATTGGTTGGTTGGTTGGGTTTTACTGCATGTCAAACCTTTGGTAATTTTATGCTGAAGCCTTTTTGTTTTATCCATTTTTGTTTGGTAGTGAATTTTTTTCAAACTCATTTTTTGATCTCTCTAACCCATGGGATCCCAACAGGTACTACCACTCAGTGTCAGAGTGGACCTGGGACTAATGATGATGAAGGGGGTACCCCACATTCCCCAGAGAACCAGAATTGGAACCACCAGATGCAGTTTAACATCATACACAGGAAATGTTTCAACTGTTCTGTTTTATTATTACCATTCTTGTTTAATATGCACTTTTAAATTTCAGCTACAAAATTCTGGAAAAAAAATCTCATTGATTTTTTTTTTTATTCATAGCAGATAAATTTAAACTAAATTTAACATATTATTCAAGTTTTTATCCACTAAAAATAAGAATTTATAGAGTTTATATAATGTTTCAAAATGAAACATTTATACACTAGCTCGAACAAAGGAAAGGACATGTTCACATGAAAATGGAACAAGCTTTTGGCAAAAATAAGTTTATGATATAAGACACAAATTATTAAGAAACCTATTTTGCTGTAAGTTGCTGGAGTGGCCTAAAGTCAGTATCAACCACACAGTAAGGGAGTCTATCCCCTTTTCACTAGTGCTTGACCAAGGAAATTGTTTTGGCATCTGAGGTGGAGTGCCCCACTTGGTGAGGGGTGATATCAAACCAGGAACCTTGTGGTTCCTAGTCAGTTCCTAAAATAGATATGTTACACATTCTTCAGTTTAGAGTTTACTTGTTCTTGTAACTCTAAAACTTTGGATTCAAGGAAGTTCTTGATTTTGATATAATTTTGACCCAACTTGAACATCATAGATTCTTTTAGGCAGTTGATCATCTTGTCTCTCTAAGTCACTGAGGGATTGGTATGTTCGATGTTTTTTGTTTTTTGTTTTTTTTTTCCTTGTCTGGTTGGTTGAGGGGTAGGGATCTTACTTTATTCAATAAAGCTCATTTTTTTTGCTCAGTGATTTTCTCAGTTGGAATCATTGAATTAAGAAAAATAGTTTCTAAAAAAACAAAACAAAAAAAAGAAAGAAAAATATAATCACCTTATTGCATAATAACTTTTTGCAATTTTCTTCTTCTTCTTCTTCATTGCTTTAACAATCCAGCCATGATTCTATAAAAGATAATAATTTTTGGATTCACCAATATTATCACAGCATCTTCATCTTATAAAACGAGACTCTACTACATTCATCCAAAATCATATTTTACCTTCAAGAAATTTGATGGCTCAATTTTTTTTTCTTAATCTTTTCCACCTTATTGGGAGAGTGAAAGTTTGCAAAGAAAGGGATGATTAGGATTTTATCATTATCTTAATATCATTGTGTTATTATTATTATTATCATTATTATTTTATTACTATTATTATTATTTCTTGTTATTACATTTAAAAGCATATTTTGTTCTTTTTTCTGCTTCCTGCAATTACCTGCAAGAGATTTGTGAGTTTGATCATTTTAACACAATTATTCCTTTGTTTTCAATAATGGTGAAGTACTATAAGATAAAATAAGACAAAATTCCTTTCATAAAGGATAAATTCCCTCCCCATTTTGCTAAAAATTACATACTCTTCAAGTGCCTTCAAAGACTGATGGATAAAATCTTAAAAGTAATCATTATATACATGTGAGTGTTTAAGATATGAAATAGTAATATACAGACATATATATATATATTGCATAATTGACTGCAAGAGTGATTATATTGAACTTTTCACACACACACACACACACACACACATGTATGTGACAAATTGACAGTGACATATCTCTATATGATTGATATGCTATCAAAAGTTAGAGAACAATCAGTAAAGTTCAAAGCAATTTTTACACCTTATTCAATGTTTCTATCATAATTTGCCATCAAATACTGAAAGAATGGAGTCAAAAAATTAATATTATGGAAAAGTAATGATTAAGTTATAAAATATAATTATCACAGCAGCCAATAATGTTAACATTGGCTCCATATATCTGTTTCATATATATATATATTATATATATATATGTTAGATCTTTATAGGTGAAGACATGTTGATAAACTGAAATCAGTGAATTTAACACTTCCTCTCTCTTTATTCTTAAATTTTTTTTTTGCTATGCAGGTATATTTGTGTGTGCTGCATACATCACTTCATAATATAATATATATATATATATATATATATAATAATTTCTCATACTGATGTGTAAAAGACTTTGGCTTTGAACCTAGAAGGAAAAATACATTTAGAATTGACAGTAACTTTTTAGAAAGTTTTTACTGATTCAAGTAATCTTTTTCCTAACTAATATTATGTATGTATGTATATATATATATATATATATATATAAGGGAAAGTTTAGCGCAGTCAGTAGAGCACCCGCCTAGGAATCGCAAGGTTCCTGATTCAATGCTAGTCCCACCAACTCAGCATATGAGTAGCACAGATTGGGTAAACTGATCTGTGCTGTAAAGTGGAGTTGATGGTAGGTGTGAGGCTCCACAATCTCCCTGGTCTAGTGTTAGAAAGAAGGAGATACCTTGTCTGGTTGATATTGATGATAGGTCATTCTGCCAACTTTACTTTTTACATGTATGCATATATATATATATATATATATATATATATATATATATTTGGGAGAATATGTGCTTAATTGAAGTCGTACCTAATTTTTGAAAATTAATTAATAATTTATGAATTAGGCGGGAATACCTATTCAAATGTAAGGCTAAACAAATTGAGAAAAATCAATCTCTGTATGTACATTTCAGCCTATTAGGCCTCATCAGCAGAGCTATAGACAGGAAGACCGCTTTGTGTGTGATCTGAACCCTGACTGTCAAGCTGACAGGCAGAGACTTCAACCATTACACCAGCAGGCCCTTCTCAGATTTTTCATTTTGTTTAGAAGTAGGTTATATTCCACTTTATGGTGACTTTTACTACACGACAATATGAGAAGTAAACAAACAAACAGACGATGTGTTTTGATATGGCTTTTTTTTTTTAGCCGACTTCAATTAAGCACATATTCTCCCAAAAATTGTTGGCTAAAAAAAAAAGCCATATCAAAGCACATCGTCTGTTTGTTTACTTCTCATATATATATATATATATATATATATATAAGAAAGGATTGATAACCCTGTTGGTGTACTTAGAATATGCTGACTGTATCCTCTGTAGTTGGATATGATCCAATAAAAAGGAGATGTCCTGGGTATTAAATTACCCTGACCCGGAGTGGTAGTACCTGTTAGGATTTGTGGGTCAAAAAGATCTGTTTAAATCATTTGTGTTTTAAAGAACCTTGACCAGAATAAAACTTCTTAAAAAAACAACTACACAAAAACTGTAAATGTGAACATAAAATGAATGCAATTCCCTAACCTCTAGGCATAAAGTAACCCCAGATGGATGACATGTCATCAAAATTAATGAGACTGAAGATTTACATAAAAAAACTTAAATGATAACACACTAAGCAACATGCATAATAAAGTGTTGATGACTTGATATTACACTTGCATAACCCTGTGTTTCACCCATAAGATTTTATCCCAAAAGTATTGAGAACTTGCACTGATTCATTTAAGCATCAATCTAAACATCATAAACAATTGTGCGCACTTTTATATAAAACTTAAATTCTAACATTAAAAAAATTAAAATTTAGGTTTGACACTTCTGATCAGATATCCTAAGCATATATATATATATTATAATATATTATAATCAAAGAAAAAGCAAATAGGAAAATATGTGTGTATATACATTTATATATGTATATACATACATACATACATCAGTCTAAACATCATAGACTGCTGCGCACACATTTTTATATAAAACTTAAATTTTAGCATTAAAAAAATTCAAATTTTGGTTTGACACTTTTGATCAGATATCGTATGTGATATATATATATTATATATATATAATATTATATATATATATATATGTGTGTGTGTGTGTGTGTGCATATAATAAAAGAATAAGCAAATCTAAGTTTTTGCATGAAAATGCTATTATGGCAGAGCAGGTATAAAAACTAAAATCTTTGAGTAATGGACTTGAAATGTTTAGGATTGTAAAATATATATATATATATATATATATATATATATATATATATATTACTAGCAAATATATGCACCCTCCGGGTGCCAGTATTTAAGTTTAATGTAATAAAATATTGTATTAAATTAGAAAGGCTAATGAACTAATAGAATTACAGATAAAAAGATTTGAACAGAGGGGGAGGGTATGATAAAAGATTTGAAACAGAGGGAGTATAAAAAAAATGGAACAACTGAAACTTACTCTTCCATCACTCTCGTCTTTCATTGTTATTTTTCTAATTTAAGTATTTAGTTATAAGAGGAAGTAAAAAATAAAATGACAGTTATTTTATCTTGTTAATGGATTTCATTTAAGATTCATTGAAGAGATTTTTGCTTATATTCATTAAAATAAAACCAAACAGTTAGAAATCAATAATACTAAGCACATATTTATCAAATTCGATTTTTTAATATTAATATGCAAATTAGCTTCCCGTTCACACTGTAAACCGCTTTTTGTTGTATAATAAATATAATTGCATGTTTCAGTATGTAGACATAGTAACAGTATTAATAATGTAAGACAATTTTTTTATAATTGAGGTTTAAAAATAAAAATAAAATCATGGAGATGTGGTGTCAATAACTAAGAGAATTGTGACTTGAGTAGGAATATAGTTTCGGTTACAGACAGAAAAACACACAATATCCATTATAATAAGATATATATATGCATACAAATGAACAAAATCATTATAAAAATATGTCGCATTCAAATTATTGGCTTTTAAAGTCCATTACTTGAAGTTTCATTTCGAGAACACAATCATTAGATTATATATATATATATATATAATTATATATATATATATTATATATATATAATATATATGTAATATCCAAGTTAGCATAGTGAAGAAATGAAATTAACGGCCTTGGGTAACTATCATTTGGTTTGAAAATTGTGTGGTGAAAAACTGACATTACCAAGCACTATTGACTGCATGTTTTCACTTATCTTAGATATACATGCCCTATCAATGATATTGAGCACTCTTTTCATTATAACTTTAGCAAACTATTTTATCACTATATATATATATATATTATATATATATATGGAATAGATTTCATTCATAAGGATAAAAGAAGTGTAAATTAGTATGGAAAATAATCAATTAAGGCTTGGTATGTTGTAGCTATTTAGAAGTAAATTACCTAAGAAAGGGATATTTTAAAAATCCAGGCTGAGTACTGAGGGATGGTAAAAGCAAATTGCACCACCTTCAAAATTTGTCTGAATCTATGTTATGGGTTTGAGCTAATATTTTGGCATCATTGAAATTATTTGTTATTAATATTAAGTTTCTATTTATTGTATGTGGGATTAAATATAAATAAAACTAAATAGATTTTTAAACCAAAATAAAGTAGATAAATATGAAAAGATAAGAATCTCCAAGAGACCTCAGACAGGAAGAACCATCTGGGCATGTGCAGAAAAAACACAGGGCTTCCTGGGGACAAAATAAACCTTAGCCATTTGACAGAGACCATTCCTGGTACACCAAACTTTTACTGGCACAGGAAGAAATTTCCTCTCTAGTGAACCTGGAAATTATTCTGGGGTATGATGTTTAAACTATCTCAATGGTAAGGTTCCTTTCTGGAGGTCTGGGAGTGTGGAGCCCTCCTTCATCACCATTGCTCCCTGGTCCACTCCGAGTCGGAAGTGTTGTACAGTTATGGGTTAAATAGGAAAATGTGTTAAAAAAATGTGTTTATAAAAAAATCCATTAAGAATGAATTTATTTCAAAACATTTCTAGCATTAAATGACCCCACTGAGATTGATATGCTGTAAAAACAAAAACAAACAAACAAACAGAATCTGGAAATAAAGTTGAAACTTAAAAGTTTACTCTTTGTCTCTTTTATAAAATAATTCTGGAATCAGTATGTTATAGTTAGTAAATAGAAGAACAGTAGTGGTACTATTTAACCCATAGCAGGGGGGATTAGGGGTCATACCTTCTCACTGGCTTACGGTAAGTCATGTTAAAAGCACTGGTTCCCACCAGATCACTTAAGCATGTAAGCCTATTCAATACTTTGATGGGTGACCTTTTAAAAATAGCAGGTATTGTAAGCAACTGATATCAAAATGACCCAAAAAGGGTTAATGTGCTGATAAAACAAAACAACTATAAACCAACCAAACCAAAATCTTCCATGATATTAGTGCGAAAGGAAACGTATAGTGCAAATTACGAGTATTGAAACTCACTTCCCTATAATGTTGCAGTCTAAATATAGCCACCATGCCACTGCGACTCTTCCCTCAATAACAATAAACAATATGTTGAAAAATCCTTAATAAAAAAAATATAAGAATGTAAAAAAAAAACCCCAACATCAAAACTCACTGATTGTTCTATTGTAAACCCAACTAGAGTTGAACCACTTTACGCAATGTTGCAGTTTTGTACTGTTTAGCCATTATGCTTTTAGGGTATTTTATTCTAGTGGTTAGGAATCACATTCATGAACGTGCATATACAATGTATTTATTGTCTAATAGCACGACGGGATTGAAACTCACTTACTATAATGTTGCGTTGTGTACGCTTTACCACCATGCCACTGACTCTCCCCTAATAAACAATGAAACAATAATGCTTGAAAAATCTCTTATAAAAAGAATAATAAAAAAAAGACAACCTTGCAAGATTTTTATTTGTTGTAATAGCGCGACTTGAGTTTAGCATCATTTACTTCAATGTGCACGTTTTGTATGTTAGCACTTGCACCCACAGACTCTCCCCTAATAATAATAGATCAACAGGTAATGCTTTAAACACATCCTTCAACTAAAAAAAAAAAAGATGAAGAAAAAAAAAACCAAACAAAAAACCTGCCACCGGATAATGAAGATTAGCCAAAAACGCTGCAGAAAATCAAAGTTGGACCAAAAATGATTTGCCAGATACGACATTATCCTGCGAAGACTTAAATTAAGATAAGCTCAGATAAACATTGTAAAGATGTAAAGATAAGACAACCCGAATTTGGATAGAATAACATCCTGTCTCGACCAGTTTCTCTCCCACATCTTTACCTTATATGATGTTCAGTATTTTACACATCGTCTACACCAGTGACATGGAATAGATTAGTTTTACTAATTATTAATTATTGATGCCAGAAGGAATAAAGTGTTGGGCATTATACAGGGTTCTCACAATGAGGATAACATGCTTTGCCATGTTTACTCAGTCTTTTGGCAAACGCATGTAGGATGCGCTAGAGCACCAAAGTAGAAATTGTTCCAGTTTCCTTTTGTGTCAGTATGGTGTCCAGGCTTAGTGCCTTGTGCTAGCTTGGCATGTTAGTGAGGATGGACAAAACCGCATCTCCAAAAACCTACTGGATTAGCGAATTCCTCGAGTAGTACGCGCCTCCAGACCATTAGAATCATGTCACACACTTTTCAAAGCATCTGTCAGAGGGCATGAAGACATGCCATCTATTCAACACCAACACATGGCAAGTTGGTGCAGAAACCAAGCGCCTGTGCCTCCTTTTCAAACAAGGACGAAAAGATAGTGAAAAATATGGGAAGAAAGCAGCCACAACAAAGAGACAGAAGGAAGGAGAGACAACAACAACCCCAGCCAAAAGCATCACTGTTCTGTATGCAGTTACTGAACCAGAGATTGCCATTCATTAAATTACCTGTTCAGCACTCGCACAGATGCAGTTAAGGAAAAAAAATGGATGCTACGCTATCGTCTAGCAGAGACAGAACGTTATTTCGCACAACAATAACAGTCGTGTCGCACATCGAAAATGTCTACTTTTACCTCCATCTTTCATCCATCGATATCACCACCTTTGGATCTCTTTCTGTGGTGTTTATCGCTAACACAATATCGATTGTATACTGTAGCATTGATATGCCTCCTGTCTGCGACGGGACTTATGCATTCCTTGCTACAAGTTATTGACACTGGGTGACTCCTACAAGCTAATAGTTAAACTCAGCCCGGGAACGTCTCTGTCCTTCTCTCCTTTGGTCTGGGATCCACAAAATGGAAACTAGACGCATTGTTCCTGTCCATTAAAGTGCGGTAATTTGCCCCCTAAATATCAGTTATCATACATCTTCATATGAACTCTTCTTACTTCCCATAAACTTTCGTCCTCTCTGTTTGTTATCTTATCATATAGTCATGTTCCATGTGCTTCAGACACTACATTCTGTTAGTGTTGTATATATTGTCCTTCTTTGTTTTGAATTAATTTATTGTTATATATTCACCTGCATTGGATGGTTATCTCTGAAGTCTTCTAATTGTATTATAGAAGCCAAAATCCACTCCACAATCACTCTCAACTCCTTATATTATCAAAAAAAGATAAGGTACATCACTGACCTAAAAGTAAAAAGATCATTCTGACCATTAATAAGGCTATGTAGAATGAACATGCAAAAAACATTGAGATCATCTTAATGTCTTGTGCAACTAATACGTATGTCCATGTACAAGTGTATTCAATGAGCAAATAAACATTTAAGCTCCTACTCTGTCGCATTTTAAATATTCCACAATCATTTGTCCTGTTCCTGTTTATTTTCTCATAATTTATTCAACGTTGTAAGAGGACCTTTATGACACCTGAAATTGAATTTATTATCATGCTCGCTATCTCACTTATACAGCACGTCTTTCGCAACCTATTCGTTTATAGTTGGTGACACCCTCACTCATTTTTTTAAAGTTTATAAGGCGCGGAGGTCCTCCCATCGCTTTAAGACTCACCACCATGCTGGACCAAAACTGGTAAGTTAGTCAACAACTCCAGTCATGCTATTACAATGTACTTTTGAAACTAATACTCTTGGAAAGTATGAAGTTCCCTCTTTTTATAGCGATTAGAAATAATCAATGACTATTATAGATATATTATCAAAGAGAAAGTATAAGAACTTTATTTGAGGAAAATATTTGAATAACCTCTCCTTTTTCTAAGAGAGAGATGTTCAGTCTGATTGAAGACATTTTTCTAATTCAATATATAAATAGATAATCTTAATTCAACTAGTATGTTAGACCTTGTCAACTTGTCCTTATATGCCCACGAATATCATATTCTTTCACATGTATCTAACTTGCTTAAAAATTTCAGGATTGCCAGCATTCAACTACTGCATGATGTGCATCTGCTATTTACTACTAAAATAATTTTGGTTCGTTACATTTCTTTTGCAAAGTTTTATTTTTACAGTTTAATTTTTATATCCTTCAGGTATGATTTTTTTTAGCACATGTTCAATATCAAAGATTTGTTGGATTTACATTTAAAGACTTCATTCTTATACTATCCTCTGGTTCGTTCTATCAATGCAACTTCATAAACTGCTTCTTCCATATAACGTTCATTAACATCATTCAACTAACCTTATAGATCAGATTTTAATTGAACATAAATAAAACACCAAAAAATTACACATTTCTACCTTATTCTAAGCTTGCATTTCACATATAAACTTACACCAAACTGAGGATTGCTTTTATACATTCAGTAATAAAAACAATCCGTTATATCACTAATTCCTTCACATCAAAATAATATTTATAACAGATGCATTTGTTAAATCGCAAAATTTATTCATATATTATTACAGTAAACAATTATTCTTAATATAATTATTAACACACAATCCAGGTTATAAAGCACCTTAATAATATGGCTGTTTGAAGCAAATCTATTTTCAGCTAACCTTGATAAGACATAATTAATGAATAAGAATTAAATGATGATATCTAATGACCATTGAAAATATATGTAAATAGACTAAGGCAAGTGTGATGTGTTATATAGTTCATTTAAACACACATAATATCACATTATGATAAGATAGTGAAATAAGAGATATTTTTGTTTTAGATAAACTAAGGTTGTGTTGTGTCATTTTTATTTGTATTTATTTTATTTTCATGTATTAATAACAAACTTTTGAACACACTGCGGTTTATAAATGATAATAATAATATCAAAGCCACAAATTCTATTTATATTTATTAACATCAGCATCTCTCTCGG